>CM022402.1:71545844-72014328 GCA_011833715.1 Carcinoscorpius rotundicauda | reverse complement strand
GATTAATTCATTATAAAAATTAATGGATGATTTTCTTCCAAACTCTTTTGATCAACTGTTATAACTTTTAAAGTTACTTCTATAATTCTATGAAATAGTGAGTAGTTTAATATATATGTAAAACTTATATTTCTCTACAAGTGGGTTTTCTCGACATCATTGAGTGAGTAGTTTTTTATGTGTAAAACTTATATTTCTCTACAAGTGAGTTTTCTCGACATCACCGAGTGAGTGGTTTACATATATATGTAAAACAAAGCTGTAATTCCCAATAATTTAGTTATGTTTTATTACAGTCATTTTTATCAAATGTTTTTCATATGAAATACTTAACAAGTCATGTGAGTACAAGATAATTGGAATCCATGTCTTTAGTACTTATCAATTTTAGTAAAATTAAAACATTTTAAATACTTAACAAATCATGTGAGTACAAAATAATTTGATTCTATGTCTTCAGTACTTATTAATTTTAGAAGAATTGAAACATTTTAAATACTTAACAAGTAATGTGACTATAAGATAATTAAACATGGATTCTAGCTTGATAAAATAATGGAGACATTATTTTCATCTTGATTTGTTTACTTTTTTAAGAGTCCCTACCTGTAGGCTTGTAAATATAATCTTTCAATTTAGATTTATCTCATTTCTGATGTTATTTACAATCCATATTATTTGTTTAAATTAAATATTTCTATTTCTCCTATTTCTTAAGTTTTTTATTCCCACTTATGGAGAATAAATTTTAAACTACATATGTGCATATGTATTGAGTTGAATAGTACAATTTTTTTACCAGTTCAGTAACTGGTAAAAAAAAAAGTACAGTTGCACTGCCTTTTATTCTACCCATCTATTATTTACAGAGAAAACTGGCTATTTGCCTGAAGTTTCTTATGAACACATGTTTAATGAGTGTCCTCTTCAAAGAAAGCTAGTCACAACAACATCACATTATTATGTATTGATAGCCATGCAAATCGACACCCAATTAAAACTAATCACATTTTTAAGTTAGGCTTCATACACCATATCTGTAAATGTTAGGCTTCATACACTACACCTGTAAATGTTAGGCTTCATACACTATATCTGTAAATGTTAGGCTTCATACACTATATCTGTAAATGTTAGGCTTCATACACTATATCTGTAAATGTTAGGCTTCATACACTACACCTGTAAATGTTAGGCTTCATACACTATATCTGTAAATGTTAGGCTTCATACACTATATCTGTAAATGTTAGGCTTCATACACTATATCTGTAAATGTTAGGCTTCATACACTACACCTGTAAATGTTAGGCTTCATACACTATATCTGTAAATGTTAGGCTTCATACATTATATCTGTAAATGTTAGGTTTCATACACTATATCTGTAAATGTTAGGCTTCATACACTATATCTGTAAATGTTAGGCTTCATACACTATATCTGTAAATGTTAGGTTTCATACACTATATCTGTAGGCTTGTGAAACAAAAATAATAATCATAATAAAATACAAACTCACAATTTTATCAAATTATGAAAATCAGTAAAATAAATCACTTCCCACAAAGTATAGAAATCTGCTTTGGTAATTACCTACTGTTAGAAAACTCAATGAAACAATTACAGAAAACCAAGTAGACAATATATGACAGTGAACACAAGATATAATGAAGAACAGCAATTTTGAGAACTTATGAATCGTCAAAGTGGCAGTTTCTAATTAATGGGCTGTGTTAATGTGTCTAGCACTATTCTGATTTTTTGAATGGAAAAAGTGACATTCTTACAGGTAAGAAAATGAAGGAGCTGAAATTAATTTTAAAACTACCCTGTGATGTACTCAACACTGCATGCATTACTACTGTTTGAGTTTCAGTAAAATATTCTTAGCCATTTTGTCTTGAGCAGTTTATAAAACTATAACCAATCATAATAAAGCTGGAAGCACTGTTATAAACGTACACATTATATACTCTAATAAAATTAAGTGTTTCTCACTGGTGTAACAAAGCTTGAGTTGCTTTAAAGAGTTTATGTTTACAGTAAAGAAGGACTTTGAAAGATTCCAAGAAATCTCAAAAAATTAAGATTTCTAAGGGTTATACAAATAACCCTTCAACCTTCACAGAAGTTTAATAGCTGTGAATAGAATTTTGCATAGTATACCTAGTCATCTTTGCTGCAGAATTTGGTTTTTGAAAAAGAAACTTAGCCAGTAGTGATGAGAAAAACTGAGAACCTCTTTCTTCTATTTTTTCAATAATCATCACAAAAGTAGTCCTATGATCTGCAAAGGAATTTTCTTAGTAGGTTTGTAAAGTTTTTCAAGAGAAATAAGAATGATATGAAGAATAAGTGGACAAATTGTGTCTATTATAAAATCAATTTTTTTAGCTATTACGAAAATGTTAGCAGCCTTAAGCACTGAGATAATAGGTCTTGAGTGTTGTTTCAAGAATAAATCTGCTTTTTAGAATGTTTTTTTCTCATTTGTTCAGGGTGAATGCTATCATGAACTACTATCACGATGGATGATATTCATTATTGATACCAACTTTTAGTGTATAGCTTTAACATTACACAAGTCAACTCCAGATCTAAGTATTATTTATACTTGTTATTACCTTTATTGTAACTGTAGCAATGAGTAAGGGTCAGGTCTAAGTGTTGTTTGTTCTGGTAATGACCTGTATTGTATCCATTACAATGTGTACAGCTCAAGCTTAAATGTTGTTTGCACTGGTAATAACATATATTGTATTCATTACAATAGGTCTAAATGTTGTTTGTACTGGTAATAACCTGCATTGTATGCATTACAGTGGGTACACTGTTGTTTATACTGGCAATAACCTTTATTGTATCCATTATGATGTATACAGCTCAAATTTAAATGTTTTTTTTATACTAGAAATAATTTTAATTACATCCATTACAATGGATGTGGCTCAAGTATAAATGTTGATTGTACTGGTAATATTTGTTATTATATCTATTACAATGGGAAGAACTCAGATCTATGTGTTATTTGCAATGGCAATATTTGTTATTGTATTGATTACAATGGGTACAGCTCAGGTCTAAGTATTTTTTATGTTGGTAATAACCTTTGTTGTAGCCATAACAATAACTACTTTGCATTTAAGTAAAGTTGAGGCCTGTGACTGATGATATGAAAATTATAACTTTGTTCAAATTTATGTGCAACAAAAGAAGTTATACAAGAACACTCTGTACAGACACGAAATAATGTTTTTTGTATTATTGTATTACACTTCTAACTCAAGGCATTTCATTAATCAAGAACATGTTCTGAGAGATAAAATAAAGTGTGTATATGTTACATGTAAAATAAGATGTGCATCTGTGTGAAATGATATTACAGCCTGATACAGATAATGATATTACTTTCAGAACTTCAGTGTTATACAGATAATGATGTTACTTTCAGAATACCAGCCTGATACACATAATGATGTTACTTTCAGAACTCCAGCCTGATACAGATAAAGAGAGTACTTTCAAAACTTCGGTCTGATACAGATAATGATATTACTTTCAAAACTTCGGTCTGATACAGATAATGATATTACTTCACCATCATGATACAGATAATGATATTACTTTCAGAACTTCAGTGTTATACAGATAATGATGTTACTTTCAGAATACCAGCCTGATACACATAATGATGTTACTTTCAGAACTCCAGCCTGATACAGATAAAGAGAGTACTTTCAAAACTTCGGTCTGATACAGATAATGATATTACTTTCAAAACTTCGGTCTGATACAGATAATGATATTACTTCACCATCATGATACAGATAATGATATTACTTTCAGAACTTCAGCCTGATACAGAAAAAGATATTTCTTTCAGAACACCAGCCTGATACAGATGAGAAGCTTTTCAGGAATCTCTCCCTACGTCTGAGACACGTATCATTTGGTAACATCAGTGTTGAATCACGGTGGTGGGAGGTACAGGAACAGTGCTCCATCAGTGGCCATCCTTACTCCTTTCTCTCACCAAGAAACTGCCACTACTTGCAACTGATTGCTTTCAGTGAAAAGATTTTTCCGTCAGAGCTCTCTGCTCTTTCAGGATATGGGTATGATTTCTAAACACCAGCCTGATACAGATAATAATGTTACTTTCAGAACACCAGCCTGATACAGATAATAATATTACTTTCAGAACACCAGCCTGATACAGATAATAATGTTACTTTCAGAACACCAGCCTGATACAGATAATAATGTTACTTTCAGAACACCAGCCTGATACAGATAATAATATTACTTTCAGAACACCAGACTGATACAGATAATGATGTTACTTCGCCATCTTGATACAGATAATGATATTACTTTCAGAACACCAGACTGATACAGATAATGATGTTACTTTCAGAACTACAGACTGATACAGATAATGATGTTACTTCGCCATCTTGATACAGATAATGATATTACTTTTAGAACACCAGCCTGATACAGATGAGAAGCTTTTCAGGAATCTCTCCCTACGTCTGAGACACGTATCATTTGGTAACCTCAGTGTTGAATCACGGTGGTGGGAGGTACAGGAACAGTCCTCCATCAGTGGCCATCCTTACTCCTTTCTCTCACCAAGAAACTGCCACTACTTGCAACTGATTGCTTTCAGTGAAAAGATTTTTCCGTCAGAGCTCTCTGCTCTTTCAGGATATGGGTATGATTTCTAACAAACAAGTTTTGTATTGTAGTGAATTTCCGAATTCTGAACACAAATCTAAATGACTGTAATGTAACAAACTCCTTCAAGAACCCTGAACTACATTCCCCCAGTATCACAGTGATACGTTCAAAGACTTACACCACTAGAAACCAGATTTTGATACTTGTGGGGTGTAGTTTTGTACTTAATAACAAACAAACTTAAATTACATATTTACTTTTGTCATGCTTTTTATAGTAAAAAGTTTATAAAAAAATTAATTCTCTTATTTTTTTAGATGCTCAATTTCTGTTGTGATATTTTGTGGTGAGTAGTGCAAATGTGTTAGGTATATAAACTTTGTATTTTGTTGGTGTTATAAATAGTATAAATTTAGTGTGTGACTTAAGAGTTTTGTGAAGCCATCAATATCCACCATTGTGTTTTTACAGTAACTGAACTCTATGAAATTACATTAATCAAATGAACTTACTGTATTCTGTTATGTTTTTAGCCATAATAGTTTCTTAATTTCTTGTTTTAAAACTTAAATAGATTTTCTTGATTATAAATCATCACATTAATTCAAAGATAATTTATTCGGTAAACCTAAGTTGGTTAAAGTACTAGTGGCCGTGATTGTTTGTATGGTGATAACAAGTGTCTTCTGAGTACCTTGTTGGAAGTCATCTCTGTCCAATCTGGTGGACCACACTTAGCTTAGTAGTCCCCATGTTTCATTTGTTTTTGAAGTATAAATTAGGTAAATTAGCTTGACAACCAGTTTGACTTCCATTTTGTCAGTTACCAGTTCATTCTGCTCACAGAGGAACCTTAAAATATACGTTAAAAAGAGCAGTGTTAGTTGTGAATCACGAATGAAATAAACACAGCTTATGGTTACTGTTACTGTGCAACCATTCACATGCAGTGTTCTTTGAATAATCATTAAGATTATGAGAAAACATCTATAGATGGCTTAACATTCACTCTAAAACTCTATAATTATTTTTTATGTCTTCATTTAGAAATTGTTTTGCTCTAGGATTGTTGGATTGTACACAACCTTTGTGTTGGTGGTGTCCAGAGTAGTTCGAGGTGCTGTGACAGGCACCAGCTTCAAGATCATATACAGTGACATGCCTTACGTGGACCGTGTCCTTCAACTCTGTCTTGACATCTATCTTGTTCGCGAGAGTCGAGAATTTTCACTGGAGGAGGATCTTTATGCAAAGTTGCTCTTCTTGTACAGATCTCCTGAAAACTTAATAGCATGGACACGGTATCCACAACTTAACCCAGGTCCAAATTAACGTAAGTCAAACACTTCAATCAGAAGCCTTAAAATTATTAGAACTGTTAACAACTCATTTAATCTGAACATTTAATTGATGTTTTCACTATCAAAAATCTCTAATCATAATGTTGTAAAACTGCCTGTTTTTGTCTTATAAACATTTATAAAGCTCAATGTTTCTGAGATATACTATTAATATTTTAAATTTTATCATTTCTGGGATGTAATATTAACTTTGATATTTAACCGTCATATCCTAAAGTTCATTACTTTTAAAATATGACTCTGATGCTTTAATTATTTCTCTCTCTCCTAACTTTATTATTCTACAATTTATTATTTCTGATAATTAACATTGATGTTTTAACTTTTATTATTCCTTACATCTAATCTAGATATTCTGAAGGTTGTTATTTTTGTTATTAAACCTCAATTTTTTTGCAGTTTATTATTATTTGTAAACAGAAATGTCCATTTTATTTTTCATTTTGCCAAAATTTCAAACCTTATTATTTCTGAAATCAAGATTACAAATACTTTAACTGAGTAATAATGCATATTTTGATCATGATGAAAAATTAAAACAAATATTTCAATAGCTGCTGTTCTTCATCTGTTTGTGGTATTTTCAAAATTGTTTCCAGTACTTTTTGATTCTCCATATACAGTTCTCAACTGCACAGAATAACAGAAGGTGAGCCATGCTGCCTGGAAAAGTTTCATTTCATTTTCTCAGTCACTTGAAGTTCGTCTTTCGTATAATGAGCACAGTTGTCACTTGAACACGATCTCCAAATGTATTCAACTCAGCTGTCTCTGGAAAAGCAGAGTTTATTTTGTTTAGAGAGAAGACCATTACATAATTCTGTCTAAAGTAACTTACTTAAGTGTATAAATATCCTCTATACTGAAAAATACCTAACAGGTAAAGATAATGCTTGGTAGGATATAGAAAATATTTGGGAAAAATAGTTTCTTAGGGTTTCAAATAAAGATACTAATAAATAGTTCTGGCAGTAGCTTCTTCAAATTAACTTCATTTAAATATTTCATAGATTTTAGTAGAAGACTAAAGCAGAGTTTTTGTAACATATCTAATATATGTTACTCAGAATTCCAGTTTTTGAACCTCCATATTTGTACCTTGATAACCTTGTATTTACTTACTACACAATTTCCAGTTGTTGACTTAATATCTGATTAATACTTGAATCAAACTTAATTGAAGCATAATTATGTATTTGTTAATCTTTTTTTGGGAAAGAAAAAAGTAAAGAGAAAATGGTTTTTATACTTCTGTTTTTGGATAACTTAAAGTATAATCAACTAAAAGTTACTGACAAGGTTCTTGGAATGTCAAGACGTCTCAATGCTTGTTAACTTCTGCACTATGTACGCCTACTTAGACAAGTTTATAAAGAATGCAGATTTTGTGCTTTTCACTTGGAGTTTATTTATGGAATCGATCTACGGATCAGTTTGGAACAAACAAACTTATTGTATTAAGTTGTGATGAGATTGTATCAGCATGTTAAATCTATATAAAAGAACACAAATCTAAATTTTTATCATGGTGGACAATGACTTTGTATTCATACTGTCTACACTGACTAGTTCATGTATATTTGTACTGTCTACACTTAAGACCTGGCTAGTTCTCTGTATTTGTACTGTCTACATTTAAGTCCTGACTAGTTCTCTGTATTTGTACTATCTAAACTTAAGTCCTAACTAGTTCTCTGTATTTGTACTGTCTACATTTAAGTCTTGACTAGTTCTCTGTATTTTTACTGTCTACATTTAAGTCCTGACTAGTTCTCTGTATTTGCACTTTCCACACTTTAGTCCTGATTTGTCCTATGTTATCAGTTTACTTTGTAGATACTTGGTTTTGTACCTTTCAAGGCTGTTGAGAAATCCATCCATCAAATTTAATAGATCAAAGGTGGAGAAATAAAAAACTGTTAATTAAGAAGGAACTTTACCAGAGTAACATAGATCTAGTATAGAGACAATGTTTATCACACAGTACTCACCTTCCACTTGCAAGATTGGCTCTTATCATTTTGTACTCTCTCTGTTTGTAAACTTTTTCCACAAGCCTTCATCATCCCTGTGTTGGAATCCAAAGTTCCAACAAGATTTTCATTCAAACCATCATGCATCACCTCTCCACAAATAGTAGAGCACTGTATTATGTAACCCATGACTCCCTCTTTGCTTCACTACCAAACTGTCAGTAGAAAGCAATAATTTTATATGTTGCTATATGATGTATTTTAGGATTAATATGGGCTTTTAAAGCTATGAATATGAAGTGATACATTGCATTTCCTTAAATACATACATTATATGGCTAGTTTTGTTCTCTGTATTGACATTAGTTCATTAGTATCAAACACCAGAGTTATCTACACTCTGTGTACAGACATTAGCTTATTTGTATCAAACACCTGAGTTATCTACACTCTGTGTACTGACATTAGTTCATTAGTATCAAACACATGAGTTATCTACACTCTGTGTATTGACATTAGCTTATTTGTATCAAACACCTGAGTTATCTACACTCTGTGTACTGAAATTAGTTCATTTGTATCAAACACCTGCATTATCTAAACACTGTGTACTGAAATTAGTTCATTAGTATCAAACATCTGAGTTATCTAAACACTGTGTACTGAAATTAGTTCATTAGTATCAGACACCTGAGTTATCTACACTCTGTGTATTGACATTAGTTCATTGGTATCAAGTATCTGAGTTATCAGAAATGTGTAGTGATTATGGAAGAATGCACGGTGCCTCTAAAGTAGTGAAAATATGGTTTCCACAGTAATGTTTCCTAGGCTTAACAATAATCTATTCTATAATATTTTAAATCACTAAATTACAAAACTGTAGAATTAGGAATTTGGAAATGTAGATCTTCTGGAGTGTTTCAAAGTTTGAAATCTATTATTACAAGATGTAGTAAAGAACAAGTAATAAACAAGTTTTTTGCATAAATCTAGTTGACTAATCTTACTTTTTGTTATTGGCCACAAATACATGGTGTAACATTCAATGCATGTTGTCATAGTTTCTGTTGCTAAGAAGTTTATGGTGGACTATTGACTAAAGAGAAGAATGTAAAGTCCAGATATGTAATGATAACAAAAGAGTTTTATTTTTTTAATATAGGCTCTGTATCTGATTTCAATGACAGGCATAAAACACAGAAAATGCAAAAACAATAATTTCACTTTTTAATTCTCTTGTTCCTTTGTTGAAACATAGACTCAGTGACTACGTCATTATATTTATTGTAACATACTAAAAAAGCAAAACTCAGTAATGCATGATAAACTGAAAACACTTACTCAGTAATCTATCTACTTTAACCTAGCTTATCTTCTGTATTTCTTAAATAATTTCATGAGCTTTCAAGTAGGTTCTTTTCATTATTTCACACCAAATTTGCTTTGTCAAACCTCCTCCTCACCAAACAACAGCACAAGTGTTTCACTCCAGAACGTGGTTTACAACAACATTATCTACTATGTCAAACCTCCTCCTCACCAAACAACAGTACAAGTGTTTCACTCCAGAACGTAGTTTACAACAACATTATCTGCTATGTCAAACCTCCTCCTCACCAAACAACAGTACAAGTGTTTCACTCCAGAATGTAGTTTACAACAACATTATCTGCTATGTCAAACCTCCTCCTCACCAAACAACAGTACAAGTGTTTCACTCCAGAATGTGGTTTACAACAACATTATCTACTATGTCAAACCTCCTCCTCACCAAACAACAGCACAAGTGTTTCACTTCAGAATGTGGTTTACAACATTATCTGCTATGTCAAACCTCACCAAACAACAGCACAAGTGTTTCACTTCAGAACGTGGTTTACAACAACATTATCTGCTATGTCAAACCTCCTCCTCACCAAACAACAGTACAAGTGTTTCACTTCAGAACGTGGTTTACAACAACATTATCTACTATGTCAAACCTCCTCCTCACCAAACAACAGTACAAGTGTTTCACTTAGAACGTGGTTTACAACAACATTATCTCATCACAGATATAGATTTGAAGTATTTACTTTATGGTTTGGAGTCTGAACATGGTATTGTGAGATAGTAAGAGAAAATGATATTCTAACACAGTGAAGGAATGTGAACATTTTAAAATTTTATTTCAGAAAAAACACTAAAATATTTCTAGGCTTCTTGTTGAAGTATGCTAATGGATAACTTTTGTGCCAAAAACATAAATCCACATCAGCCAGTTGGATGAATGAAAATAGTTAATGAAAGTTGTTATAATGTTGAATGAAGTCACCAGAAGAATCCCAGTGTATGTGTTAAAATCATTGCTGATATACCTAAATATCAACAAAGTTAAAAACACTTTCATTTAAAAAGTTTTGATGTAGTCTTCCAACATCTGTATAAAGAGAGTCACTAGAGATTCCACCAATATGTTTATTAGTTTAAGAGTGACACTGTTCTATTTTTAAAATCATTTCGCGGACATCAACATTCAACTACGTGAGCCTGAATGTTTTTCTTGACATCACAATCTTTAATAACTCCTGATGGTAGCCACCTTCTGAGTTAAACATGGTGAAAATTCTTATAAAAATTCACGAAACAGAAAACTAAAAAACAACGTTACAAAAAGAGACATTAATTCCATTAAAAAACTAAAACAAGATAGAAACATAAAAATTCTAAAAGCAGATAAAGGTAACGCTATAGTCATAACGAACACGAATGAATACATCCAAAAAATGAAGAACATCCTATCAGACACGAACAAATTTAAACCAATACACGCATCCAACAAAGACACACGAGACGCAACTGAACAAATTACTACAACAAATAAAAAAGCCAACACAATTTCACAAACACTTTATTCCTACATACTTAAAACCGACTCACGCACACCACAAATATACGGCATTCCCAAACCTCATAAACCAGATTGTCCATTACGACCAATAATGTCCACACATGAATCGTTTAATTACAATCTTGGTAAATACATAGCATGGGCATTCTCCAAATATGTAAAATCAGCCAGCTCATTCATCAAAGACTCTTTTAATTTCAAGTCTAATCTAAATTAACTCAATCATAAAGCTTTAATGGCCAGTTTCAATGTTATATCCTTCTTTACAGAAGTTCCAACCACTGAAGCCTGCAAGATAGCCTTAGAACTCTATATCCGAGACCCTAACCCAACTATAGACATTCCCAGCAATCAGTTAGCAACCCTCATAGAATTCACCACAATAGAGACAAACTTCATGTTCAACAACCAAAACTATATACAAACAAATGGCCTAACCATGGGCAACCCAGTATCACTAGTTCTAGCCAATAATTTTATGACACAAGTTGAAACACTAGCAATTAATACAGCATTACATCCACCACTATATTGGTACAGATATGTAGATGACACGATTGCGGGATTCAGATCTACGGAACACAAACTTTATTTTTTTAAGCACATTAACTCTAGATATCCAAACATTAACTTCACATGTGAACAGGAAGAAAGCAAAATTACAAGAACCGACACACAATTTAAAACAGAAAACCACCGAAAAATCACCCATATTGGACTATACATTCCTTGAGACTCAGCACATGAAACAAAACAAAAACTCAACATAATAAGAAACCAAATAAACACAGCCATAATACTATGCTCACCAGATAAAATTAACGACGAATTAGACAAAATAAAACAATACTTCATCAACATCAACAAGTTTCCTCCACAAACCGTAGAAAACATTAAATGCACACACATAGACAGAAAGCAAAATCAACCAACTGAAGTAAATATATCTCACGAATCAAAAAATCACGAAAGCATATACTGCTGCATACCATATATTCCTGACATCAGCGAGCAAATAACCAACATTTGGCAAAAACTAATAACAAAATATGATATTCCGGTTAATACCAAATTAATTCAAAAACCAGGCACAAAACTGAGGTCTATACTATGTAAAAACTACACTGACAAACACCACACCAACATTACTTATAAAATACAATGTGATAACTGCCACGACTTCTATATTGGAGAAACAAGTAGGAAAATGGAAACCAGACTTAAAGAACATAAAAAGTCACCTTCACACGTTTTCGAAAACTTCAAGTCAAACAAACACAACATAACCATAGAAAACACTCGAATACTGAATAAAGAAACAAACATAAACAAATGCAAAATTAAAGAAGCCTTACTTATACAACAACTAAAACCCAAAATAAACCAATATAAAGGAACGCCTTTATACCTATATTAATGTAATAAAATAAATAAAATTATATATTCAAACATCTAATAGCGCCCTCTACATTCCGACACTCAGTTACACAACCCTTTTCAAACATGTGGTCATCTTCCGGTCAGTTACCTCTTTCTTTGCGAATCTGACGATGACCGAAGAAGGTCGAAACGTTGTTCGCTCTTATATGTCAATTATTTTCTCAACCCAAACGAGCCATTTTTGCATATATAAGTTATGGATTACAAACATCATGTGCATAAAGCCAAAAGCTTAGATCCAGAAATCAAATTACCTGAAAATTGAACTAAGAATAAAAATATATATATTTAGTTTGTTTTGTTTTCACTGAAGAAAGATTCTGGTAAATTCAAAATTTCTAACTCGAATAAATCTTAAATACTAGACGGAAGAAAAACTTTAAACCAAACTCTGATATTCCAAACTGATAAATTTTCACAATACTACATTTACACTACAATGTACAGTGTAAATCACAAAGAAAGTCAGCACCAACAATGTTAAGAAGAAGAGTTTATACTCAGATTTTAGTATGAAATATCTTTTTCACAATGAAATGTGCTCACAAAAAAACCCTAAAAATCAAAACAGATGGAACTTTCTTGTTAAATGCATAACTATGAAGGTAAAGAAGCATGTACCACAAGAGATGATGTCACAGATGCATAAGTGGGAGTAAAATCAGATTTCGTATTCTTATTTTTCAGATGTCTGGTACCATTTGGAATGCTACACATTACGTAAGGGAATAACCAATTAACACTGCTAAGAGTTTTCAGAGATGTAGTTTTGATAAAAGTTGTTTTTATATATATATGACAAGTCTAGAAGGATTTAGAACCCAGCTTAGCTCTACAAAATTGTCTCTTACTACCTGTCTTTGCATAGCTACTATAACCCTCATGAATCTTCTGACAGTTGTAGAGGATTGGCAATTTTCTTATATAGTTGTGACTAACAGTTCACTTTATAGGACTATACCACACCACAACCAAAGCAGATTATTTGGTTCTTCCTACCAGAGTAGCATCTGGGTATCATTGGTTTATGATGTGGGGCATTTTCATCACTGTAAGCTATGATTAATCTTGAAGACCTTCTGAGAGGCATGTGTAACCACTTTGGCTCTAGCATTAAATAAAAAGAGCTTTTAAAGGAAGTTCAGTAATTTTAGTAAAAATTAAGAAAATATGATATCTACACTCTAGATAAATAGAAAAGTATATTCTATTATATCTATTTGGAGTGTAAACGTCATTTTCCTTAACTTTTATCAAAATATGTAAATTCATCTAGTATATGGATAAATTTTGAGAAACAAAAAACGTTCAGCAGTTTTGAGTTTAAAAACATAGTCACACTATATGATTAGTGATTTATTTGTATATCAAAATTATACACATCAGTTATCTTTGAAGATTCTACACATACCAACAGATCTAATTAATTCTTCTTTCCCAGTTACAAAACTGTACTTGAAAGTTATGATTAACAGAATTGCTCAAATTACTATCATGACAGAAAATGTTCATACCCCTGCTTCGTAAGTAGTTTTTTCCTTATAACTTAAAAAGTGTCACGATTAGATTAATGAAAGTGTAGTATATTATACATATCATACCAACACACATCTAGATAATTTTTATGTAAATTGAACGACAAATAAGCTGTTTATAAACAAATAGCCAAACATAGGAGAGGCAGAAAGTATTCGTGTGTGTACTTTAATGGTCAGTTGTGTAGCCTTTCAGGTGAATAACTTGGTGCAATATCTCCTCATAGCCCTCCATGATCAGTTGACAGTACTCAACTGGTATTTTCTTCCATTCTTTTTTCAAAAGGCCTCGAACTCTTGCAAGTTTTTAGGATGACACTGATGAACCCTGGTCTTCAACTCATTCCAAACGTTTTCAATTGGGTTGAGATCGGGTGACTGCGATGGCCACTTCAGAATGATTATATGGTTCCACTGCAATCAGGATTGCACATATTTCGATCTGTGCTTAGGGTCATTGTCGTGCTGGAAGATCCAACGACACCAATTTGCAAGTTTCGAGCGTCATTCTTAACATATGTGCCTAATATATCGGTGTACTCTTCTTTTTTTAATTATGATTCCATTGACGCAGTGAAGGCTGCCTACACCAGGAGAGCTGAAGAAACCCCATGGCATGATCGAGCCACCTCCGTGTTCAATTGTTGGGATGGTGTTCTTTGGAAGATTTTGTTCCCCTTTCTTGCGAAAAATAGAGCGAACATAATTGTGGCCAAAAAGCTCGATTTTAGTCTCGTCTGACCAAAGAATACTCTTTCAATAGGTAAAAGATTTATTTACATGCTTTCTTGCACACCTCAATCGTGCTTCTAAATGAACAAGAAATCGAGATTCATTAATTTGTTTATAAATTTCGCGCAAAGTTACTGGAGGGCTATCTGCGCTAACCATTCCTAATTTAGCAGTGTAAGACTAGAGGGAAGGCAGCTAGTCATCATCACCCACCGCCAACTCTTGGGCTACGCTTTTACCAACGAATAGTGAAATTGACCGTCGCATTATAATGCCCCCTCGACTAAAAGGGCGAGCATGTTTGGCGCGACGGGGATGCGAACCCGCGACCTTCAGATTAGGAGTCGCATGCCTTAACACACTTGGTTATGCCGGGCCGATTCATCAATTAGCTAGTAAAATTGTATACATAAGAAGGCGTATTTGCTTTCTAATAGCAAAGCCACATTAACTATCTTGTGTCTACAAGTTTGCCCCCAGTGGCTCAGCGGTATGTCTGCGGACTTACACGCTAAAATCCGGGTTTCGATACCCGTGGTAGGCAGAGCACAGATAGCCCATTGTGTAGATTTGTGCTCAATTCAAAACATCAACAACAACGAGTAGAATCCGACCCCTGATTTATAATGTTTATTGTTGATGTTTTTTTAATTAAATGATGCAAAACGAGTTTATTAAACATAAAAGCCTGGCATGGCCGAGCGCGTTAAGGCGTGCACTCGTAATCCGAGGGTCGCGGATTCGCGCCCGCGTCGCGCTAAACATGCTCGCCCTCCCAGCCGTGGGGGTGTATAAATTGACGGTCAATCCCACTATTCGTTGGTAAAAGAGTAGCCCAAGAGTTGGCGGTGGGTGGTGATGACTAGCTGCCTTCCCTCTAGTCTTACACTGCTAAATTAGAGACGGCTAGCACAGAGAGCCCTCGAGTAGCTTTGTGCGAAATTCCAAAACAAACAAACAGACAAAACATAAAAGCTGCAAAATAATATGTGATAAACATGAAAAGATTTTTCAGGGAAATGGGCCCCTTTGGTTACGCCTCTTTACTATCGCCGATTCTAGAGTTCTCATTAAAAATAAACACTAGAATTTACTGACACATTATGACACCTACGTCTGAAAGTGCGATCATGTTTCATGACGGATTTCGATTCCATGTTCCATAACATCAAACTATGTTAGACCTAGAAAAATATGTTTTGTAACAAATATCTTGTTGAATCCTATATTATTCTGCTGAACGATTCTATCGCTCTAAGAGAAATCTGTTTAACTTGAACATATAATATGGAGAATATGTTGATTTATTGTTTTATTTTTATGAATGAATTTGTTTTCACAGCAATTTTGATATGACGTAAAATAGCAATAAATGTTTCACGCATATAAGATTGAATTGAAATTAATATTAAAGATAAACTACGATTTACGGTTTAGCGATATTTTTTGCATTTCCTTTGAGAATGCAAATTATGCAGGGCCATTATAAAGTCCTTGTGTAGTATTAAATTTTCATAACTTCAGTTCTATAATGATAAAATTAATGTATAAAAACGGTTAATGAAATAATTTATTACATTTTTACTCAGATTACTCAGATCTGCTGACCTGGTGGCCAGAAGAGTGATGTACCTTTTCCAATCTATCTGCTAGTTTCGTTTTGAGAATTTTACGCACTGTTGAGTCTGAAATACCAAATATGCCAGTTTTACCGATTTCCGTAGAGTTTGAATGAAAGATGTTCTATAGCTGCTTTATGTTCCTTACTTACACTTGGCCTTCCAGATCGTGGGTTATCACTGATAGAACCTTTTTCTTTGAACTTATTCATTCAGTTAGTTATGGAATTCGTGTATGGTGCATCTCTATTGTAATTGGTTCTAATTCATCTTTGGACGACTATAACAGATTTTAGCTTGGCTCACCACAGGACACGGTTCACTTTCTCTTCTATTGATGCTGTGGGTCAATCCTATTGCTGCAAATAAAATAATAAACACATTAATAAAATAAAAATAATAACCAATTTAATGCTAAATCATGATAAAACAAATGCATCACGCTTCTCAATGGTCTTTACAGGTTGACTTTATCGTGTAAAGAATTTAAGTTATACAAATTCAAAACTGCAAAAGGACTTGTATATATATTAGAATAAACTCGCTTTTATTGGCACAAAACTTCATTTAATTTAACATAAAAGTACATATTCTGAACAACTGCAACTTGGACTAGAATTAAAGCACGTCACAATTTGCGATTTAAATATTTTACTTTATCTTTGCTAATAATAGCATGCTATACTTTTCTTCAGTTGTTTTAATCACATTTTTATGTTTTATGTTAAAAATTAACAAAATTAATTTAACTAATACTATTAGTCGTAAAACTGAAAAGAAATGTTTTAAAACTATTAAAATTGTATTTTAATAACTCATAATAGCTGGAGAATTTTTTCAAGAATTTTATACAAAACGCCAGAATCTAAAAATTCTCGAGTGTAGGGGGACATTGAGTTGCACGTTGCAATTCCAACGCTGTCGCTCATACACACTGTGAAAATGTCTCCAAACTTACTTGTTAAAGTTCATCCTGTTGTCCTCTTTAGCATTGTCGATTCTTACGAAAGAAGACACGAAGGTGCTAATCGTGTAATTGGAACTTTACTAGGTAGGGGAGTGTAAATATTTACATTAAAAAGAAATAGATAAACTAACAATATTTATAACTCAACTGTCGCACCGCCACCAATATGGCTTGTAACAGAACCTAAAGTAGGCTTTATATTGTTTTTATCAATAACGTTTGTTACGATACTTGTATTTCTGCTGAGGTGTGTTAAATCTAAATTAAGATTTTGTGCTATAAGGATCAATCATAACGTATTCCAGTTTCTTTTATACTAGCTAGAAGTAACATTTATTTGAATTTAGAACATGATCCTGAAGTTCAGGAAAATCTACAATTTCCAAAATGTTATTTTAAAAGAACTGACACTAATGTCACTTGCAAGGAGGTGGGTGGTTCAAAGTTCACGTTGCGTTTCTTTCATATATATATATATATATAGTCCTACATTTATATTAGGTATCTAGATTAATTGTGCATTTGAGAGCTTGTAAATAGTGAACATTTGTGCTAATAATAACACAGTAATTTTTGATGATGAGAAACCCACTTGAAGGCCTCTTTGTTAAGCTGAAGATGACCTGAAGTTCGAAATGTTGTTCTGTGCTTGATTTTAATTTAATACTCATATTAGTCATTTTGAGAATACAAATAACAGGCACAGTTTTGGTTTATGAAAATAAAAATTGTCAAAACTGTAATACAAAATGTGAAATGTTTGTTAAATGAATGACATGTAATAAGTATTAATAGAATGCTAGTTGACTAATATTGTAAGAGATACATTTCTTAATTAGTTTTCATACTGTGTTTAGGCATACAAGAGAAAGGAGCTGTAGAGGTAACAAACTGCTTCTGTGTGCCACATAATGAGCTGGAAGATGAAGTAAGTCCACCAGGAGGCCAGCAACAATCTGTTGCATCATATTTTTGATTGAAATTTTAGTACTCGTAGGAATATATTATGAAGAAAACAGATAACTTGAAATGTTAAAATTCAGTGAATGTTTATTAGATTAAGTAATCTACTAGGGTCTTTCTTATTTTTGTACAAGTATATCACTATTGATAATAGAATTTATTTAATTTCTGATGATTTAGGACAATGAATTTAACAATAGTATTGGAAATTAACATTTTTATTTCAGTTATCAAGTTTAAACATTTTTCAAAACTTTGGTTTATTATGGGGTTTTGTTAACTTTACAAATTATTTATTTAGTTTTAAACATTTATTCTACCTATTAATCTTGGTGTTCTTTCTTTACATTATTATTAGGCTGTTCTAAATTGTAGCTGTTTTTATATAAAAATTGTAATTCATCTAACAAAATGATAATCACAATAGAGGTTGTTTAAAAACCAACCATTTATTTTTTACCTGAATATGACTGTTGTCAGTGGGTTGGATTGAAGACCTAAAGATTTGTGGTTTATGTCCTGTTGCAGCAGCTTTGTGCTCTGCATTTTGAGCCCATGGATTCATGATACATATGATATGATTGGAGTAGTGAAACTTCGAAGTGGGTTCCATTGACTATCTGCTTTCATTCTACTTTATTGCTTCATAATTAACAATGGCTAGCTTTAGTGTGACCTTGCACAAAACATACAACCTTTTTGTGTAAAATGTATGTTTGTGTGTTTTCTCTTTTTGTTGTTACCTCTGAAACATTTTAAGAAAATGTTATCAGTCTGTAAATATGAATAGTTGTACCATTCTTGTTAATGTGGATGGTAGAAGTTCTGTAAATGAGTTCTGAGAAATATTCTATGGTAATATTTTTTTCTTGGGGTTAATATTAAACAGTATTTTGGATCTTCCAGAATGGTGGTTTTTCATATTTTCTTAATTTATGTCAGTTTGTTTTTCTATGCATCCTTTAGTTATATATTATATCATCTGTTTTAAGGTAGCCATTAATATGGAGTTTGCTAAGGATATGTTTGAATTTCATCGAAGAGTTAATCCCAGTGAAGTGATTGTTGGATGGTTAGTATGTTTTCACTTGTTTAAATGCACTTTAATTTTATTGAGGTTTTAGCAATCTAATGTTATGACAGAACTGAAAACTTACTAATTATCTCAGAAGGTTATGTTTATACAAGTTATAATTTTTTAAACTTGTTTTGTATTCATTTATACATGTTTTCAGTGATTCTTTGGTCATTCAAGCAGTAACTTAGGCCTAATGAAAACTTTTTTTTTATGATATGGTCAGGTGTAAAATGACTTACTTAAGCCAACCTCAACTTGTTGCATTTCCTGTAAAAAAATTAAACAATACAAAATGATAAGGAAATTCTTTACAATATTTTAACAAAATCTAGAAGTTACTGTTATTTTATTTGTTTGTAAACTTTTATTTATAGCAACATTTCATCGAGTTAAGTTTTCACTTTTTTCTGACATCTTGTGTGATCTCCACTGAAATGAAAGACTTTTTGGATTTTTAGCTTGAAAATAACAGAGTTTTTTGATGTGTTTAGATCACTAGCCAGTGACTTCCTGGAACTGGTATATGTAGTTACATTAGATCATGATAACCATGGTTTAGAACAATGATGTGTTTAGATTCCTAGCCAGTGACTTCCTGAAACTGGTATATGTAGTTTCATTAGATCATGATTATCATGATTTAGAACAATGATGTGTTTAGATCACTAGCCAGTGACTTCCTGAAACTGGTATATGTAGTTACATTAGATCACGATAACCATGGTTCAAAACAAAGATGTGTTTAGATCACAAGCCAGTGACTTCCTGAAACTGATATATGTAGTTTCATTAGATCATGATAACCATGGTTTAGAACAATGATGTGTTTAGATCACTAGCCAGTGACTTCCTGAAACTGGTATATGTAGTTACATTAGATCACGATAACCATGGTTCAGAACAATGATGTGTTTAGATCACATTTAGCTCAGAAAAACTTCAATTCGTAATCACTAATGTTTTTCGTGTAACGAATTGATAATCAAAATTTGTATGTTTTTAAAAATATTTTATATATATAAAATTAGAGAATTTTTTGTTGAATAATTTCTTTAATATTCAGGATAATTACTACAGACTTATTTTATGATTTTTCAAATCAGTTCTGTAATTTAAAACCCATTAATGTATGATAGAATTAAGTGTAAATCATATTATTTAAGTTGGTCCTAGGTTTCATGCGACTTAGGTAAGTATATATACCTTGACAAAATAAAAAAATTAAGATACGTGATTGACAAACACACACAGTAGAGCAAGGGTTAAAGTATTATGGTAGCTGATTAACAACAGAGCAAGGGTTATAGTATTATGGTAGCTGATTAACAACAGAGCAAGGGTTATAGTATTATGGTAGCTGATTAACAACAGAGCAAGGGTTATAGTATTATGGTAGCTGATTAACAGTAGAGCAAGGGTTATAGTATTATGGTAGCTGAATAAGAGTTCAGCAAGGGTTATAGTTTTGTGCTAGCTATGTAAGTTTCTCCCATATACTTAACCACAGTGTTTTTTCACGTTTTCAGGAACAGTAAATGTTTCCGTACTAATTTCTAAATAAATATGGACAACCATACTTATCAAATAATCGTGAGGCTTCAATGTTAAACTGTTACGTTCAATTGCTTTAACCCAATAGTCGTATACAGTTTAAGTTATATACAGTTTGTTATATACAGTTTAAGTGAAATCAGTGAAAGTCATCAAAGTTCTTTAAGTGAACATGTTACTCAAGTGTGATAATCCTATTAGTATATAGCTTGTTATAATATTTAATGATAGCTGGTTAGTGAACACTTAATGAATAACATTGTCATAATATTTAATGATAGCTGGTTAGTGAACACTTAATGAATAACATTGTCATAATATTTAATCATAGCTGGTTAGTGAACACTTAATGAATAACATTGTCATAATATTTAATCATAGCTGGTTAGTGAACACTTAATGAATAACATTGTCATATTTAATCATAGCTGGTCAGTGAACACTTAATGAATAACATTGTCATAATATTTAATCACAGCTGGTTAGTGAACACTTAATGAATAACATTGTCATAATATTTAATCATAGCTGGTTAGTGAACACTTAATGAATAACATTGTCATAATATTTAATCATAGCTGGTTAGTGAACACTTAATGAATAACATTGTCATAATATTTAATCACAGCTGAGTTAGTGAACACTATAATGAATAAATTGTCATAATATTTAATCATAGCTGGTCAGTGAACACTTAATGAATAACATTGTCATAACATTTAATCATAGCTGGTTAGTGAACACTTAATGAATAACATTGTCATAATATTTAATCATAGCTGGTTAGTGAACACTTAATGAATAACATTGTCATATTTAATCATAGCTGGTTAGTGAACACTTAATGAATAACATTGTCATAACATTTAATCATAGCTGGTCAGTGAACACTTAATGAATAACATTGTCATAATATTTAATCATAGCTGGTTAGTGAACACTTAATGAATAACATTGTCATAATATTTAATCACAGCTGGTTAGTGAACACTTAATGAATAACATTGTCATAATATTTGATCACAGCTGGTTAGTGAACACTTAATGAATAACATTGTCATAATATTTAATTATAGCTGGTTAGTGAACACTTAATGAATAACATTGTCATAATATTTGATCACAGCTGGTTAGTGAACACTTAATGAATAACATTGTCATAATATTTGATCACAGCTGGTTAGTGAACACTTAATGAATAACATTGTCATAATATTTAATCATAGCTGGTTAGTGAACACTTAATGAATAACATTGTCATATTTAATCATAGCTGGTCAGTGAACACTTAATGAATAACATTGTCATAATATTTAATCATAGCTGGTTAGTGAACACTTAATGAATAACATTGTCATAATATTTGATCACAGCTGGTTAGTGAACACTTAATGAATAACATTGTCATAATATTTAATCATAGCTGGTCAGTGAACACTTAATGAATAACATTGTCATAATATTTAATCATAGCTGGTCAGTGAACACTTAATGAATAACATTGTCATAATATTTAATCATAGCTGGTTAGTGAACACTTAATGAATAACATTGTCATAATATTTAATCACAGCTGGTTAGTGAACACTTAATGAATAACATTGTCATAATATTTAATCACAGCTGGTTAGTGAACACTTAATGAATAACATTGTCATAATATTTAATCACAGCTGGTTAGTGAACACTTAATGAATAACATTGTCATAATATTTAATCACAGCTGGTTAGTGAACACTTAATGAATAACATTGTCATAATATTTAATCACAGCTGGTTAGTGAACACTTAATGAATAACATTGTCATAATATTTAATCACAGCTGGTAGTGAACACTTAATGAATAACATTGTCATAATATTTGATCACAGCTTAGTGAACACTTAATGAATAACATTGTCATAATATTTAATCACAGCTGGTTAGTGAACACTTAATGAATAACATTGTCATAATATTTGATCACAGCTGGTCAGTGAACACTTAATGAATAACATTGTCATAATATTTGATCACAGCTGGTTAGTGAACACTTAATGAATAACATTGTCATAATATTTGATCACAGCTGGTTAGTGAACACTTAATGAATAACATTGTCATAATATTTGATCACAGCTGGTTAGTGAACACTTAATGAATAACATTGTCATAATATTTGATCACAGCTGGTTAGTGAACACTTAATGAATAACATTGTCATAATATTTGATCACAGCTGGTTAGTGAACACTTAATGAATAACATTGTCATAATATTTGATCACAGCTGGTTAGTGAACACTTAATGAATAACATTGTCATAATATTTGATCACAGCTGGTTAGTGAACACTTAATGAATAACATTGTCATAATATTTAATGATAGCTGGTCAGTGAACACTTAATGAATAACATTGTTATAATATTTAATCATAGCTGGTTAGTGAACACTTAACGAATAACATTGTCATAATATTTAATCATAGCTGGTCAGTGAACACTTAATGAATAATATTGTTATAATATTTAATCATAGCTGGTTAGTGAACACTTAATGAATAATATTGTTATAATATTTAATCATAGCTGGTTAGTGAACACTTAATGAATAACATTGTTATAATATTTAATCATAGCTGGTCAGTGAACACTTAATGAATAATATTGTTATAATATTTAATCATAGCTGGTTAGTGAACACTTAATGAATAATATTGTTATAATATTTAATCATAGCTGGTTAGTGAACAATTTTGAGGAATAACATTAGTGTTTAGAGATTTATTAAATTCATTCCTATGTTATTTCTCTCCAGGTATGCTACAGGCCCTGATGTAACAGAACACTCGGTGTTAATTCATGACTACTACAGCAGAGAAGCTAACAACCCAATTCATCTAACTGTTGACACCTGTTTGACTGAGGGCCACCTTAGCATCAAACCTTACACGAGGTACAGTGTAATTCTGGTGAATACTAACTGTACACAGTGTATTGGATATGTCTTGATTGCCAGAATTCAGTCAAGGAATAAAGATTGATTATCACAGATGTTTGTCTTTAATAATCACTGAGGTTACGGATGTTTGTCTGTCTTTAATAATCACGTAGGTTATGGATGTTTGTCTGTCTTTAATAATCATGTAGGTTATGGATGTTTGTCTTTAATACATCATCAGTTTTACTAGTCTGTATTTCATATTAAATGTGGATAAATGTAATGTGTAAGATGTAACATTTATTAGATGAAGAGATGTGAATGGTTATTTGAAAGTCACAGATTTATACAATAAATCTTTTGTTACACATTGAACAGATTAGTTTGTCAATAATTGTCCAATCTACCTCAGACTTTTTGAACCAACTGAAAGGGATCGATGCTAAACAGATGGCAAATTATAAATGCTGTTTTTACATATTTGGAATGTGAAAACAAAACATTTTCAGTCTGATATTTATTAGAAATAGACATATTGGTTTAGAATATAGCTTGTAAAAAATTATATGTTTGCATAGGTTCTTTGATTGGCCAGACTTAGAATTATATGTAATAATTTGACATATTTTTATTCCAGTATTACATTTGGAGTGCCAGGAAAGGAACATACAGGAACAATGTTTTCACCTTGTAAGCTTGAAATTATTGGTTATGAACCTGAGATGGTTTCATGTAAGTTTTGTTTTCCAGCAGTTTTATTTTTAGTGACAGTGAAATTATAACACTTGAAAAAAGTAATTTATTGAAGATGAGAGGCTAGTGAATATTTTAATTGTATAGAAATTAAAACTTAAAGGTGAATCAATTAATATCAGCCCTACAAAATTAAATTGTCAGTTTTATTTTTACCTGATCAAAACCTTTTCTTATCCACATTTAACACAAAGTCACAATGTAATACTCTAAAGTGGTGTGGGAAAACACAACGTATTTGATTAAATAACATTGGTGTTTTTCATAACCTATCATGCAAATATGATGCTTGTTAAAGTTAAAAGATATTCCATCCTAAGAGTTATATATTCCATCAGTGAAAGTGTGCCAGGGAACAAAGTTCAACAAACAGAGGAGTGTTGAATGCAAATCGGACTTTGATCAGATATGTGGATCAACTCGGAACACCCAAGAACTCTTAGATATTGTCATTGGATATGTAGATGACGTCTTGGTAAGTTTTATGATTATTTCTCAGCTCATAAAGGAATATGGAGATATGTATCTTTGAAATATTGTGTAGTTTTCTTTTTGTGGTTTTGATAAAATTAATAAATTACTGATATAATAAATGTTTGCAAGGTTATACGGTAAATGCTGTCTTACTATTTCCCTGTCATAATGCATCATTTAACATGCACAAATTAATTTTACAAATTGATTTTCTCATAAAAGTTATGGTTACTTAACTATGTACTTGTGTTCTGTCAAGTTTGGTGTTTTATATTTATACAGACAGGAAGAACTCAGGGTGACAACTGTGTTGGAAGAGCTCTAATGGACATGGTACAGAGTGTCCCTCAGATGAATCCAGAGGAATTTCAAGAGATGTTGAACTCAAACATGAAGGTAACAACGTTCCTTAACTAACACCTGTGTAAACATGAAGGTAACGACATTCCTTAACTAACATCTCTGTAAACATGAAGGTAACAACGTTCCTTAACTAACACCTCTGTAAACATGAAGGTAACGACGTTCCTTAACTAACACCTCTGTAAACATGAAGGTAACGACGTTCCTTAACTAACACCTCTGTAAACATGAAGGTAACGACGTTTCTTAACTAACACCTCCGTTTACTAGTCATTACAGTTGGACTCTATGTTGTGTTTGTTTGCAGTTTTACTAGTCATTACAGTTGGACTCTATGTTGTGTTGTTTGTTTGTAGTTTTACTAGTCATTACAGTTGGACTATGTTGTGTTTGTTTGCAGTTTTACTAGTCATTACAGTTGGACTATGTTGTGTTTGTTTGCAGTTTTACTAGTCATTACAGTTGGACTATGTTGTGTTTGTTTGTAGTTTTACTGGTCATTACAGTTGGACTATGTTGTGTTTGTTTGCAGTTTTACTAGTCATTACAGTTGGACTATGTTGTGTTTGTTTACAGTTTTACTAGTCATTACAGTTGGACTATGTTGTGTTTGTTTGCAGTTTTTCTAGTCATTACAGTTGGACAATGTTGTGTTTGTTTGCAGTTTTGCTAGTCATTACAGTTGGACTATGTTGTGTTTGTTTGCAGTTTTGCTAGTCATTACAGTTAGACTCTGTTGTGTTGTTTGTTTGCAGTTTTACTAGTCATTACAGTTGGACTCTATGTTGTGTTGTTTGTTTGCAGTTTTACTAGTCATTACGGTTTGACTCTATGTTGTGTTTTATTACTGTTTTATTTTGTTTTGAGTTAGTCACTGTAAGAAACTGACTAAAACATGAGATGAGGACATGGATTTTTGGTGTAATGGACATAAAATATCCCACTAGTAACTGGAGTATTAGTGGCACTTGTTATTTTAGTTTAACAAAGTTGTGTATGAACACAGAATGTGGTTTAAAAATCCCTATGATTTCAATGATTAGGAAGTTACAGCTAAGTAATGTTTTTTGTTGGGTCTTATAAAAATGCTTTTTTATTGTGTGTTGTGATATTAGCTGATGTAATGGTGGTTTCCAACTAACAGTCCATTAAGAGGTTACAAGTTGATTGAAAGAGATGTATGCTTTTTAAAGTAAAGTTAGTGAATTATGTGAGTTCATAATAAAATTAGTTTCAAAAGATAATACTGTGAAGAGCAGTCTGTGTGATTTTGGAAGTAGCTGACCTTTCTTTGGAACAAAAAGTTGGGAACCACTGGTTTAATGGATATGTTGTTAAACCTTTTGTCATTTTTACTTTTCTCTTGTAGGATCTGTTGATGGTACTGTATTTATCTCAACTGACCAAAACCCAGCTGAGCCTTCATGAAAAACTTACATATGTGTAAAATACAGAATAAAGTTACCCAATTGTTCACTTTTAATGTAAGTCTTACTTTACTTAAACATTAGTTTTCCACTGTACCAAACCTTCAGGTGATGAAGCAAGCCTCCTTAACAAGTAGTAACATCGTGATAAGTTTTATTACCTGTAAATGTAGTATTAGCCATTGTTATTGATGGTAAGTTGACCATTTCCTCTACAACTCTATATTGAATAAAATAGGGTTCCACAAGTACACTTTAATTATCTGTCATTGTAGTAATTAAGAATTTTCACCCTTAACTTTCATAGAGTAAATGCTTATTTCAGGACTTAGCCTATTACACCCACTTCCTACATCTTACTTTCAATGTTTTATTTACCTAACTGAATTAAATTTTAATTAAAGCATGTGTATATTAAATCCTGCTACTACATACTGTCTTTCAATATAACAAACTTCAGTCCGATTGGAAGAAGAAAGATACTTTAAAGGTTGTATCATATAAATGTCACTTAAATAACACTATGTAACATGTAT
Source organism: Carcinoscorpius rotundicauda (assembly GCA_011833715.1). NCBI lineage: Eukaryota > Metazoa > Arthropoda > Merostomata > Xiphosura > Limulidae > Carcinoscorpius > Carcinoscorpius rotundicauda. Next base: position 71,987,056 of record CM022402.1, on the reverse strand, counting down.
CATACTATGTAACACAAATTTTGTTTCTGGATATTGTGTTATGTCTTAATAGTGTCTGTTGTAGAACTACATAAAATGGCCATTATTCCCTTCAAACTTTGCATCTGTGACCTGGATAATGAAATTTAGAAATTAACCTATTTTCTATATGAACACGTGCAAATCTACACATTTTCATTTGTTGTTTTATTCAAACCTTGTGTAAGTAAATCAAGATTTAGATTATTTATAGTAAAGTTATACAAAAATGTTTAGAAGTGAGTAGTTTTCAAGATTTGTGACTGTAATACAAATCACTTTCATGCATCAGCCCCCAAATATAGTCTCCCATCATGTTTTCATTATATGCTCCTTGGTAGCAGTGTTCAAAGTCCTATATATCTTGGTAGAAGCACTTCCCTTGCTCTTCAAGGTGCACCAAATGAGTCAGGGGAAGAGATGGATTCTTATTCCCATTATGGAGCAGCACAGCTTTGAGGCTTCTGGATGAGCTATGAATGAAGAGATGCCACTTGTTTGGGCTACAGGCTTCTGGATGAACTATCAATGAAGAGATGCCACTTGTTTGGGCTACAGGCTTCTGGATGAGCTATGAATGAAGAGATGCCACTTGTTTGGGCTACAGGCTTCTGGATGAACTATCAATGAAGAGATGCCACTTGTTTGGGCTACAGGCTTCTGGATGAGCTATCAATGAAGAGATGCCACTTGTTTGGGCTACAGGCTTCTGGATGAGCTATCAATGAAGAGATGCCACTTGTTTGGGCTACAGGCTTCTGGATGAACTATCAATGAAGAGATGCCACTTGTTTGGGCTACAGGCTTCTGGATGAGCTATCAATGAAGAGATGCCACTTGTTTGGGCTACAGGCTTCTGGATGAACTATCAATGAAGAGATGCCACTTGTTTGGGTTACAGGCTTCTGGATGAACTATCAATGAAGAGATGCCACTCATTCAGGCTACAGACCCTTCCAGTTGTCTCACACAGACTGGATACGTCGTGGCAGAAGCAGAGCCCATCCTGACATGTGAAGAAGCTTGTAAAATTGCAGTGATGCTTCCTCTGACTTGCAAGTTGCACACTTTCATCTAACTAATCCCACTCCTTGAGCCTAGTTGTCAAAAGCCCGGCCTTCAACTTTGTTAGACCAAGATCTCTGATCAAGTCATTGAAGTCTCTTTGGTAGGTATAGTATAGGTTTCTCTCAGCAGCTGCACCTCTGAAATTGTAATCTGGATTTCCAACGTTTACCTCCTCTTTTGATTTGCTGCTCTCTTCTGAGGATGGCTGCTTTCTCCCTGGAGCTCAGGGGAGTGTGGCACTGGGGCAATGATGGAAGGTCCAGATCCATGATAGATGCATTCTTGCCTGCCCAACGTTTGGAAGGATCCAACTTGCAGAGTAGCAACTGCTTAAGTGGTCAGTGGGTTCATACCAAATTCTTGGGATAACAAACTTCAGGAGTCTCTTTCTCGTCTCTACCATTCTGCCAAAGAGCAAAATAAAATTATAATGAATAAATAATTTATTTCATTCACAACTAATGTGGAAGAGGATCTTACAAAATATTTTGATATATTTTCTATACTATTGGAAATAATATGAAATTTGAAAAGGTCTGAAATTTTATCATATAAAAAACTTGGTATTCAAGTGAGCAAAAATTGTCCATTTTACCTTCTAGAGTTGTTTTGCAGTGCTTGCAGTTGTAAAATTAGGTATGCAGGGTTTTTCTTGGTCGCTGACAGGCATGCCTAAATATACCTTGTAGGTTTCTAGGTTTCACACATTTTAGCAGATGCTGACAGAGTACTTTTTTGCTTTTGTCATGACAAATTGGTCACATACATAGCAGAATGCATCTGGATAATGCAGCTTCTTGATGCCATCTCTCATAAAATCAGGTTTATTGTCACTTAGGCAACAAGAACTGAACTGGTGGCCCCTGTATATGAATTACTATGGAGAGTTTTAGAAATTTCCCTAAATTCTACAACATTCTAGAAAGTTCGAGAAAATTCTCTGTCAGCTACTCAGCACAATCTACCTGGAATGTTCTGCATTTTGTCTGAAGACTGAATAAACAGGAATTAAGTACCATTTACTTATAGTTCTCATCATATCCAAAAGGAGGCCTGGCATGGCCGAGTGTGTTGAGGCGTGCGACTCGTAATTTGATGGTCACGGGTTTTACCAGAAGTTTACAATTAAAATCCCACCACATTTTCTTGGCTTTCTGGAGGCCGATCTTCTGTTGAATGTTTCCAGAGCGACTTTTGACTTTTTCTTCTGTGGAGAAGACATATTGTAACTGAAGGAACGTAGTCTGGGGGAAGGGGTCATCACTCTTACCTGTAATACAAAAATATACATATTACATAATTTTGTGACAGTTAGCTCTTTTCATATATATAAATTGACAAATACACAAGTACCAGTATATAATAATGTGTGAATAACTTGCAGTCTGAATTCTTTTTCATTTAAATAAAAGCAAATCATTAAATGTTATTAATCTGTAACCCAAGAGTAACCGAGTTCTTTATGCATCGTTATTCTGAATGAAAAGTAAACTTCATAAAATACACAGTCGTGATGCGTGTTAAGCTGAAAAATAATAGAGATAGAATTTTGTAATCGTTTTTTTGTAAAAGGATATAATATATTTGTACAGCCTCAACACAACTATAGAACGATTGTATTTCGTTTCTGGTTTCAGAGTCTTCCTATATTTGTAATATAAACTACATATTTATTATCTCCTGCAGAAATAGTGGTTACCTACTCAGAATGAAATGGTCACTGCAGACACGGCTCGCGCTGGTGGGCTGCCAACCTTCTGCAGCGATCCATCGAGATCCACGGTCAGGATCCTTCGGAAAACAGTGAAAGCTCTTCCTGGATCTCGGTCTTATCTGTTCTGACAACCAACAGCTACGCATGTAGTCACCATGGTCAAAATAATTCAGAACTGTTATGAGAAACGAACTGCTGACCAGCTAACTGAGGAGCACGACAATTTCTGCAGGTTTTTGGGTTTAAGATTATTGTTCCCAAAGAAACAATAATCCCCTGGGGTGCTTGAAGACTAACTAGTCCTCCTTCAACCCCGCACACGATAGAAGTTAATAGGTTAACTAAATGAATGAATGATGATGATAATCGGGAAGGTGAGAGTACATGGTATTAGAGTAAATGATAGTCTGGTCTGGTAGGCGTTGCAGGCAGCAAAGCGAAGGCAGGGCAAACCTTAAACGAAGCAGCAGATGAGAAGAGACGACGAAAAGCAAGTCGGATATCATGGCGGCATAAGTTTATATCACGTGGTTGCGTGACGTAACTGCAACTCGTCTATAAATAGTGAACAAAACACATCATTTGTTGCGATAGGGGAATAGTGTTGTCGTTTGATAATTATGAAACTGCTGTGTGGTCAAACATTTCAAAGGATCACTTGCTTCTTGGGCAAGAAACCCTGGGTTCAAACCAGGCTCTTAACATGGCTTAGCTTTCAACACCGACGCTCCTTAGGACCGAATTTGATGAGAAACCTGGGCTATTTGAACAGCTAATCTCATATCGACCTGAAAAACCTGGGCTACTTGAACAGCTAATATCACATCGACCTGAGAAACCTGGGCTACTTGAACAGCTAATCTCACATCGACCTGAGAAACCTGGGCTACTTGAACAGCTAATCTCACATCGACCTGAGAAACCTGGGCTACTTGAACAGCTAATCTTATATCGAGTATTTACAGGAAAAAAATATATTTGGGGAAATTTTGGACTTAGGCGTATTTTTTGTAGCCTAGATTTTTTATAGTGGGTATTCGACAAGAAACTTTAAAAATAGCTACAATATTAATATTTTACCACATCTAGTCACGGTTAATACAACATTAACTGTTCACACTTGCAGACATCTAGCCACGATCGTGGTCAGTACAACATTAACTGTTCACAGTGAAACACTTGCAGACATCTAGCCACGATCGTGGTTGATACAACATTAACTGTTTACAGTGAAATACACTTGCAGACATCTAGCCACGATCGTGGTTAGTACAACATTAACCGTTACAGTGAAATACACTTGCAGACATCTAGCGACGATCGTAGTTAATACAACATTAACTGTTTACAGTGAAACAAACTTGCAGACATCTAGCCACGTTCGTGGTTAATACGACATTGACTGTTTACAGTGAAATACACTTGCAGACATCTTGTCACGATCGTGGTTAATACGACATTGACTGTTTACAGTGAAATACACTTGCAGACATCTTGTCACGATCGTGGTTAATACGACCTTGACTGTTTACAGCGAAACATCAATTTCATTCACAGCTAATCTTGAAGAAGAACTTTACCATATGTCTCAATGAATTGTAGAAACAAATGATAATTATTCGTTCTCTTTGTAAAGTATATTGTAACTGAAGGAGGTTCACAAAGAATGGCACTTGTCTAGGTGTTCAAACACAGCTGGCGCAGATTCCAAGCAGTCTTAAAATCTTTTTGATTAGTTTCCGGATGGCTGGACAAGTGAGAAGGTTCTTAGCGAAGTGAAGCTCTGAAAACAAATAATACAAAATCAGAAGTGATACATATAGTTTTAACAAAGAGTTCAAATCAATATACCAGCACAAAAATAGTTGAGTCTAACAATGATTTATTTAATCGAATGCCTCGGCTCGTTGTAAATTGTAGATAATTGAGCACTGGGGAATTTACTCCACGTGGTTTCTACAGTAAACAGAGAACTGGGACCAGACAACATTTAGCAGGTCCAAAGAACAGGGGAACTGTGAAAGATCAGAAGAGAGATGACATTACGGTAAACAGAGAACCAGGACCAGATAACATTTAGCACGTCCAAAGAACAGGGGAACTGTGAAAGATCAGAGGAGAGATGACATTACGGTAAAAAGAGAACCAGGACCAGACAACATTTAGCAGTTCCAAAGAACAAGAGAACTGTAAAAGATCAAAGAAAAGATGACACAGACTTTAAACTGCACGAAAAGAATACCATCACTGTTATAAAACATTGTCTCTTCAACCTAAGAACATTGATAGTTTCTACTGGTCCTGTGCGTTCTATTTTTCATTAAATATAATGGATTGTTTTGTCAATATGATTTTAATGTTTATTTGGTTTTTTAAAAAGGTTTAACTAGTACGTGTTGTACTATAGTGGGCACAATGTAGTCACCGTATTTTAATGTAAGGTTTAATTGTTATCAGTACTAGTCGTGTCATATGGTTTTATTTTTAAACTGTTTTTACTGCAAGATTACCTGGTACTAAAGTGTATTTTGTGTAGTTCAAAGGATATTTCAATATAACTGTTGTTACTGGCTGAACATCTTTTCTTTTCAAAGTGTAATTTTAATCTTATATGCTACACATTATTTATTCGGTCTCCTTGAGGTATGTATAATAATACTTCCACCACACGTGAGGTTATCCAGGACAGATGGGATACTAGTGGTATGAACAAAATATTTGATATTGAGCGAAACACATTGTTCGCGATAACTATGGCCGACATAGAGTGGATGAAATATTCGATTCTCTTCTAATAAAAACGCAGTGTTTAAATTACAAGCTTCAAATATTAGGTATTGTTAGTGTAACGTAAGGAGACTAAGTTTTTTTTTTTAACTGAAACTGTAGCTGATATGTTAAAGTTCTCGTGTAAGAATATTGGTTTTAAAGTAAGGCTTGATGTGGACATCTAGAAACAGAATAGGGGAGAGTTCTGGTATTTATTTGTTATTACCTTCCTCTCATTAAAATAAGATAGATAAATACGAAATACTAACCCCCTATAATTTATCACTTTCAGTAAAGACTTTGTGAAAGTATCTGATTTTCTGACATCAAAAGATGGGTGAAACAAACTTATCTTCCTGTGTTTCAATCATGGCAACCGGACAAGCTGCGAAAGTTTATCTTCATTTTATGGCTGCTTTACAAAACACTAGGGGAACATAATTTGTAACTAGATAGCACTCTTCCTTTTATGTTTCTTCTGCACATAGCTTCTCACACATGTAGCAGTGACCAGGTCACCTAACTTGACTAGTCAGAGCGTGTACATAGCTTCTCACACATGTATCAGTGATCACGTCACCTAAGTTGACTAGTCAGACCGTGTACGTAGCTTCTCACACATGTAGCAGTGATCACGTCACCTAACTTGACTAGTCAGAGCGTGTACGTAGCTTCTCACACATGTATCAGTGATCACGTCACCTAACTTGACTAGTCAGAGCGTGTACATAGCTTCTCACACATGTATCAGTGATCACGTCACCTAACTTGACTAGTCAGAGCGTGTACATAGCTTCTCACACATGTATCAGTGATCACGTCACCTAACTTGACTAGTCAGAGCGTGTACATAGCTTCTCACACATGTATCAGTGATCACGTCACCTAACTTGACTAGTCAGAGCGTGTACATAGCTTCTCACACATGTATCAGTGATCACGTCACCTAACTTGACTAGTCAGACCGTGTACATAGCTTCTCACACATGTAGCAGTGACCAGGTCACCTAACTTGACTGTAGAGGCTATAAATCTTTATTTCCATTGGCTGATTGTCCTTTTAATAACCAGTCATCTAAATGTAACGAGAGCTATGTCTGCTCTAATTCTTGCTTTACACCATTAGATAATTGATATTGATGTTTAAAACTCGTGTATCTGAATTAAATACCAACTAAGTAAAATAAATAATGATTCATTGTTCATTTGTCACATCGACATTTCTTTATTGGATTGACATGAATACACTTTATAGCTATATTTGGTAATCCAGTTTACTAAACACCCCACATTACCAGTTGATATATATATTTGGTAATCCAGTTTATTAAACTCCCCACATTACCAATTGATAATTATATTTGGTAACCAGTTTACTAAACACCCCACATTACCAGTTGATATATATATATTTGGTAAGCCAGTTTATTAAACTCCCCACATTACCAGTTGATAATTATATTTGGTAATCCAGTTTACTAAACACCCCACATTACCAGTTGATATATATATTTGTTAATCCAATTCACTAAACTCCCCACATTACCAGTTGATAATTATATTTGTTAATCCAGTTTACTAAACTCTCCACATTACCAGTTCATAGCTATATTTATTAATCCAGTTCACTAAACATTCCACATTATCAGAAGATTAGAACATTCCATATTAATATATACATATATATGAGCTCACCACTTCAGTTTAGTTCTAGCTGCCTAAGTGAACACCTGGACCTATCTTATTTTATCAGAGATGACATCAAGAAGCTTCAAACACCCTAAAGCCTCAAAGTTGTGCTGCTTCATATCAGAAATAAAGATCCGTCTCTTCTCCTGGCTCATTAGGTGACTTCAAACAGGAATACAACATCACAAAGACCTTGCTAGAAGCCTTGATGTATGATGAGTATGGCTGGGAGGTCATTGGACACTTCAAAATGGTGGCATTCCTGATGGGTCTCCAAGGAGGCTTTACCACGTTTCCATGTTATTTAGGGTGTAGTGAAATGGGTGATTGTGAAGAGAAACCGGCACGTGATACAAAATGATCTCAGCTGAGATCGATGGGACACGGAAAGACGAGCCACCTTTTCCCACCCGATGTCGGACAAAGTACCAACATGAGGAGGACATACTCCACCCGAGTGTGACACAATGGTGACACTGATACTGGAGTGGTATAAACGTTTTCTCACCGGGAGAATGTTGTGAACGATGCGCTATGTTGATAGTTGAAGGTCCCACGGAAGAGCGGAGTAGTGCTGTGAGTACACTTCGGGCAAGTAGACGGCAGAGAGAACTGGAGTCCGCCGGAATATCACGTGATACGGCGTAAGAACGTCTGATCGCGCCAACAGAGTCAGCATGCGAAGCGGGAGAATCAAAACACGTTGATTTACTCAGGTCTGAGCCCTGTTATCCAAGAAGTTGGATAGCCAACTTGGAACCACTTGAGCCCTGTGCCGATCGGGAAACGAGCCAGTTGGCTACAAGGATGATACTCTCAAGAGAGACAGTGAATAGTGGTGGACAGGAAATGAAAAAGACAACCGTGACACTGCCTCAGTCTTGCCACTCCACAAGAAGGTGTAAACATGCCGCTCGAGAGCTCGCGCACAGTCGTTCTTTAGAGGAAGAATGTCAGCAAGGTACCATATCAAGGGGAGAAGCCTCCTCTTCACCACCTCTACCAAAGCAATTATCAAAACATTTAACTAAAGAGGAAGTCCGTGTCAAAGCAAATGGAGTGTTTGCAGATGAGGTCCACTTGCCCAACCACCAAGCCCTGGACTTATTGTAGTTGAGTCGAGCTCCAGCCTCAGAGTACTGGCTGAACTCAAGGATGTTTGGTTTTCTAGAAATAGGTTCACGTCATCTGCATGACTAACATACATGATGAACACTCCACATAGTAAATGAAGGCCACGCACTAAAACTGAGTGGTACAGATAGGAGAGCTGGCACTCTATCATCAATGTATGAAGAAATGACGATAATGGACATCTTAACAAACACCGTGACAGATGTTAAAGGTGGCCATCAAATATCCGTTTAGTAAGAATCTGTCGAAGAAGACATATAGAAAGTTCAGGATGGTCATGGACTATCTTGTCTGTTCCGTGACAGCAACTTCATGTCCTCCGTAATCACCGCATATCCTCAGTATCCTCCAGACTCAAGTCTGAGAGATTAAGGGTGTGCTTCGATTCAGTGTCCTTCGGCTCCTCCAACGAACCCAGCAAAGAAGGACGGCAAAGGTAGCACCAGAGTGGAGCCCTCTCTCTAACCAAAGAGGGAACCTGGGCCCACTCTTGAACCTGCGAAGAGGTCCGAGCCTCCCCAGAGGCCTAAACCACCCCACGAACCGACAAGGCTACAACCCTCTGAATGAATTTAAAATAAAGATTGAATATTTTAATAGTATTGTGGTATATAATGTTGTAACATCAAATGTTTGAATACTATTTACATGCTCACCCTTTCTTAGACAGTCTACAATTGGTTGGCTACTTTTATTATCCAAAACGTCTGTTGTTGTAATACTTACATTTTGTATTTTATAAAGTAAAATATTAAGTTATTTAATGATATAGCCGGTTGTTTGGTTATTGTTTTTATTGAATTGGAACTATAAATTTAATTGGAGATTTATGTAATTTTGGAATAGCATGAAGAAACGGCAAACCTAAATAAGAATTATGTTTATGATAAGCTCTAACAAAATTATTAATTACTGTATCTTTGGATTGGTTGACCAGTTTAAAAGTTTGTGTATTATTAATTTCTTTTATCATAATTAATATATAGGTTTTGTTTTACAAATCATATCAATGTTACAGTTAGTTTTATCAGTAAGAACTATAACGTATTTTTCTTTTGGTTATTTAATCTTGTTGTTTTAGCTGATTAAATGATAAACCTGTAAGGTATTTATTTTTATTTTCTAAGTACATACAACTTCCATTCTATAAACCATCTAGATGGATAAACTGTAATATAATAGTTTTAAAATATATTCATCAATATTTTAGAATGTTATTATTATTATATTTTGTTGCTATTCGGTATTTAGTTTATTTTTATTATTTCATGTAATATTTTATATTTTATAATATCTAAATTACCAGTAATAAAACGTTTATGAAAAGTATCAACAAATAAACTATTGTCACATTCACAAGATAAATTATTAACATCTACATTTAAATTAGCTAAGAACAGACAGCCCATTGTATTGTGTTGTACTTAACTTAGAAATAAATCAATCGATCCTTTGTCCATTTTATCGCTTTAACGCCCCCTACGTGATAATTCATAACGATCAAAAATTCAGAGCTCATTTCCTCCAATGGACACAGTACAGAAGTCTAATCTTGTAGCTAATTACAAAGATGCAAAAATTGAATATTTCTATCAAATTCATCTTCGCTATAACATTTATAAACAGTGCGTCGTTTCTGATCGTTTTTTTCCTTGTTAACAATCGCTTATGACAACAAAAAGTTAATCGTTTCTATATTTGAAGAGCTGCGCTTTCTGCTTCTACTTTCAAATTATCTGTTTCTCAGTCCTGATCTTATGGAATTCCTGGTTTGTGTGTAAAGATTACATTGGTTCTACTGGCCTGTCAGACAACATAAGGTTATTTATCAACATATACTTTCGTCTATACCAACAGCGTCTGGTTCTCGTCCTGAACTTCTGTCAACATGCGTATGTCTCAAAGTATGAAGTAGAAACTAAAATTACCTCGCATTTCTAAACCAGCTACTGATAGCTAAATATGGCTGACTACATTGTCTCAGTCTAATTATTAAGATTTGAGAATCTGTTCGTAGTTTTGGAATCTTTCAGGAAAAATATTTTTTTTCACTTTATCTTTATTTTTAATCTCTGAAAATTTTCTATAGCGCAAAACGAAACGGAGAATCAATAATTACTAATATAAGATAATTATGTATCAGTTTTATTTGTTTGAGTGTTTTTTGAATTTCGCACAAAGCTACTCGAGGGATATCTGTGCTAACCGTCCCTAATTTATCTGTGTAAGACTTGAGAGAAGGCTGCTAGGCATGACAACCTACCGCCAACTCTTGGGCTACTCTTTTAACAACGAATAGTTGGATTGACTGACACATTATAACGTCCCCACGGATGAAAGGGCAAGCATGTCTGGTGCAACGGGGATTTGAACCCACCACCTTCAGATTACGAGTCAAACGTCTTAACCCATCCGGCCATGCCAGGACCCGATTATGTAGCAACAAATATATTAATAGCTTAAGGCTAATTACAGCCTCAAGAGGTAATAGGTAATCAACCGAGGAACATGCTTGCTTTTTTAAATTTTCACGCAAGTTGTGTTCGAACGTAACTGTTCCTAATGTTAAATCGATACACTATAAGAAAGACATTTATCCAAAAATACTCATGTTTACTCTAACAGTACATGTACAACACAAAATGTAATGAGCATATTTTGTAGCAACGAGCTACGAATCTTGAGCTCTCGAATTTAAATTCCGATCCTAGAAACGTTAGGTTGACGTACTGCCCAAAATGCGTTATAAAAGTGACAGTTAATACCGTTATTGTGTCAAAGAGGGATGTCACTGACCGGCTAGTTACCCTATGGTCAGTATCTCGAAACAAGAACAGTTTGTACACTACGCGTGAAGGCGTGCACTCGTAATCCGAGGGTCGCGCTAAACATGCTCGCCCTCCCAGCCGTGGGGGTGTATAATGTGACGGTCAATCCCACTATTCGTTGGTAAAAGAGTAGTCCAAGAGTTGGCGGTGGGTGGTGATGACTAGCTGCCTTCCCTGTAGTCTTACACTGCAAAATTAGGGACGGCTAGCACAGATAGCCCTCGAGTAGCTTTCTGCGAAATTCCAAAACAAACAAACAAACTGATCATGTCAATTTAATCTGTGGTGGTTGAAAATACAGAACAGAATCTTAGGTATTAACATGCCGTATCATGAGTGGAGTTCTTACTATAGTCACTTGCTGAGTAATTATAGATAACTACTAGTTAGAAAATCAACTTCTTGCCATTGTCTATCACGAGAAGTACACATCCTGTGTCTACACAAAGGTCACATTCCATAATTACACCAATTATTTCTTTTACACCGTTCACTTGAAATAAGTCTTGGGGTGGTGAAGTGATGTTCGGTGTTTTGATTCGTTGAACTTAAGTTTAGTTCTCTTCCGTAAAGGAAAGAAAATTTCAAACGTTCTTATTTTCTACGAGTTTATTTTAAACCAAATGTTCTTATTTTCTTCATGTTGTTTTTTATTTTACATCAAATACTGTGAGGGGGATAGACGGGTGATTAACGCAATACTCGACGAGCGGGGGGTGATAGACGGGTGATTAACACAATACTCAACGAGCGGTGGGTGATTAACACAAAACTCGACGAGCCCCTCTATGAATTTGCAATCTCCCAAACCCCCAACAAGAGTTTTTAACGAGAAACCACTCAAATATTAATTTAAATTAAATCGTATATCTGTACTGAACATTGAACGTGCATGAGTTCGGACCTTAAATGGGAGAAGTAAGGCCTTCAGAATCAAGTGAGAGAGAGGTCTCTACATCCACGAAAACACTGTTGGAAGTAAATGAATCAAACCGTTTACGATTGGAGGAGTTTCACATCGCTAAAACACTGCTCGTTAATGTTTAACTTCTCCGTTAAACTGGGCATGCTTCAACACCGTATATTGTGTTGATATGATGAGGGGTGGTGGTTGGTCCAGAAAAGAGATCTGGTTTGCTAAGATAAAAACAAATCGTGATACGTGACCTACCAGTACATGTGGGTGACAGTTTCTTGTAAAATTAATTTTACTTTTGTTCCCGAGATTCTTTTTAAGTAAAGAATAAAACTAAAAAGAAAGCCTTGGAGTTTCTCAAGCATCTAAAATTTCATAAAACAGGCGTTAAAGTAAACGGTCTCCAGGAGATTGTATTTCATTAATCAAACCTTGGATAAGTGTTTCTCCAGGAATTTGTAATTCATAAATAAAACCTGGACTTTCACATGATCTGTTTTTATAGACAATAGAGCGTTCTATTACAGGGTCAAGAGACGACACAAGTCTACTTATAAAAGGGGTATCTATTTTAGGCGCCCGAATTTTGAACTTATAGATTAGGTATATGGTAGTTTTTAACAATGACATCCACTGTAAAGCCTTGAACTACTGTAATCTAATATCAGTATCTACTCGTAACTCTTCATGGCGCACATAATGCTTTAAAGTGCAAAATATGTATTCAAACAACGAAGCGCGAACAAAATGTCACGAGAAACATTATGTCAGCAACGTTTACTGAAAATAGATTATTTATAGAACAAGTTTAGTAATTATTTCATTATTTATCCTTCTTTCAGTCTTTTATACGATGAGCTAAGCCTAATAATATTGTTGAAAAAGTTGTAAAAAATGGTATCGTTAAGAGTATTTGTATGATATATGTACATATATACATAAACGACTTTAAAATAATACAAACAATTTTCAAAGAAAACCTCCGTAAATAAGTTATTGTTCGGAGATAAACGCCCCTTCCAAGCACTCAGAAATTGGGGGTTTAACTAAAATGAACGTAGTAGCGGGACGACAGTCGAGGCCTGTTAGACGAGTGATTACCACTGATAGTAGGAGCCAGTAGACTTGATGAAATTCTCCTATGACAAAGGCCAAGAAATAAATTTGCCTGGCATGGCCTGCTTTTGTGACCTAGGAAATGAAATTTTCACATTTACCCATTTTTCAGAACATTCCAGATAGATTCAGTAGCTTAAAGAGAATTTTCTTGAAGAACTTTTTACAATGTTGTAGAACGTACAAGAATTTTCTAGAATGTTATAGAACTTACGGAAAAGTTTAGAAATTTATCGTAAGTTCTACAACAAATAAGAGATGGCATGGTGAAGCTGCAAGCATTCTCCAGGCGCATTCTGCTATGTATGAGACCAATTTATCAAGACAAGAGCAAAAAAGTACTCTGTGACAGCATCTGCTGATATGTGTGAAGCCTGCAAGACATATTTCGGCATGCCTGTCGGGGAACAAAACAAACTCTGGCACCTCATTTTACCTGCGAGCACTGCATAAAAGACTTTAAAAGGTAAGACGGACAATTTTTGCTTGATTGAATTGTAATATTTTATATTATACAAATTTTAGTCCTATTAAAATTTAAATGACTTTTAAATATTTTTAAAATTTCCAATACCATAGAAAAAATATGACATAGAATAATTTGGAAGAAACTTTTACATATTAGTTGTGGATGAAATAAATTTATTCTTAATAATAACAATTTTATTTTGATCTTTCGCAGGATGGTACAGAGGAGAAAAGATATTATTATTAATTCATTATGTCACTAATTAACATATTATCTTTATTCTACCGTTTTCACTCACGACGTTTAAGCTAAGCCTTCTTTCATTCTTTGTGTTGAATCGATAAATCTTGGCCTTTTTAAAAAAATATATTTGCTGTTAGTGAAAGAAACTTCGTAGATATAGCTTTATTTAATAAACTACAAGTAAAGTAAACAATAAAAAAAACGTGTACTGAAGAAAAAAGTAGCTAAAGAATAATGTTTGCTTATAAAAGACTGTGTAACAACCGAGGCTACATTATTGTAAAATAAAATAAATTTCAAGTTGTAATGAAAGGTTAACTTAGGTAATTATACAGAAACGTCTGAGTTACTTGTCACCATGGCCCCCCAGTGGCTCAGCGGTATGTCTGCGGACTTACACGCTAAAATCCGGGTTTCGATACCCGTGGCGGGCAGAGCACAGATAGCCCATTGTGTAGCTTTTTGCTTAATTCAAAACAACAACAACAACAATACTTGTCACAAAAGGATAAACATATGGTTTGACGAACTGCACATGTGTATCTTAGTCCTGAGTATATCGAGAAAGCCCATAAAAATTGTATTTAGTGTACGTTCATTTTTTAAGGAAATTACACGTGGGTTAAGTGTTGTTTATGTGAAATATTTTGCAAACAAAAAGTGAAGTCGAAGCCAAACATCAGTTGATGACAACAACACTTGACATCTTGAAGCGTACTTGTCGCATTAAAAAGTGTGATTAAGCAAAAAAAATAAGCCCGGCATGGCCAAGCGCGTAAGGCGCGCAACTCGTAATCCGAGAGTCGCGGGTTCGTCCCCGCGTCGCGCTAAACATGCTCGTCCTCCCAGCCGTGGGGGCATTATAGTTGTGCGGTCAATCCCACTTTTTGTTGGTAAAATAGTAGCCCAAGAGTTGGCGGTGAGTGGTGATGACTAGCTGCCTTCCCTCTAGTCTTACACTGCTAAATAATGGACGGCTAGCGCAGATAGCCCTGGAGTAGCTTTGTGCGAAATTCCAAAAAACAAACAAAGCAAAAAATAAGTAAGGCAAAAGATGAACGGAAAAGCCAATATGCAATCTAGAATCCTCGAACAAATACTTTCCTAATTATATGAAATTTGTAACATTTGATAGAGAAATTTACCAGAAAAATTCTGGAAGAACGCAAGCGTGTTATTTATATAGATTTTTTCCTTTTGTATTTTTCTATATATTTTCCAACAGCTCAGAGATAAACTTGCAAGCTTATAACGCTGAAATTCAGGTTTCGATATCTTTAGTGGGCAAAACGTAATTAGCCTGTTGTGGAGCTTTATACTTTCTTATTTTGTTAACGTCGTTATTGTGGCTTTGTGTTCTATATCTTTATTGTAGATCATTTTCTCTTATTGGTTGCCTCTTTATTTTTATCTATTATTATATTTATTCAATTTTATACGTTACAATTTTTGTATATTAGGTTAATTTTGCTATTGTGTCCTTTGTTTATTGTTCTTGTATGTTTGCTTTATGCTTTTTTCTTGAATTTTCTTCATTTTTATTTTGTAAGATGGTGTAATCGATATAATATAATATAATATAACTTCCTAGTTGTTTACCAATTGTTACGTATTTTTTATGTTTTAAGTTCTTCGTAGATTAAACGCAACAGAAAAACACAGATAACAGCTTGTATAATTTATTACACTAAACTATTAACAAATATAACAGATATAACAAATTATATAATAATAGTGACAGATATTAAGTTACAACATTCGAAATTAATTACAAAACAAAATAATATTAGTTTCAAACTTCAAAATAAATCACAACACAAAACGGTACTGGCTTGTATCTAATGTAATGATCTAAAATTACAGTCTCAAATTCCAGTCTAGGGTGTGAATTTGGTCCCACGAAGAATTTCCGAAACAGTTCACAGTTCAATGAAATCGCCGTCTCTCAGCTCAAGCAGTAATTCAGATGTATCGTAGAGATTGACGAAATAAAATCACGGCTTCCGTAGATCTAATTTCAATCACAAATCCAAGTTGAATATTCACAGCAAACACTTAATCTTTCTCAAATAACTGACTCACTTCTTTCGAATAAAAACTGATGACTGATGATTGAATCTCTCTCTTGTCACCGTCTTTTATACCGATAGGCCTACTTCTCGAACAATTTTGAAATTTCCATACAACTCCAGAGCTATCCACGCATATCCGTTCTTGCACGAGACTACACGTCTAGACAGGAAGTCACCAGCACTCATTTACAAACATATAATTGGTCTACTTAATTCGAGAAAGTTCTAAAATGTTACCCTAAATAAATAACATATTTTAGTTTAAACTTCGAAACAATAATATCAATATGGAAAAATGAGTAATACAAATGAAAATTCAAACACGATACGACATGTTGTCGTTTACAAAATATTTACACATATACATAACACCAATGTTTTGTAGTTAGTTTCTAGAATCTTTCCGTTTTTATGTTTACTGTATGTCGTGTATTACTTTTATCCATTTTATGTTGGTTTTTCGTTATTGTCAAGTATGTACAGGTCATCCCTTACGTAATGACCTATTTTAGGTTCAGAATAAGAGAAAGGATCTCTAAAGCTTTTAAATGTTATTTAATCAATAATGAATATTTCATTAGTATTAATTACTTCCTGCCAATGATTCACAAGCTTCTGAATGTAACTTCTATAAAATTATTGGGGTTTGGAGGGAAAAAATGTATAGAGGGTAGTTTTGATATCTTCATGTGTTCCAAGCTCTTTTCTATCAAGATAGTTCTGCAAACTTCGGAACAGATGATAACCAGATGGGGCACGGTTTGGAGAATAAGGAGGATGTGGACGTTTTTCCCAATCTCTGCAGATGTGATCCTTGCTGTATGGAATCGTGCATCATTATCCTGCTGTAACACAGAACCTTTGTAACTGATTAAAGCAGGCCTCTTTTCTTTCACTGCAACATTCAAGTGCTCTAACTGTTGACAACAGAAGTCTGACGTAATTGTCACATTGAGTGGCAGCAACTCAAAGTGTATCACACCAACAATATCCCACCAAACGCTTAACAAGAATTTCCTTGGGTGGAGGTCCATTTCGAGCTGTGCTTTAACCAGTTTATCTGCATTGAGCCATTGTCTGCAGTGCTTAATATTTCTATAAAATATTCATTTTTCGTCTCCAGTCACTAACCTGTCCAAAAGAGGCGAGTTACGTTCATAAGAGTTCAAATGTCTAATCTTGGTTTAAGGTTAGCTTCTCTCAAATTATGGGGGAACCATTTTCCATGTTTTGACACCTTTACAAGCTGTTGTAGATGACAGTAAACTGTTGAATGGGTTGAATTAAGCTTCTGTACTAGTTGTTCAACTGTTACAGCACAATCTTCATCAAGTGCAGCCAGCAGCAAGTCATCATTACTCAACAGGACGACCTGAATGTGACACATCACTTAAGCTGTAGTGACCTGATCTAAACTTCAGAAACCACCTTCGACATATTCTTTCATAGAAAGACTACGCACCATGAACACCTTGAATGTTATGTGTAGTTTCTGCTGCACTATTGCCTTTTTTAAACTAATAAAGAATTATATGCTTAATGTGCTCCTCAGACACATCCATCTTCATAAGGGGTTCAGTGATGTTGAGAAACTCACTTGTTGAGAATTTTATTCATAATCTGAAACAGTGGAGTTCTGTTTGTTTTTTTTATTTGTCTGAACATTTTTATTCACGTTCTACTATATAGTTTAGTCATTAAAACCTACAAAGACAGAAATCATGATACATTTTCTGTATCAAATATTCGGACATTACTTATGGGATGACGTGATATTTTGTTACCATCATTAAACATACTGTTTTTGTTACAATTTTATTCTGGATTTTATACTCTATGGTTTATATTTATTTATATAATTTGTTTTTTATCTGTAGTCCTCTGTGTGAACGTTGTATGACAGTGCGTTTCATTACTTTCATTTTATAATTTTAACAGTGTCGAAAAATCTGATTAGTTAAACTTATTTGGATATATTATTTGTTGTTAATTAAATTATTTCAAAAATTTAGTAAAGTTTTTATCTCTATGTATATCATTTTCCCTGATGGTGGATGTTTTAACAGGAAATTGTTTATATAATTATACTAATATCCAGGGATCTTTTGTTTATAGTTATTTTTAATTGTCATATTTATGGCTTCTTTACATGCACTATTTTTATTTTACTAGTACTTTTGTAGTCATATTTTTTATTTTTACCTTTAATATATTCTTTGTACTCTTGGGCCTGGCATGGCCTAGCGCGTTAAAGCGTGCGCTTCGTAATCTGAGGGTCGCGGGTTCGCGCCAAACATGCTCGCCCTCCCAGCCGTGGGGGCGTTATAATGTGACGGTCAATCCCACTTTTCGTTGGTAAAAGAGTAGCCCAAAAGTTGGCGGTGGGTGGTGATGACTAGCTGCCTTCATTCTAGTCTTACACTGCTAAATTAGGGACGGCTAGCACAGATAGCCCTCGAGTAGCTTTGTGCGAAATCCCAAAACAAACAAACAATCTTTGTTCTCTGAATAAACGCTGGAGATTTTGTGAATATTTTGTAGTTGATTCTTGTTGTTACTTTTTATTTTTACAATAGATTTTTCTCTCTTCAGGATTTTATTTTTGTAAAAAAATACTTATTTTAAATTCATTTTAGGTAAAAGGTTTGGGTCATTAGCTTCACATTAGCCTAATTTGTTTTTCGTAATTTCTTCTTTTTTTATTTCAATTATTAAGTTTTTAGTTTTGTATCGGCATGCAATAAATTTAAAGCACTTGATGATTTTCTTGTGTATTTGTTTTTTATATCTTTTTTTTTTCAATGTCGTTATTAGTTCTATCTTTCATATTACTTGTTTGTAATATAATTTGTTATTGTTTTTATCCTTTTTCCCTAGAGGCGCTACGATACAGAGCTCTTTGTCTTCGCTGCCAGAAATGAAACGTGTATACACGAATTTTCGCGTAATCGTTAGGTGCTTCCATTATTAAGGTAATATAAGCAGCAATCTTACACAGTAAAATTTCAGCGACATGTGTGATATTTTTAGTGACTTTGTAAAAAAATATATATCTGTAGTCGCTTTTGAATATACGAATAATTCTGGCTTCTTTGTGACTTTGTTCTATTTAGATATAAAACCAAAGTTTGTGAACGCATCTGTTGCTTAGTTACTGCTCTAGTCCTTGTGGCTTATCACAGTTAACATTACAGCTCATAATTACATTTATGATGTGAATAGTAAATATTTATTGTTCGATCTATAACGGCTAAGTTTTAATACCAAGTTGAATAGCTCATTAAACTCTGCTTTTACTATTCCTGTCGTGTTTTTTTTTTAATCTCGGTCCCAGCATAAATTAAACTCTTGTGTAAGAATAGAGGGCGCCTAATGATTCAAGTTATTTTTATAACGTTTTAATAAACACATGTCTTCAGATTACGAAGAAACAGTGTTTAAATTTATTTTAATATCCGAGAAATTAGTCCTAAAATAAAACATACCTTCAGGCTTATGTTCGATGATACTTCAGTTTAGAGTAGTTTTTCTTTTATGTATAAAATTAACCGTAACATTTCAATACAAATCATATTATTAATATCACTAAATTAACAAATTAGGTTAGATCAAGAGATTTCAATTTCCAATATCCTACATATTTCGTTATCAGAAACGCTCCAAGTAAAATTCTATTAGAGACATATTTTCGCTGCGTTCGCATTTCACTACTGCTGTCTATGAACCGAAATTGTGCTATATATCCTCTCATGTTTCTAGAATCCACTTTCAAACAGAATAGAACATTGACATTTTTCGTTTTGTATGTTTGTTCCTGAAGTTTCCCATAAAACCACACAAGAATGATCGGTGTAATTATTCCATATTTTGAGCTTTTCTTTGTTTGGTTTGTTTTTTGAATTTTGCGCAAAGCTACACGAGGGCTATCTGCGCTAATCGTCCCTAATTAAGCAATATAAGACTAGAGGGAAGACAGCTAGTCATCACCACCTACCGCCAACTCTTGGGGTAGTCTTTTACCAACGAATAGTGGTAACTATTCATAACACCTCCACAGCTGAAAGGGCAAGCATGTTTGGTACGACTGGGATTCAAACCCGCGACTCTGAGTTTAAAAGTCGAAAGCCTTGTACATATAATGAATTAGAGGGATTAAAACTAGTAAATAGCACCCACGCAACTCTTGGACTACTCCTTATTGCACAACTTTACACAAATCGTATTTACGACTGTAATAATCAAATACCTAAATTCGGTATATAACATCCAGCTTGTGAGCTACGTTTTCATGTTGTTTCACTATCAATGTTATTACATATAAAGTAATTCGTATCAGCCATCCTTACGTAAACACAAACAAATTTTGAAATGTATTCTCTACTCCTTTTTTATATCTATATCATTTGATATGTTCCGTTCTCTTTGTTCAAAGAATTGTGTGATTATTTTACAAATTATTTGAAAACAAGTAGAAAACTTCAATGTCCGCTACACTTGAAATCCCTTTACGACAGGATTACATTGTTTTGTTTGTTCTTAATTATGCAACGCAATCGGCTATCTTGCTTTACCCACCGGGGGTATCGAAATCAGATTTTTTGCGTTATAAGTCCACAGACATTCCACTGTGCCACCACTAAAGGGAACAAAATTAGAGTAAATTATTCTGCGAGACCTTTATTCTTCTTATTATTAAATATATGTTGCTGCGCCATCTATACCAAAAGTGAGGGGCGTGACTTGATTTTATTATTCGTCAGGGGTTTTACCTGTCTTCCCTAAAATTGAAATTATTTAAACTGATTCTAGCAGGTTTTTATTACACTTGTGACTGATTCTAACAGGTGTATATTACACTTGTGACTGATTCTAACAGGTGCCTATGACAGTTGTGACTGTCATTAATTAGACTATGTATTATATATAAAGTAATAAGTGAATGAAGGTAGAACACACATTTGTTGTTAATCACATGTTTTATAAGGGCATTTCTCAATGACAGAACCACTAAATATCAACAGATGCTAAACATATTATTATTTCCTTTTACAGATTACACCAGCTCCAATCAGATTTTTACAATATGGAACATTTTTGTCAAAACTGCTAAAATTAACACAATACTAGGAAAAACAATAATATTTGAATATCTTCCAATTACATAGAAAAAGATAATATTCATAGACTCTAACAGTTAATAAATGTGTCAAAGTAACTTTCATTCAACAATTATAAATACTGTCAAAAGGACATTTGTTTGTTCGTAACAATATCACACACAGAGCAGCTGGTCACACACACTTCACAACTGTAAAATAAGTCTTAGTGCCCCACAGATGTAAAATTCAGAGAAACACTGTTGATGCAAAACCGTAGCCCTGTCGGTTTGGGGCCATCATTAAAAACATGGCCAAGGTGGGAGTTGCACTGTAAAACAAAGTAACTAATCAGTTATAAAGTAAAACCTACATGTATATATGAAGTAACACAGGGGAGCACGTGTTGTACTACTGTAACGTGGCATAAGTGTGCGTGTATACATAGAAAATAACACAGGGCAGCACGTGTTGTACTACTGTAATGTGGTATAAGTGTGTGTGTATACATACAAGGTAACACAGGGGAGCACGTGTTGTACTACTGTGACGTGGCATAAGTGTGTGTGTATACATATAAGGTAAACAGGGTAGCATGTGTTGTACTACTGTAACGTGGCATAAGTGTGCGTGTATACATAGAAAATAACACAGGGCAGCACGTGTTGTACTACTGTAATGTGGTATAAGTGTGTGTGTATACATACAAGGTAACACGGGAGCACGTGTTGTACTACTGTGACGTGGCATAAGTGTGTGTGTATACATATAAGGTAAACAGGGGAGCATGTGTTGTACTACTGTAACGTGGCATAAGTGTGCGTGTAATCATACAAGGTAACACAGGGGAGCACATGTTGTACTACTGTAACGTGGCATAAGTGTGCGTGTATACATACAAGGTAACACAGGGGAGCACTGTGTGTGTGTGTGTGCATTTGTATGTGTATACATACATACAGTAAAACCTGCCTAAGGCAGAATCACACGGACCAAGTAAAATTTCTGGCTTAGTCAGTAAACATGCATTTCCTTAATTGCATATATTTTTTGAGTGGAACATTATACTTGCTTGGCTCAAGGGAAGTAAGACGTTGGTGAATAAAGTTATTATACCGTTTATGTTATATTTATTAGAATATTAACATAAATAAACATTCAAAATATACATAAGTACACAAAATCATAATCAAAATTATTTGAAGAAAGTGTCAAATTTCAACTGTTTCGTTTTTTAATGGAGTTTCTCATGCAGTTTAGAGAGCACACCAATTCTACAGCCTTTACATGAAGTTCATTTTCCCACTTCATTTTTGCATACAATTTGATACAATTAATATAACTTAACACTTGTAATGAAGTATGAATTTCTATTTCCTCACTATCTTTTCCATTTTGTTCATCTTCTGAATCTCTCACACTGTTAATATCATGCGATTCTATTACAGATTTTAACTCAATTTCACCAGTTTCTGCTAAAACATTCTTGTCAACGTTCACAAAACTTTCTGCGTTCACAGAATCATCTGTATCAATCTTCTCAATTAGTTTGGATTTCACTAGAATCGTTATAACAAATAACTTCTCTACAATCTCCGCTATTAACGAGATTAAATCCACAGTTTCAAGAACACTTTATTACGCATTTGATTGAATGACTTAAAAATGCAATTGCATCTAACATGTCAATTTTAATGGTCATTTCAGATGCTTTCTTACAGTCATCCATGTTTGCAATATGTTGAAGCATCAGTTTTCTGTATTTCAATTCTATACACTGTGTAATTTCATTAGCTAGTGGCTGTAGAACTGATGTTGTACATAGAGGTAGAAAGACTAAACGAATATTTGAAAGTTGAACTTTTGGGCAACAAATTCCAGTATTTATGAAAAGTAGAAAATTCTTATTTTCTTGTTCTATTCTCTGTTCGAAATTTCCATATAAATTTTTCTCTACAAGTGAATTTTCTCATCATCACAGAAACATCCATGATGTTTACTTACATCATTCCTATGTCATAATTATGTAATCATACTTGTATAGGCAACACAGACACAGAAGTTACTGTATGCAGACATACCTGACTCTGATGGTATACTGCAAAATATCAATTTATAAAAATAATGAAATTTATTTTATGTAGAGAACAGAACAGAGTACATATTTAAACAGAACCCTGAAATTCACTCTGTACATAACAGTCGACAGCAGTATCAACAATGACATGCAGCTCACCTACTGTCGACTGCAGTATCAACAATGCCATGAAGCTGGCCTACGGTCGACAACAGTATCAACAATGCCATGAAGCTGGCCTACGGTCGACAACAGTATCAACAATGCCATGCAGCTGGCCTACTGTCGACAACAGTATCAACAATGCCATGAAGCTGGCCTACGGTCGACAACAGTATCAACAATGCCATGCAGCTGATCTATGGTCAATAACAGTATCAACAATGTCATGCAGCTGATCTATGGTCAACAACAGTATCAACAATACCATGAAGTTTACTTACAGTTCACATCAGAATAAAGACAGCAATAAAGTGAGCACAATAAAACATACCTGCTTACAACGAACCTCATTACGAATCACATAAAACATATCTGCTTACAACGAACCTCAGTACGAATCATATAAAACAGACCTGCTTACAATGAACCTCAGTACGAATCATATAAAACAGACCTGCTTACAATGAACCTCAGTGCGAATTATATAAAACAGACCTGCTTACAAGAAACCTCAGTACGAATCATATAAAACAGACCTGCTTACAACGGACCTCATTACGAATCACATAAAACATACCTGCTTACAACGAACCTCAGTACGAATCACATAAAACATACCTGCTTACAACGGACCTCATTACGAATCACATAAAACATACCTGCTTACAACGGACCTCATTACGAATCATATAAAACATACCTGCTTACAACGAACCTCAGTACGAATCATATAAAACAGACCTGCTTACAACGAACCTCAGTATAAATCATATAAAACAGACCTGCTTACAACGAACCTCAGTATAAATCATATAAAACAGACCTGCTTACAACAAACCTCAGTACGAATCATATAAAACAGACCTGCTTACAACAAACCTCAGTACGAATCATATAAAACAGACCTGCTTACAAGAAACCTCAGTACGAATCATATAAAACATACCTGCTTACAATGAACCTCAGTGCGAATTATATAAAACAGACCTGCTTACAAGAAACCTCAGTACGAATCATATAAAACAGACCTGCTTACAACGAACCTCAGTACGAATCATAAAAACATACCTGCTTACAACGAACCTCAGTACGAATCATATAAAACATACCTGCTTACAACGAACCTCAGTATAAATCATATAAAACAGACCTGCTTACAACGAACCTCAGTATAAATCATATAAAACAGACCTGCTTACAACAAACCTCAGTACGAATCATATAAAACATACCTGCTTACAACAAACCTCAGTACGAATCATATAAAACAGACCTGCTTACAATGAACCTCAGTGCGAATCATATAAAACAGACCTGCTTACAATGAACCTCAGTGCAAATTATATAAAACAGACCTGCTTACAAGAAACCTCAGTACGAATCATATAAAACATACCTGCTTACAACAAACCTCAGTACGAATCATATAAAACAGACCTGCTTACAATGAACCTCAGTGCGAATCATATAAAACAGACCTGCTTACAATGAACCTCAGTGCAAATTATATAAAACAGACCTGCTTACAAGAAACCTCAGTACGAATCATATAAAACAGACCTGCTTACAACGGACCTCATTACGAATCACATAAAACATACCTGCTTACAACGGACCTCAGTACGAATTATATAAAACAGACCTGCTTACAACGGACCTCATTACGAATCACATAAAACATACCTGCTTACAACGGACCTCAGTACGAATCATATAAAACATACCTGCTTACAACGAACCTCAGTATAAATCATATAAAACATACCTGCTTACAAGGAACCTCAGTACGAATCATATAAAACAGACCTGCTTACAATGAACCTTAGTACGAATCATATAAAACAGACCAGCTTACAACAAACCTCAGTATAAATCATATAAAACATACCTGCTTCCAACAAACCTCAGTACGAATCATATAAAACATACCTGCTTACAACGAACCTCAGTACGAATCATGCCATGTGTGTCATCTTCAACTCTGATAATGTTAGTGCCAGATTCATCACCATTCACAGTTCCTAAAGCAGTGTGGAAGGACGGCCAGCCACAATAAGAAACAAACTTTGCATCTGAGCTGAAATAATCCAAGAAAGATATTCAAATACACAACAAAAACATACACATATTGTTAAAATGCATTATTCTTTCCAAAATGTATGGAAACAGTCAACCCTACATGTAACAATCCAATTCCATATTGGAGAATTAATGTTTACTACAATCGCAAACTTACACGTATCTTTATAAAATATGACTGCCATAAATAAAAATATATTATTTTTCAATAAAGTATTTATATTTAAATTTAACTACTCAGTCTAACTGATTCTGACTAGTTTGAGCACAAGGTAGTTTTGCATAAAGAATAAATAATAATAATACTGAATTTCTAATTAGGGTTAAAATTATTATCTTATTTTGTCATTCTCTGAAATAGCTTTACACAGAAATAACTGACTTAGTACCTTGTACTTCTGAATTATCTCATATGAAATATAATGGAGAATCAGATATTTTCTTTAAACACAGAAAGTGCTAGGACAGTTGTGACAGCAGATGACTGGTAGATATAAATATGAATGTCTACAATACAAATGTGAACTTTATAGGAAACTTCATTTTGAAGAGAAAGATAATCCAGAAGAGAAAATTTGAAATCAAAAAGTAAATATTGAGAATTGTTCTGAAGTATTTCCTACTGAATAAAGAAATTAAAATTAACATAGTATTACAAATGGAATTACAAGTTGCACGTGTAACTTTGTGTACCGACACACACACACAGCATGTTTTGTGGTAGTGAGAACAAAGTGAAAGGTGTGGATGTGACTTCTTGTGACAGCTTTAGCTATAGTGAGAAGAACTAACAAAAGTTATAATACAGAAGTCACTGTAGGAGTCTGGAGTAATTTTACAGAAATAAGATGCTATAATGATACAAACAAAGATGAATTACAAATACAGTTTAGAATTTTATGGTAGACTTGGTTCCTACAAAGATGAACAATTGATTTCATAAGGACTTGAGGATTTCAATAAACTACCTGTAAAATACAATACAAATCAGAAAAACAATCCCTTGAAGATATCTTACAACCACACTAACAGAAAGTCACAAACAAGTTTCTAATGAGTATTCTCCACAGGCTTTTGACAAACAGATAAGTAAACACTGTGACTTACCTAAACAGTTCTGCACCACAGCATTTACAAGTATAAGTTCCCTTCTCATCATGGAGGTAGAATTTACCACTAAATGGCTAACAACAAGTACATAACACTATAAATTAACACCATCGGGAACAACTTCTAAACTGTGACAACAAGACGATTCAAGTTTTAGTTTTTATTAAATAATCACTAACGTTTAGCTTAGATGCAATTATTTTTTTAAAAAATTCAAACTTTTATTTACATACTTAACTGTATTTTAAAATTCATAATTTCAACATGAATCGGATACAAACATAAGAATCTTTAACTTAGATGCTGAGTTTGTCTGGAATTACTTTTATTTTCTTGTCAAAATAAGTTTTCTTTTGTTTTATTTTCAAATACATATGATCAAATTTATATGATTTATAAAAGAAGTTTTCAAAATTCTTTTTTTTCAGTTTTTGGTACTAACATTCAAACATAAGTTCATTCTATTCAAAAGTGCATTTTTTACAACCATGGAGAATAAAAACACACTAACAGACTCTGTTCCTCCTTGTCGACAAACATGATATTCCAGTGGGTTTAGTTTCTCTTTCCAGTCCTCATCAGTTAGGGTTTTATCTCCACTCTTCTCTTTACTTGAACCTAAAACACGAGCTACCAATGAAGATACAAAACTAGGTAGCTAACAACATTAATTACCAAATCTTCAACATTATCGTCCAAGAGTAAAAACTTGTAGAAATTTCCTCAGTAGTTTTTGTAAAATCACTTCTCAAGCTTTCTCATGGTTGGTTTAATAATATATCCATGTTTAACACAATATGTTGATAACAATTTAGCCCTTCAAGGTTATCCATCTTTGAGAAAAGTGAAAATTTAAAGTGTTATTTTATTTTTCACAAAATCATCAATAAGTACCAACAAACTGATCTTGTAAAAGGAAACCATCATCTCTTCACTGTAGGTTAGATATTCTGACATCCACAAAGAGCTAACAATTATTTCAGATTTGAACACAGGGTCAGGAAAGATCAATTGTTTAAATATAGCACTGGTCCTTAACACAGGGTCAAACTTACAAGTTCAGACAACTGTTAAATGTGAAAAGTCTACACATTTACTAAAATGTTGATGTTTAATGTAAAAAATTAGAAAATTATTTTCTTGAAACTAAGTTTTTCACCAGAGTCAACAAGTCATTAAAATCACTATCATCATATCTGTCACAGGAGTCAACAATTAATTAGCAGGATAACATTAAAATCACTATCATCATGATATCTGTCACAGGAGTCAACAATTAATTAGCAGGATAACATTAAAATCACTATCATCATGATATCTGTCACAGGAGTCAACAATTAATTAGCAGGATAACATTAAAATCACTATCATTGTGATATCTATCACAGGAGTCAACAAATCATTAACAGAATAAAATTAAAATCACTATCATGATATCTATCACAGGAGCAAACAATTCATTAACAGGAAATCATTAAAATTACCAAAAATGCAGATAACAAGACATGAACAAAACAGACTAGAGACAAGAAATCAATGATACACATGACAAGATATGAACAAAACAGACCAGACATGAAATAAAGTTAAGAAACCAAAGATATATATAACAATATATGAACGAAACAAACCAGAGACACAGATTCAACGTATGGACAACAAAGATATAGAAACAGATAATGAACCACAGAAAACATGGTTCAGATAAATGGCATATTTAGAACAACAAACCAGAGACGTACACATGGACTACAGACAAATCATGATGTAATACAAACAACCAAGCATTAGAGACACAAATATGGTATAACATATAGACTGTCCTTTCACATTCACCCATAAGAGATGCAAAATATTTTCCATAAAATGTCCTTTTCAAAACTCTTGTAAAAGGGCTGGCCTACACTTCTGGTGACAACAGTTCATTCCATGTATCAAAACCTTGTTAGGAAAATAAACCTGTTTTAATTAAAGCTTAGTTCATTTTGGCAGAAGGACTATTAACAAACGTGTGAAATAGTTTGTTGAATTAGGTAATGCATGCTGCTAAACGTACTTGAATATTTAATCAATAATCAGAAATAACTTTTTTTTTATAATTTTGAATGGTTATATAGAAAAGGTTTACGTTTCAAATTGGAAACTATAAGAATATACAAACCTAATGAGGTAATATAAATCTATATAAACCATCACAAAATTCGATTCTATGCGAGATTCATCTTGAAATAAAAATTTTCCTGTCTTTGTTAAGATATCTTCTGATGAGATATGTTCACTCCATGATGCTAACAGTCCCTGTGGTTTTCTTAAACTTTTCTATTAACGGATAGATGTGTTCATTAGCTATTTGTACTACAACCTTTGGTCAAAATAATTTTACGTTTAACCCTCCTTCTCTGATATGAGTGAAAAAATACATTTAAAAATAATTCTCTCCTATCACATCTGTACAATCAAGGATCACAAAAACCAAAAGTTATTTCATTTTACTGACTTTCTTTTAATTCATCCATTCTATCTTATAAAGAATTTACATCATAGTTAATATAAGAATCCTATTCCATTCCAGAAATACGTTTTTCCCACAATATGGATGATTAGCTAAGCTGTTTCTAACTTACTGCTCATCTGTCTCTGACTGTGGAAGTAAAATGCGATTCCGAATCGCTCTTTCAGTTTCAAAAGGCCTCGTTGTGTTGTTCTGCCTGTGTTCGTAGCTGAACCCACATTCGTTACAATTCTGTATTTAACAGGATTAAAACAGAGCTTACAAATTTTTAGATGCCTTGTTAAATATAATGATATCACCTTTTGAAATACTGCTGCAGTTGTAGAAATAATGTTAAATTTAAAACCGTGCGTTAAAGCGAAACGAGTGGTCCGACCTTCGGTTAACAAAAACTGATGATGATAGAAAGAGGCAGGAAATAATATGCCTGCTATTTTCTTACAAATAATAAACTTTGATAGATTGAATTTTAAAATGCCAAGAACATGGTAACACATGATTTGAATATCCAACTTACTTCCAAATTTTACTATTAATTTCACACAAAAAAGGAGATGAAAGACATCATAACATGAAATTCCCTAATGCACTGAAATAGTGAGTTTCCCACCATCACCACAAGATGAATCACAGTCGCTTTCAATTGGTTCAATAATTTAATTTATTATCATAACGAACATTCGCCATTACACGCTACGATCTAGCAAGGCCAGGAGGTTAGGGTGCTCAACTCGTAATCTGAGGTTCGCGGGTTCGAATGCCCGTCACTCGTCCTTTCAGTCAAACTATTAGTTGGTAAAAGAGTAGCCCAAGAGCTGGCGGTGGGTGGTGATGACTAGCTGCCTTTTACCTAGTCTTACATTGTTAAATTAAGGACAGCTAGCGCAGATAGCCCTCGTGTAGTTTTTCGTGAAATTCAGAAACAAACAAATCTTAAGGTTTTTTTTCTTTTTTTACCTGTTCACACCTATACGTAGCAAGCTGGAAAATAAATGATACGCAAGGTCAAAATAATAAAAGAAGTGCTTTTTATTTGTCTGTTTTGATATTATACACAAAGTTCTGCCCACCACGGGTATCGAAACCCGGTTTCTAGCAGTATAAGTCCATAGACGTCCGACTGTGCCACTGGGAGGAACGAGGTACCTGAAAAAGGCACTAACCCGAAACGGTATATATTAACTGTGTGGAAATATAAATATTTTAATTTTACTATTTTAGTGATTATTTTTAAAATTTTATGTAAGTCTATATGTATATAGAGCCAGCTTTGGTAATTTTCACATCTTATTCAATATTTGAATATGATGGAACCCTTACAACATTACATGCGTGAAATATATGTGTGACATGTCGTGAACAAAATGCCACGATTGCTAGTCTACTTTCAGTCTTCGACAAGAATTGATGGAAGGATGGGAGAAAGTCGATCGAGTTGAAGACAGAAATTAATAAATCAGTGGTAGATATAAAAAATTCTACCACATGCCTGTAAACATTGGTACCGTGTAGAAGATTAATGATGGCATATATGATTATATACAGTAATAAAACTTGTGTTTTTCTTCTTCAAACAAGAAGGTTATATACAATACAATAAGCTATAAGTAAAACCCTTTTAGGCTGCTATGAAAACGGGTGACTTTAATCCAAAACAGAACTGGTAACGTTTGTGAAAGGGTTTGATAGAACCATTCGAACCCCTAACTCCCATTGTTTACTCTAGATGAACAGTTTAGACTTAAAATAATTTATTTGTTCCTTTGTTTTATTTCTAGCTACAAAAGTTAAAAGTATGCTTTAAGGTGTAGCTACTGGTTTTTGTTTTTCTTATTTGAGTCTGAGGCTTTCCTGGTGCGAATACAAAAGCTTGAGATCTCCAACCTATAAACATGACTAAAAATGTGATTTATGAATTTCAAAAAATCATTACTAATGGTTTTTAACGATACCTGTGAAGTGATTTCTATATTAAATTGTGTTTCTAATATAATATGGCTTTTTTCTTATCAACTTAAGTGTACTATAATGAGATCATTAGCAATTTATTGTGCAAGGTTCTTATTGTTATTTTGAAGTATAAATGTATTCAACATAATTTTTATCAACTTATTCTCACCTTGGAAATCATTGTATCAGGTTATACTGATCAAAGTCATTGAACTTGAAAACATACGAGGATTTTCAGCTCTTTGTATTGTCTTTTTTAAACTATCAGAAAGCACAATTGTTTTTATCTTCCTCGGATTAAGGAGAAATATCAGTCATGAGGTATTAAGAAAATTAATTTTGGCCATTGAAATAGATACATGAAAATAATCTATTAATTACCTTCTTTTACTTAACATATGAAGACTTTTAACTTTAAACATTTGAACTAGAAAAGTTCACATCAGTTGAATGAGAGTATCTTTACATTTTAAGATCCACGAATTAATTTGTTCTCATTTAAGATTCTCGTCTTATATCTCTAGTCCCTAACTTTTTACATTGCACTAGACCAGAGGATTTCTTTAGTAAAACAGTATTAGAACATAATTTATTGCGACTTTTTAAAAATGTCTACCTTGTACTCTTTTAAATAGTTCCCAGTTTTTTGTGGTGCACAAAATTATAATATAATGATGAGGACACAGGCTGGTAAACAGACTTCTAGAACCATAGCCTGTTCTTATCGGTTTCAACATTTTTAATTTAGGCGTAGGGTTGTGCCTTTGTCACAAGACGAGTGTACGGTTTGACGTCCGTGATCTTATAATTTTGGAAATTATTCGAATGAACAGAAACGTTAATTAGGCGCATCCCCAGATTAAGGCATGGGCTAACCGGACTGAAGCCCAAGGCTTCATAGTAATTAGGGAGTCCCAAGCTATGATTAATGTATTGTACGTAGAGGTTCTGTCTCGAGAGAACAGAGCTTCTATAAGTTGAAAATCCTAGGACCAACAAAAACCCTTAATCCGGCTTTGGCTCGGCGAATGTAAACTGTTGAGACCATCGGTTAAGTTGTCAGTTTGCTACAGTGGTGAATTAGTTATGAAGTTTCCGATAATATACATGAAGTTAAAAAAAAACACGTAGGTTCAAGAAAATAATTTAAATCAAAAATACGATACCCTGTAATCCTATCTAAAGGTAAAAATACAACACCCTATATAACCCTATCTAAAGGTAAAAATACGATACCCTGTAACCCTATCTAAAGGTAAAAATACAACACCCTATATAACCCTATCTAAAGGTAAAAATACGATACCCTGTAACCCTATTTAAAGGTGGACCTTTATTCTTCAGGACTATGCTAATTTGCTCACAAAGAAAAATCTATCAGTGAAAGTGCCCGGGCTATAAAATATCATATTTATAAGTCATTGAAAATGTTAAAGTGGTGCAAAGTACAGGCGAATCATAGAGGAAGAGGTGCTTGAGTCAGCTAAGAATCAAAAACTGGGTCAAAATTAATATATCAATGGGACAATGATCTGAAGCAAAATATCGAAGCCACGTTGGAGTGGATTCATAAGAAGAAAGTGAATGTCCTGAAATGGCCTAGTCATAGTCCTGACTTGAATTGAATGTAATATTTATGGCGAGACTTGGAGATTACAGTTCATCAAGATCCTCCATGAGCTTGTCAGAGTTTGAATAGTTTTGTCAGGAAGGAGGGTGGACAATCACATCATCCCATTATAGGAAGTTGATAGAGACCTATCCAAAAAGACTCACATCAGTAACTGTTGCCAAAGGTACTTTCAACAAGTACTGATTTAAGAGGTTGAATATTTATACAATCGGCGACTTTCAAATGATATATTTTATTTGCAGATTTTGTTGACATTCACACATAATAGTGTTAAGTTTGATCGTTAGAATTTCGAACAAACACAAATTTGTTAAAATATTCATTCAATGTGTATTTCATCAAAATATGACATTTTTGATACAGGTGAAACATTTTGCAAGGCACTGTATGTTAAAGTATTTAACCACACAAAATCTGACATATACAATATCGACGAAGCGCTTTGACCAACACCAGGACTCATTAGATTTGATTGGTATCTAATAGACTTGGAAGAAGTCTAGGTGTTACGTGCGTCATGAATTTTCATGATCAATGACTATTGTGAAATGAACAAGACTGAACAATTGAATTGCACCTGTTATTAGTAACACAGATCACGATGAAATAGAATAATGTGTTTGTGTGTTTTTCGTATAGCAAAGCCACAAAGGGCTATCTCCTCAGCCCACCGAGGGGAATCGAACCTCTGATTTTAGCGTTGTAAATCCGGAGACATACCGCTGTACTAGCGGGGAGCGAAATAGAATAAATATCAATAGAAGTTTTAATAATGTTTTCTGTAAAACAGAATATAACAACACCGTTTAAATTGAATTTAAACATAATGTGAATACCACAATATAACGGGACATAATAATACTCCGTAATGCACATTAAGTTAAAATGAATCCTCTCACACTGATAAAAAAATTATAAAATGTATTTGATTTTCTAGACAAATCGTGGTTAAGGACTGTTAAATGAAAAACGCTTTCCGACTTAATCTGAGCTCAGAATAATTATACTTTAAGTGGTTTCAATTCTTAACAGAAGATGTCGTTACGGGTACACAGAAACCTGGATAGTCGTGAAGCTTTAGATTCTGGTTAAGATGTTAACACACAGGATCACGTACAAAAGTTGTAGTGGTTTTCAAAAAGAAGAACAGTGAACTTCTCGAAAGCATTCGAATTCTGGATTTAGTTTGAAAACCATTTAAGCTAAAATTGCTTCGATGCAGTATTATTATACAGTATTTATCAACAAACACTCAGAACCATACAGTCTAAATAAGACATGATTAAGTGCAGCTTTGTGCTTAACTACAAACAAACAAACAAACATCACAGTTAGGATTGAGTAAAATAATACAAACAGAATCAAGTGAAGCAAGAGTGCTTACCTTTAGAATCATAACAATCTGAGTTCTGTTTTGTATTGTGACAGAATACAAATTCATCACTGCAGGTGTAGGAGTTAAAAACTGATACAAAGTCAGGTGTATAGAAAGTGTCTAGTGGTTATTGCATGATACACACAAAATACATTTCACTGTAATAGCCTTTAGATATCTCCTGTTTCACCAGTGTAAAGGTGTACTGACCACCTTATGGTGTTTTACTACTCTACAGCAAGCTTTCCAATGAGAAAGTTCTTGAGAAATCAAGTTTAGAACAGCGGTTAGATACAGAGAGAGAGAAGACTTAAGCAGTTTATTTGACCATTTTCCACCATAAAAATTGCACACAGAGCTAGATAGATGTTAATATGGAATGTAAAACACTAAACACTCTTGAACACTACAAAACAAAAATCGTAAACAACTATGAACTGTTGACCAGATAGCAAGTAATCAGTGTGAAAGATATCTTGCTTACAAGTCTACTCTTAATAAAATTCTGAAAATGACTGTTACTCTTTTTACACAGTCAACCAGATTTTAGGCTTGAGTCTTGGAACTGCAGCCTGGCCTACTAATTGCCAGACTTCGCTCAAAAAGAGGTAGTCACCACTATCTTCACCATTAATAACATATATATATATCTTTCCAATATTAAAAAAACAAAAAAAAACAAACGTTACACAAAGTAACAATAACTAACAAAGATCATAGCATACAGTCAAAGTATCATA
Organism: Carcinoscorpius rotundicauda; assembly: GCA_011833715.1. Classification (NCBI taxonomy): domain Eukaryota; kingdom Metazoa; phylum Arthropoda; class Merostomata; order Xiphosura; family Limulidae; genus Carcinoscorpius; species Carcinoscorpius rotundicauda. The sequence goes on along the minus strand of CM022402.1, from coordinate 71,952,286 downwards.
ACATGGTCTTGGTAATTAAAATTAATTTAGATATGTTTACACAGTCAGTTTATTTGTTTAATAACGTTGAGAAACACAAACGCGTAAACCTTGTATAACTTATATTTTTCGATATTGACAAGAAATATATGCATACCTGAAGAATCAGTTATCTGCTATTTTTAAACAGAATCCTACAGTGTATTTCAGGTAGTAAGTTCAAATTAACAGTGATGGTTTGGTTGTTTTGAATTTCAGGCAAAGCTACATGAGGGCTATCTGCGCTAGCCGACCCTAATTTAGGAGTGTAAGACGAGAGGGAAGGCAGCTAGTCATCGCTACCCACCGCCACCTCTTGGGCTACTCTTTGCAAGTGATTTTCGTTACGAGAAATATCAAATGAAAATTATTATACCTCTAATGCTATGGTTTTTAAGATGATACGTTAAATATAATGATTTGAAGAACTGTAACACCGAATAATAGTGTACTATTTGTTGTTCTTGACACTAGACATAGTAGAGCTTTTATTGTTGTTATTTGGCGTTTTATGGCAAAAAGCAACTAGGGTAACTGCGTTAAACAACCGGTAAAAAAATAAATTAATAGTGAATGTATTATAAAGTGTGAGGTGAAATTAAATGAAAACAAAAAAACATTTGATAACAGACAGAGCAGAGAGAACAGTGACCCAACGTTGGATAAAAACTTAAATGGAATTAAAAAGGCCAATGGTCCTTAAAAAAAAATACATTTCTAAGGTGGACAGTGTCACCATCGCTAAATATACTGTTCAACGTCAAAGGTAAACCCATGAGAAAAACGTATCTAAAATGGTGCTGTCACTTACGATTGTAACGACGGCACGATAGCAAAATGTTGGCTGTTGTGACTTGGGTGTCATACAGACCACACACTGTTGCATCAGTCCCAGATAAAAAAAAATTATGAGTTAAAAACTATGACCAATTGGTAGCCTAGTTATAACAACTTCCTCCTTCCGATCCTTATGGAAACAAAACAGCCAAAGTCCAGTAGAAGGTTTTATCTGGAAAAACTGGTTATCACATTGCTCACTTCAAATCAACCACCAACTGGCACGTAGTCGAGCCTTAATACATGGCCGTTGTTCGTGTATGGAACAGACTCGGCAGTGATAACACAAGAGCAAACAGACTCGTTCCCACAAATACTAACATGGCTCGTTATCCAGAAAAACTGGAGAGAAGTAGACGATAAAGATAAATGGGCCAGTCAGTTTTGAATATCGACGAGAACAGGGTGAGAAATAACGTGAAGCGATTCGAGGGCTAGTAGAGAGCTTAGTGAGTCAATATAAATAGCACAGTTTCTGTATGATCTGGGTAAGAGAAATGGCGTAAAACTCGGCAATGAGCACAGACAATGTAGAAGGGAGCCTGTGTGCAATCACTGAATCACAACAAACCATGGCAGAGTCCACACAGTCACCTGATTTTGATCCATCTGCATAAATGGGATTAAAAGAATGGCTAACAGAAAATGATACTTCCAATTGGGAGGATCCACCTTCTTTAAATGACCCAAATAAAGGTCATACTTGGGAATGGTAATAAGCCATGGTAGGATGGACTGACCTGTAGAGACAACAACGTCATCCAAGGACAAACCCAATTCAGGCAACCGCACCTGTATACAAAGGCCAAAAGAAACAATGAAAGACCGTCTATTATGAAAAAGCACAGCCCATTGACAAATAAAATATAACCCCAGGTGGAATGCTGTGGTAATGAGCAAAGTTTGGAAGTACACAGTAAAAACAGTTGCAAACAGCGGAGGAGACTCATGAGACTCGGCGTACAAACTCTGGACTGGAGAAATGTGGAAAGCCTTCATGCAGAGCCAAAGCCCCTGATAGTGAACAGGGTCCTACATCTTCAAGGCCGAGGTCCTAACAGAGCCATAAAACAGAGACCCATAGTCCAGTTTCGATCAAATGAGGGCATGATAGATCTTAAGCATAGAAGATCGACCCGTTCCCCAAGAGGTGGAAAAGAGGACATAGAGGATGTTCAGTGCCCTTGTAAACTTACCATGTAGTTGTTTGATGGAATGAAAGTTAGCTTATGGTAAAAAAGAAATCCCAAGAAGTTTGCCTCAGGAACCATAGGAAGTAGAATTTCATTAGGATGGAGAATGGAATCAGGGTGAATATCTAGTTAATGTAATTTTTATTCAATAAACCTCATGCTCGATGACTGACCCGAGATGTGGAAGTCGTCGGCATAGTCTGTTTGCCACTTTAATGAGGAGCTGACCAGTAATGGTATTAATCTTTATAATGAAAAGTGTGACACTCAAGACACAGCCCTGAGGGACTCCAAGTTTCTTTGGGAAAGTATCGAATCCACACAAACTTGGAATTACCAGCCCATAAAAAATTTATAAAAATAAGCAAATGGCCACACAATTCATATGAGTAGAAGTCTCGCAAAATGTCATACATTCACGTAGTACCATAAGCTTTCTCAAGATAAAAAACAAACAAACAGAAACAATACGTTGCCATTTGAGAAATCCTTCCCTGATTGACGTTTAAAGTCAAATCACGTGGGCCATGTTGGAGCGCTGTCGTCTAAACCCATAATGATGACTGAGAGAAGGAGGTTGTTTAATTCGAGGAACCAAACAAAACATGCATTCACCATCCTCTCTAAGGTCTTACATAAACACTTTGCCAACGCAAATGGATGGTAATTTGAAAGAATCTTGGGATTTTTCCCGGGCTTGGAAAAGCATTCTACTAGCAGGTCTGATCAAAACCAGTTAAAAGAGTAGCAAGAGAGGCAGGTGATAGATGGTGTAGCATCTCACAGTGAATATCATCAGGTCCGACTGATGTACTGCTAGATCAATGAAGAGCAAACTTGAGTTCCACCAATGTAAAGGGACGAAAGAAAAGAGGTAATAACTCTGATCGAGTCTTGATGGCGACGAAGGTAGGGGATAAAGCAGAAGTGCTAAGTTACTTTGAAACCGGTGGTGGAAGAGATACTTAATTCAAAATTCTTTCTGACTTTGACGTCTGATCTGCGAAGCATGTGCACGTGCCCACTGAGAAGAAATGCAATCTAAAAGTGTAGCATACTTAGGAAATGTATTCCAGGCCCGTTTTTGAGCTTTCTATGCCATGTGGCAAGCAGGATTTTACCACAGACGAGGATACCGTGGAAACGTATCTAAGTTTTAGGAATACACTGAGCAACTGCCTGGACAACACAGTCAGTTACTGCTGCTATGAAGTCGTTTATTGACGGCTTTCCGTCAAATCAAATTTCAAGGGAGCAGTGAAAGAGGGCCAGTTGGCCTGATCCAAATTCCATCGAGGCATGCAGGTCGAGTCGCAATGAACAATCACTGTCCCTTAAAATGATAGGAAAATGATCACTGTCTCGTGGGTTACTGTCAACGCTCCAAGAAAAGTAAGAGGAAAATGAAGGGGAGCAGTTAGAGAGATTCATAACAGTAAAAGACTGCCTGGGTACATGAAAATAAGTATAAGAACCAGCGATGGTAAAAACTAAAGAAACATGGATGGCTACGGCCTCCAATGGTGTATCAGACAGCAAAGATTGGGCAGGCACATGCTGATCAACAAGCAGTGCCACCACTTCATACACTCGTCCATCACACAACCTGTCATTTCTATACAAAGACAACTGCTGAAAGGTGACTGCATGGGCATGTTTCAGAAACGTTTCTTGTAAGGAGAGACACACACAGGATGATAAGAATCAATCAAATCCTTAATGTCATCTATATTTGAACAAAAGCGCCGGCAGTTTCACTGTATTATAGTGGCAATTTTTATTCATATGGAAGAGAATAGGGCGGGAAGCCTTTCTGTTTTTGATCTCGTTATTTTCTTTATTGGATGGAGGGATCCTGCCTTGATCAAGTCTGTGGACGAAGATTCCAGCAATTGGGGTGTAAATGAATAATCGTTTTGCATTTAGAGGCTGGAGAAGAAAATGGACCTGAGGAAATGTCTGAACCCAAACTAAAAAAGTGGACCCAGACAGCCACCAAAACGAGTGGCAGGGACAGAGATGTAGTAAATGTAGACTTGTCAACTCTTTTAACCATGAAGAAAAAAGACTCTTCAGATGATTTCAAACGACTCTGTTGGAGGCACTCCCATTGTCGCAGTGGATGAATGAAGTCCATCAGCATGAGATGGACAATAACTTCCTCATGGTCTTCAAGCATTGCACCTCTTTTTTTCTTCAGCCACTTAGAGCAAGAACAAAGTGTGAACCATCACAGTTAACACAATGTGGTCACAGTTTGCACTCGTTGCGTCGTGGTCTTTGCCACCACAACGAGTACAAGTTAAACAATCAGGACGTGATGTCTTCGAGTGACTGAACTACTGAGAATGGAAACATCTGAGAGGGTTGGGAATGTATAGCTGTACAATACAGCTCATATAACTTGCCTTGACTGTGCAGGTGGACGTGGTAATGTGAACGTCAAAACCAGAACATTAGTAATAATCATAATTCTGTCTTTGTAAGTGGAGATTTGGAGCACCACAGAAACGCTCTGGCTGGAAAAACCAGCAAGGATCTCTGACTCGGGAACGTTCATCAAGTTTTTCTCAACAACAACTGTTCTTGAGGAATTCAGGGTAGCATGGGGAGTAATCTCAATGGATATATCGCCAATGCTCTTCGAATTCAGAAGGAGTTTGGTGTATTGTGGTGAAGATGTTTCCACCAAGATATCTCCTACGTGCAGCTGGGGGAGCCAGGAAACCCCTCTAATTCCTTTTGAATGAAAAAGCGGACATCTGCCCTAAAGATTTCTCAGACAATAAATGCAGAATGAGAAATCGAGGTGTTGAGCTTAACTTTGCTGGTGAATATATAATGGAGTCGTCCATACATGGTAGTTTTCAGATAATCTGTTTTTATTTTTTTGTTTACGAATGGGGTATCCGTAATAAACTAAGAGCATTTGGTGCCCACTGCTCTCACCCACCATGGAGCTCTACAAGAAGACTGCAATGCCAAACAAGAGCACTGCAGCAACACCAGGGTTTCGTAAGCACTATACCTAAACACTAGTATCAGACACAATGTCCACGACACTTGTTAAGAATATCCAACACTGGTACTTTATTGGCCCTAGTCTAAGGCAACCTGTCTACACAAATTCAAGACCAAAGTGATGTGAGGGATTGGACTCCTTAACCATCACTACCCTCTCCTACCCTTTACAGATCACCATGCACAGGAAACACATGGGTGAATGTTTAGATCACAGAAGAGGTAAACTGAAATTACAGAACCTTCTCTTGGAGGTCTTCTTACCACGTACAAGAATCCACCTCAAGGGGTAGCAGAATAGAAGACTATTCACCGATATATTAAGACCAGTGTTTACATAGATTGCAAAAAATATCTTTCCACATTATACTTTTTATAAGTATTCTAAATAATAATTCCTTTTATCTGATGTGACAGATGGGAACTGCCTCAGTTAAGATATCAATTATGAAGTTAAAGTAAATTTATTATTAACTGACTTCACGTAAAACGAAATAACACATAAGGAATTTCAAAATGTACAGTTATTATTATTACACGGTGTGTGGGCCCGGCATGGCCTAGCGCGTTAAGGCATGCGCTTCGTAATCTGAGGGTCGCGGGTTCGCGCCAAACATGCTCGCCCTTCCAGCCGTGGGGGCGTCATAATGTGACGGTCAATCCCAATTTTCGTTGGTAAAAGAGTAGCCCAAGAGTTGGCGGTGGGTGGTGATGACTAGCTGCCTTCCCTCTAGTCTTACACTGCAAAATTAGGGACGGCTAGCACAGATAGCCCTCGAGTAGCTTTGTGCGAAATTCAAACAAACAAACAATACACGGTATGTATGTGTGCTTTTTGTTACTTACACAGGACAATCACATTCACTAGGTATTTCCTTTCTGGGTAATTTCTCTTCTCTTCCTGTCAAAGCCAGATTAGTTTGACCAAAGGTAATGTTTCTTAAAATGCAAGAAAACTGGTATTTACCGATGACATTACATTTCTCATTACATTATAGGTGGAGCTGTAACCCTTAGATATCGTCTGAACAGTTATTGATGGAAAATGTTGTCGACATTCTTTCAAAATATGTCATATTTAACCAAAATATCCCCAATTGGCAAGAGGTATTATTTATGACTAGAACAACAAAGGCAGCTTTAGAACAAATCAATCGCTTTTTTGATCACCTGTAATCAGAATTCTGCACACACATATCGAACAAGGAATAAACGCAGAAAAATATTAGAATATTACGAAAAGATACAAGCGGATTTTATGTCTAAATTACCAAAGCGACAAATAACATTGACAGCACGGCCTTAAGAACCGGCAGACTCAATAGATAGCCAGAAGTGGCTTTGCTGTAAGAAAAATAACAAGCACACACACACGCCTTAATAACAAAATACTTATTTACATTCCTTATTGCAGTGAATCAAAGAATGCATTGTTTGTTTTTCGTAATTATGCAAAAAGCTACGTCGTGGGCCATCTGTGTTCTGTCCACCAGAGGTATGGAAAAACGATTTCTAGAGTTTTTAGTCCAAAGACAGACTGCTTTACACTAGGGGGTAATCGAAGAATGCAGTAGGTTTCTATGTCACAGACTACATTTTTATTTCCGAGCGCGTTAAACATGTGTAGATTTGTGCTTAATTCAAAACATCAACAACAACGAGTAGAATCCGACCCCAGATTTATAATGTTTATTGTTGATGTTTTTTTAATTAAATGATGCAAAACGAGTTTATTAAACATAAAAGGCGTTAAGGCGTGCACTCGTAATCCGAGGGTCGCGGGTTCGCGCCCGCGTCGCGCTAAACATGCTCGCCCTTCCAACCGTGGGGGTGTATAATGTGACGGTCAATCCCACTATTCGTTGGTAAAAGAGTGGCCCAAGAGTTGGCGGTGGGTGGTGATGACTAGCTGCCTTCCCTCTAGTCTTACACTGCTAAATTAGGGACGGCTAGGACAGATAGCCCTCGAGTAGCTTTGTGCGAAATTCCATAAACAAACAAACAAAACATTTTTATTTTCACCTTTAGTGAACAGTGTGAGTGAGTGTGTTGCTGTTTTTATTTTTTAGCAAAGCCACATCAAGTTATCTGATGTGTCCACCGAGAAGAATCGAATCCCTGATTATAGCGTTTTAAATTCGTGGACCAACCGCTGTACTGGCGGAGGACTTGATGAACAGTAAAAGAACAACAAAAATTGTAATATATGTATTAAAACTGATATTAAAATAATTATATGTTTATAAAACTTACTGAAATAACACTACTGCTTGAAGAATTAATATGAATTCTAAAACAATTACTAAAAATGTTAAAAAAAACAGATTGCATATGGATATGAACAAGCAACAATGTTTGCTTGAAAATATGAAAATTATTTCAGTAAGAATGGTTCTTTCGTTACTAGCGTTCCAAAAAAAATTACTTCAGACAGAATGGCTTTTCTCTTCAAAAAAGTTGTTCTGTTGAAACGTTCATCAAATTTTTCTTTGTTGTACCTCGCCCCCCAGTGGCTCAGCGGTATGTCTGCGGACTTCCACGCTAAAATCCTGGTTTCGATACCCGTGGTGGGCAGAGCACAGATAGCCCATTGTGTAGCTTTGTGCTTAATTCTAAACAACAACTTGTTGTACCTCACTTGTGACGGACTGTGAAACAAGGGTCTATAGTTTACACCTGGTTCAGTAACTGCTGTAACATCGCTCATTGGATCGTGGGTGCGTTATAAGAGTGACAGTTAAATGCTACTGAAGTGGCTAAACAATTAAAATTGATGTTAACAACGTTGGAACATTTAGATGCACATATCAATTGCGTAACAAGCCACTCCTACCTCTAGGCCTAACGAAACAAGTACTATAATTGTACACCTATTTAAATTTGTGTCAGATTTTAAAACGATGTAAAATACTTTATTTGTCATTTATTTAAGAATACCGATTTGCACATAAATGATCACTTCCTTACATAGTGTAAAAACTATGCAAGTTTTGTTTTATTATTTTATGGATTATTTTGATATGAAGAAAACGTGTTCCGTGTTATGAAAGAAGAGTATGATGCTATACGGATCTGGACTTTTTCGTAAGCCTTGGTTTGGAATACTGCACAGGATACTTACAAGTTCAGTTATAAGAACACAGGAAACATATTATAACTCCAGGGTCATTCTAAAAACAATTAGTCCCAGTTATGTATATAGTAAGAGTTATTTCACAATTTGCAGGAACACTAATAGGCCTAAATTCATGATAAATAGAATAGTTTCACCAATACCATTACCTGTAGCCCTGTCTTTGCTTCGAAAGCCGAAGGTATGGATAAAATCACTCATGGACTATTTTATATATATTTATATATGTTTGTGTGGAAAATACAACATTCTTATAAATGATTGAAAAATTGTACTAGTTGAGTAATACCTGTTTGAAATTGAAAGGAGGAAATAGGAGGTCAGAACTGTGAAGGTTGGTTCATAGTTTCCAATATTATTATAACACTAGAGGTAAAACAAAACAAAAAGGTGAATGTTGGATGGTATATTTTATTAAAAGTTCATGGTGGTTGATGATATGAATCACAGTTTTTAGTGGTAACAATCATGTCGGTAACCAGCTTATTGAATCTGTATTTTGCTTTATAAACAGAATATCTTCAATGATATGACTGCAGACATTTTCAGTTTAATGTGATACATTCATATAAAAGCTATAATTTTTTTACATTGTTTTATTACAGTTTTTCCCATGTTTTTGGCATGTGTACATGTCTAATTAAAATGGTGTATTTTCATGTAATTTTTTCAAAAGGGCTCAGCAGAGCTGACTGGTCACTGGTATATTTTTGACGTGATACAGATAAGTGTGTGATAAAGACATATTTCTCTGTATACAGTTTACTGTTCTCTTTATCTGTATAAAACACCAGTTGTTATTCATCTTATTAATATGAAAATAGAGAACAAGCCACATTTCCTTAATATCAGAATAATTACTGATGATAAAGCAATTCTGTTGACTGAGTTCTTTACTAACATACTTTAACCAGTCTATACTGATGCTCTTGTCTTAAAGGCAAAATAAGTTCCTTCTTCTCTACCGAAATTATATTAAACTGTTTCTAACAAAGTTCTTGCCATGAAGATAAAACAATTTTTTATAAGTAAACTTACTTTGAACAGTATTAAAGTAATTTAACTCTTATCCAAACACAGCCTTACAATCCACTTAATGAAATGTGCACTATCTTGATCTTTTGTCGACGGACTGTTAACTGTTATTCGAACTTTATTTTGTACATCTACACAAAATGTGGTAAGCTTTTCATAAAGAAATCAGATGTGTTACAATAAACGTTATCCACAGGTATGTCTGTGAATAGGCAGTATCTGTCTTATCCAGATGTTGCTAAGTCAGGCTCATGTCATCACTAATACTATTTTTGTTCATAGTACAATTTGTGTATTGAAGTTGTGTAACTTTTAAAATACATATGTACAGTTTTTATATATTGTATCTGGTGTTTATTCTCTCTCTATTGTGGTATTTCACTAAATCATCAATGTACATTAAAATAAAAATTTGTAGCTCTTACATTGTAACAACATGTTGAATGGCATTTGGTAAAAGGTCTTGACATATACACTTTGACCTGTAGCTGGTCATACAGGGTTAACTGGCTTATCTGTTAATCCAGAAATATATTTGTCTTGTTTAATCCAGACATATCCGAATATTGTTTAATCCTTAATTATATTACAATGTTTAAATCACGGGTTTAATTCACCTGTGTGGATTCACTTGTTACATGTAACAAACCCGTACATTAGTTGTAACTGTTGTATTTATAGTTACAGCCTAAAATTATACATTTATTACCAAATATAAGAAGCCTGTTGTTAATACTGTTTCTTTTAAGCCTGATGTTTAAGAACCAGTAACATTATTTTTTATCACTACTTTGTTTTCACACAAAAGTTTAACTATATACAGCTTAGAAACAGAATTTAATAATGTATTAGAACTAACAATATACATAACGTTAATAATAAAATTTGTTTAGCCTAAGTGATAATCTATTTGTAAATTAACAGTACAAGCTAAACTTTAAAACACCAATAGATAATAAACTAGTTCTTAGATTGTATTTATTTTATAAAACAATGTATCTATTATATTTTAAGATTTACCAACAAGTTGAAATATTCCTAAGCCTAAAGTACCATTACATATACTAAGCCTGTTTTAATGTAGTTGTCTAATGTACACCACCAAATTTCAAGTTAAAATTTCCAATCTTACTTTTATTTACAAAAATTACTATATCTAGTTTTATTGTGTTTTTTTTTAAATGGAAGTGAAGCCTTCTCTGTAAGGGTGTGGTTCTTTGTGATATTTAAATAAAACCTCAAAGTTAAGTTTAAAAAACAAAATTATTGTTCCATGAGTTAAACCAAAATAATAAAATGTAAGAAAAGTTCTAAAAAGAAGTTAAATAAAAAAAGAAAATTGAAATTAATTTACATTGTATATGATTCAGTGTTGAAAGGACATTTAGTTACAATTAAACTATTAAACCTGGCCTTTAAAACAACATTATGATTTAACTCAGGTTTTTAATGTCTTTTTGTCAACTTGTGTGTATTTATGTGGAGTTACTGACTTGTGAAAAACTTTTATTGTGAATTTTAATATGTGTTAAACATGAGAAACGTGGCATTCTGTAAATAAGCATAAGCACTTATTCTTCAATTGAATTGCAGGTAGGTGTTGTATCTGTAATATATCTTTATGTGTTCTGTATTTTAAATTGAAGTACATGACGTATTTCTAACACGTTTTTATGTTCTGTATCTTAATTTTTTTTTTTCTGGCTGAATACAATAATTCTAGGTATCAGTTAGTGTTTATCATTTTGTTTTGCCATTTGTAAACATCGATGGGCAGTTTTGACTCTAATTAGCTTTAGTGTTAAAACCTAGTTTACTTAGCAAACAAATGCTCAAAAGTGCATAAGCTGTTATGAGTTTTCAAAGTTTGTGACTTTGTCACATTGTGACAACCTTGTTTTGGTTTACCACTTAAAGGTTGAGAACCTTCAATCTTGATGTAACTAATATTCAAGTCAACAACATTTAACCACATCAGTCCATTAGTGTACAAAAATACCAACTTGTACTCTCTTCAAACCTTAGTCAGTAAACTTGAGTTTCTTTACTGTTACTTTTAAACAACTTTATATCACATTCATGAAACACTTCTAGTTTTACTAATACAAAAGTAAGACAAGTGTATTTTACTATGTTCAGAAGTTAAAGTGTTCAGTACATTTTTGTTCTCATTGTTTCTCTCTCTAATAGATAATTTGTGGAACATATCAATGGAGTACTTCATTATATTCTACTTGGGTTCAGTGGAGTAAGGCAAGAGAACTTGGGAATTCTTGTAGGAGACTCAGTACTGGAAGTGATCTACGAAAAGGAAAGAAGTCAACAGGGAAAGGAAAAGGAGTGAGGCTCAAATTTGATCTTGTTGTTTATGTGTAATTATTTTACATACATGATGAGTTTCTGTTGTAATATCTATTCAAGCTAAGATACATGTTTGTATGTATGTTATATTATACATGGAAAATTAAAATTAGAGTATTTTTGGAAAGCCATTTATTTACATAAATATCTGTAATAAAGTACATGAAATGCTGTTAATATTTTACTGGTCAAAACTTGTAGGAGAAAAGATTTTTCCTCAGATAGAGGTCTGACTGAATTAACATCTTTTATAAAGTTGCATTTGGCTAAAAGAGAGGAAGTAGTTTGTATAGTATATCTTTATCAATACAGTAACAAGGTGGGCACATTGTATAGTATAGTACATCTCTATCAATACAGTAACAAGGTGGGCACATTGTATAGTATAGTACATCTCTATCAATACAGTAACAAGGTGGGCACATTGTATAGTATAGTACATCTCTATCAATACAGTAACAAGGTGGGCACATTGTATAGTATAGTACATCTCTATCAATACAGTAACAAGGTGGGCACATTGTATAGTATAGTACATCTCTATCAATACAGTAACAAGGTGGGCACATTGATTCATGTGAAACCAGTTACCAAATAGCTATAGTTTTGTAGTTTGTATATGTGGTAATTTGTTGTTAGCTTCAATCTTAATGTTGAATGAGTGTTTATGTAGTACTTTATTAGCTTCCATCTTTATCTTGGATGTATGTGTTAGATAGTATTTTATTAGCTTCCATCTTCATGTTGAACATATGTGTTTGTGTAGTACATTATTAGCTTCCATCTTTATCTTGGATGTATGTGTTATGCAGTATTTTATTAGCTTCCATCTTTTTCTTGGATGTATGTGTTAGATAGTACTTTTATTATCTTTCATTTTCATGTTGAACGTGTATGTTATGTAGTACTTTATTAGCTCCCACCGTCATGTTGATCGTGTGTGTTGTGAAGTAGTTTATTGGCTTCCATCGTCATGTTGAACGTGTGTGTTATGTAGTACTTTATTAGCTCCCGTCGTCATGTTGAGCGTGTGTGTTGTGTAATAGTTTATTGGCTTCCATCGTCATGTTGAGTGTGTGTGTTATGTAGTACTTTATTAGCTCCCATTGTCATGTTGAGCATATGTGTTATGTAGTCTCTTCTCTTGTACTTGTTTTGTTAACACTATCTTTGTTTCTTTCTTTCTGTCCTTAGAGACACTTGATGTGTGAGCAGTACGATATTTAATAGTTTTAATCTTCTCATGAAGTAATGTCGATTTCTTTAAAAGGTATATTTTAAATGTAATATAATTCACAGAAGTTTTCATGGCTTCACCATAAATACATTCTTACAAGCTATAAGTAAATACAAGAAATACCTTCAATGTCTGTCATGTAGTTCCAGATTGATATTTATTTGGAATTTAATTTTCATTTATAAAGATGTGTAGTAAGAAAGACTGTAACAGCATTGAATAGACTTTCGGGTGAACTCAGTTATGTATTTATTGAATGCAGTTTATGTGGCTAATTTATAAACTCTTCATCAGGTGAGAGACAATTTCAAATTTAATGTTATGTTAAATACATAACATGAAAAATTAACCATGCCAGATCATTGGTTTAGTTTGAAAGAGCAATTTTCAGTTTTTATTAAACTGAACACAACAAGAAGGGAACTGATGGAAAATATTTACTCTAAAATAGTGAATTATGGACTAAAACTTGGCTTGAATTGTGTCTGTGGTGGAATGTACATCAAAAGTAAGATTCTGTTCTTTGTGTTGTGTCTCAGTTACTTATTTACATTGTGTGTGATGGATATCTAAAATAGATGCAGTTGAAATGTCAGTTCTGTTGTCAATCTTAACACCTAAATAAGTTCCTCCCTCCAACTCTTATTTTGTCACAAAAAATAATCTGAGAGATTTCAGCCTCTCCTGATATGACATTCCTACCTTCTCAGGCATAATTGTAGTAACCTTTTTCTGTACCCTTTCCAATAATTCAGTGCCTTTTCTAAAGTAAGGAATCCAAGATTGAACAAAATATTCAAAATGTGTCCTAACCAATGACACGTACAATAATATTATAACTTTTGTAGACTTGTTTTATATATTTCTGTAGTTACAACACAAATTCTTATTTATTCTACCACTAGTAACTGTACAGTGCTTGGAAGTCACAAGAGACTAATCAACCACTAAATCTCAATCCTTTCCTTTTGTAACACTGTAGAAGTTCATCACATCTGTGTTATACTTACTAGCAGAAATGCTACTCTATGGGTGGTTCTTTGTGCAAATAAGTACAAAACATAGTATTGTAAAAACAGTAGTGAACAGTTTCAAAAAAGTTTTTATTTCTAGGAAGTACTGCATGGGAAAAGTTTTCTGATTATATAAATATATATATATATATATAAACATATACATGTGAAATTAAATAATTTATATCTAACTTATGTGAAATGAATAAACCAAATCATGAGGAAGGACTGCATTGAAAACATTCTAACTTCTGATTAATTATATTATAGCCATAAAATATTCAAGACATAAACTAAAGCACATTGTTACGTTTTTTATTGCGGACTGAACGCAACAGAAAGACACAGATAGCAGCTTGTATAATTTATTATAATGATCTACCTATATGATAGACACAAAATGTATTATCTAATGGCAATAACAGATATCCAGTTTCAACCATCAAAACAACTTACAATACAAAAAGGGTACTGGCCTGTGCTTAATAATATAATCCAGGATAAGTGTCCAAATCCGAAATCCAAAGTTCTAGTCTAGGCGTTGAATTCAGTCCCACGGAGAAATTTTCGAAGTTTGAATGGGTAATTTCAAACAAAAGTTCACAGTCCAATTCCTGTTGACTTTCGATATAATCCGTAATCCGACTGAATTGTAAAGGTTGACGGAATAAAATTTTTCACCGCCTTAGTCGATCTAGCTCTATTCACAAATTCAGTTTAAACTTTCTTAAACGAGACAAACTTCCTGATCCAAATAAATGGATGACTTACTTCTTGACCCGAGTAAAAGTGGATGATCTCTTCTCTCGCATCGCCATCTGTTTATATACTATATCGCGTACTTTCCCAGAATTCCACAGTACAAACACCAGGCCAATACAAGTGATCAATCTATTTAGTTTTAAAAATTTCTAAATGAATTTTAATTAATTCTAAAATGTTATTTTAAATTTCACCGATTTAAATCTCAAAACAATAATATAAATATAGAATTATAAATAATAAATCTGGGAATTCAAATACGACATTACATTATATTTACATAAGATATGCATGATATTTACATGACATTTACATAACACTCGACATGGTTGTCGTTTACATAACATTTACATAATACTCTCGACAACATTTACATGATATTTACATAACACTCTCCCCCTTAAAAGTAAAAAAAAAGTTTGAACTTGTGAAAATCCTTTTTTTTTGTTTGTTTTCTTTGTTTTTTTAAACCAACTCAAAAGGGTTAAATCTAGTAGAATCTTGCATAACTTCACGAACTGCAAACAACAACAACAACAAGGGAACTTCCTCATCCCAGTCCTTTGAGTGTTCGTGGCAGTAATTTGGTGGAAACGTTCAAGGACACCTTGTGACTCAGGACGGTATACACTGGATGAAACTTGATGGATGTTTAGTTCAGGTATGGCTTGTTGAAATATCTTGGACATAAAATTTGATCCTTGGTCTGACTGCACAACTTTTGAAATCCCGAACATGGTAAATAATTTGACAAGAGCCTTGAGAATGTTGGGAGCAGTGATTTTTTTCAAAGGGATAGCCTCAGGGAAACGTGTAGAAACACATGATCGTCAAGAGGTATTCATTTCCTGCTTTGCCTTTTGGCATTGGGCAAACACAGTCGATAATGACCCTTGAGAACGGTTCTTCAAAGGCAGGAATAGGCTGCAGTGGTGCTTTGGGAATCCCTTGATTTGGTTTTCCAGTCATTTGGCAAGAATGGCATGTTTTACAATAGTCAACATCTTGGCGCATCTTTGGCCAATAGAAATGTCGTCAGATACGATCTAGGGTCTTTCTTATACCTAAGTGTCCTGACAACACATGATCATGAGCAAGACTAAGAATACCATTTCGATAGCATTTTGGAATGACGAGTTGGTGAATAACATTCCACTCTTCATCAGCAGCAACGTCAGGAGGTCTGTATTTTCTCATTAACACACCTGACTTCTGGTAGTAACAAATAGGGACAGTTCCTATTTCATTTTCATCAACGCCAAATTGTAGAAGAGAAAGAGTTTCAGGATCATTGTCCTGTTCCTCAACAAGTTTGTTACGATGAAGAGAGTTGAAAAATGACTTGGAGTCATCAGTAGAACTCGAGGTTGAGTCAGAAATCTCATCGATGCGAGACATGAACGTATCAGATTAAGGGAAATTCTCTTTGGACTCCTGAGAACGTGTTTGAGAACGAGTAACAGCATAGGCGGGAAAAACATCAGGAAACTCTTCAACAAGTTGCTCTGTGCTGGGAGTAACAACAGGTGCTTCAACAACACGAACCTCTGGTACCACCTTACTACCAGCCAAATCATTTCCCAAAAGCATAGACACACCTTCAACAGGTAATGAAGATTTAATACCCACAGTCACTGGGCCTGAAACTAATTCTGAATGCAAATCTAATCTATGAAGAGGAATAGAAACGACGCCACCTTCTACACCAGAAATGAGCACACTGGCCCCAACGGATGACTTTTCAGAAAACGGAAGTACACTTTCCAAAATCAAACTCTGAAAAGCTCCAGTATCCCGCAGGATTTTAATTGGTTGTAGACGTGAATCGCCAACAAAAGAAAGAAAACCGTCGGTGATGAAAAACTTAAATTTGTCCTCAACAAGATTTTAAGGTACATCAATAACATTGGGCTTAGAATCCACAGTGGACTGGACAGGGTCAAAATCATTGGGAACCAATGATGTATCCAACGAGGGCGAAATGAAACTATGGGGTGATGGCTTGTTTTTGAGTTTATAGCACTCAGAAATCAGATGGCCAGGTTTCTTACAATAAGCACATGTTTTGGATGAGAATGACACGTTTTTTGTAGATGATGAGCTTTGAGAATAAGATGAAGTCTTTATTTGAGAATCAGAAGTTTGCTCTTTTCTGTCTTTGTTGACATTTGCATAATGCTTGAATGAGTCATTGGGTTTCTTTGCTGTGTGATTTGTTTTGCTTTTGTACGAGTAATCTTTGTGAGTCAAAGCATACTCGTCTGCCAAGACAGCAGCATCATGAATTTTGGAAGCTTTTTGTTCATCAATATAAGTTTTAAGGTCTACGGGAATACATCTTTTAAATTCTTCAACTAACATGAGTTCTCTGAGTTTTGTATAATCCTCTTTGATTTCTTTGGAATCACACCACCTGTCGAACAGAGTTTCTTTTTCACGAGCAAATTCGACACAAGTTTGGCTGTCAAACTCTTTGTAACCACGAAATTTTTGTCTATATGCCTCTGGCAACAATTCATAAGCATTCAAAACGCATTTTTTGACGTGCTCGTAATCATAACTTTGCTCGGCCGTGAGCTTAGAAAATACTTCCTGAGCTTTACCCTTGAGAACACTCTGAAGTAGTGCTGTCTAATATTCGGTAGGCCATTTTAGCCTAAGAGCCAATTTTTCAAATTGTTGAAAATATTTATCCACAGCCTTCTCATTGAATGGAGGCACTAAACGAATTTGTTTGGAAGCATCAAAATTTTCCAATTGCATTTGGACAATCTTTTCTTCTGTCTGTGCCTTTCTCATACTGATTTCCTTATCAGCTTTAATACGTTCTAATTGTATTTCGGCATCAAGGCGTTTGCTTTCCTGTTCTGCCTCAATACGTTTGGTTTCTATTTCTAAACGAAATTTCATTTCCATTTCTATTCTTTTTAATTCAAAATCTGGGTCAAAATGAGAGGCAGGCAATTGTTGTACAACTTTTTGAGGTAAAACGTTTTGGTTAACCAAATGTTCAACAACAATTCTTTTGATATCTGTTTTTTTTTTTATTCATTGCTTGCTTTACTTCCAAATTGAAATGTTTTCCAACATCAAGCAATTCAGATTTTCTTAATTCACTGATCAATTCCAAAGAGGGATTTTGATTAAATTTGTCAATAAAATCTGCAAGTGGGAATGCCATTTTAAATACACAAGTTGTCTATCTGTATAGAATATAAATACAATATTGGAATAGGATTAAACTGTTTGTTCAATCCCGGTCGAGCCCCCAATTTTCTGTTACGTTTTTATTGTGGACTGAACGCAACAGAAAGACACAGATAGCAGCTTGTATAATTTATTATAATGATCTACCTATATGATAGACACAAAATGTATTATCTAATGGCAATAACAGATATCCAGTTTCAACCATCAAAACAACTTACAATACAAAAAGGGTACTGGCCTGTGCTTAATAATATAATCCAGGATAAGTGTCCAAATCCGAAATCCAAAGTTCTAGTCTAGGCGTTGAATTCAGTCCCACGGAGAAATTTTCGAAGTTTGAATGGGTAATTTCAAACAAAAGTTCACAGTCCAATTCCTGTTGACTTTCGATATAATCCGTAATCCGACTGAATTGTAAAGGTTGACGGAATAAAATTTTTCACCGCCTTAGTCGATCTAGCTCTATTCACAAATTCAGTTTAAACTTTCTTAAACGAGACAAACTTCCTGATCCAAATAAATGGATGACTTACTTCTTGACCCGAGTAAAAGTGGATGATCTCTTCTCTCGCATCGCCATCTGTTTATATACTATATCGCGTACTTTCCCAGAATTCCACAGTACAAACACCAGGCCAATACAAGTGATCAATCTATTTAGTTTTAAAAATTTCTAAATGAATTTTAATTAATTCTAAAATGTTATTTTAAATTTCACCGATTTAAATCTCAAAACAATAATATAAATATAGAATTATAAATAATAAATCTGGGAATTCAAATACGACATTACATTATATTTACATAAGATATGCATGATATTTACATGACATTTACATAACACTCGACATGGTTGTCGTTTACATAACATTTACATAATACTCTCGACAACATTTACATGATATTTACATAACACTCTCCCCCTTAAAAGTAAAAAAAAAGTTTGAACTTGTGAAAATCCTTTTTTTTTGTTTGTTTTCTTTGTTTTTTTAAACCAACTCAAAAGGGTTAAATCTAGTAGAATCTTGCATAACTTCACGAACTGCAAACAACAACAACAACAAGGGAACTTCCTCATCCCAGTCCTTTGAGTGTTCGTGGCAGTAATTTGGTGGAAACGTTCAAGGACACCTTGTGACTCAGGACGGTATACACTGGATGAAACTTGATGGATGTTTAGTTCAGGTATGGCTTGTTGAAATATCTTGGACATAAAATTTGATCCTTGGTCTGACTGCACAACTTTTGAAATCCCGAACATGGTAAATAATTTGACAAGAGCCTTGAGAATGTTGGGAGCAGTGATTTTTTTCAAAGGGATAGCCTCAGGGAAACGTGTAGAAACACATGATCGTCAAGAGGTATTCATTTCCTGCTTTGCCTTTTGGCATTGGGCAAACACAGTCGATAATGACCCTTGAGAACGGTTCTTCAAAGGCAGGAATAGGCTGCAGTGGTGCTTTGGGAATCCCTTGATTTGGTTTTCCAGTCATTTGGCAAGAATGGCATGTTTTACAATAGTCAACATCTTGGCGCATCTTTGGCCAATAGAAATGTCGTCAGATACGATCTAGGGTCTTTCTTATACCTAAGTGTCCTGACAACACATGATCATGAGCAAGACTAAGAATACCATTTCGATAGCATTTTGGAATGACGAGTTGGTGAATAACATTCCACTCTTCATCAGCAGCAACGTCAGGAGGTCTGTATTTTCTCATTAACACACCTGACTTCTGGTAGTAACAAATAGGGACAGTTCCTATTTCATTTTCATCAACGCCAAATTGTAGAAGAGAAAGAGTTTCAGGATCATTGTCCTGTTCCTCAACAAGTTTGTTACGATGAAGAGAGTTGAAAAATGACTTGGAGTCATCAGTAGAACTCGAGGTTGAGTCAGAAATCTCATCGATGCGAGACATGAACGTATCAGATTAAGGGAAATTCTCTTTGGACTCCTGAGAACGTGTTTGAGAACGAGTAACAGCATAGGCGGGAAAAACATCAGGAAACTCTTCAACAAGTTGCTCTGTGCTGGGAGTAACAACAGGTGCTTCAACAACACGAACCTCTGGTACCACCTTACTACCAGCCAAATCATTTCCCAAAAGCATAGACACACCTTCAACAGGTAATGAAGATTTAATACCCACAGTCACTGGGCCTGAAACTAATTCTGAATGCAAATCTAATCTATGAAGAGGAATAGAAACGACGCCACCTTCTACACCAGAAATGAGCACACTGGCCCCAACGGATGACTTTTCAGAAAACGGAAGTACACTTTCCAAAATCAAACTCTGAAAAGCTCCAGTATCCCGCAGGATTTTAATTGGTTGTAGACGTGAATCGCCAACAAAAGAAAGAAAACCGTCGGTGATGAAAAACTTAAATTTGTCCTCAACAAGATTTTAAGGTACATCAATAACATTGGGCTTAGAATCCACAGTGGACTGGACAGGGTCAAAATCATTGGGAACCAATGATGTATCCAACGAGGGCGAAATGAAACTATGGGGTGATGGCTTGTTTTTGAGTTTATAGCACTCAGAAATCAGATGGCCAGGTTTCTTACAATAAGCACATGTTTTGGATGAGAATGACACGTTTTTTGTAGATGATGAGCTTTGAGAATAAGATGAAGTCTTTATTTGAGAATCAGAAGTTTGCTCTTTTCTGTCTTTGTTGACATTTGCATAATGCTTGAATGAGTCATTGGGTTTCTTTGCTGTGTGATTTGTTTTGCTTTTGTACGAGTAATCTTTGTGAGTCAAAGCATACTCGTCTGCCAAGACAGCAGCATCATGAATTTTGGAAGCTTTTTGTTCATCAATATAAGTTTTAAGGTCTACGGGAATACATCTTTTAAATTCTTCAACTAACATGAGTTCTCTGAGTTTTGTATAATCCTCTTTGATTTCTTTGGAATCACACCACCTGTCGAACAGAGTTTCTTTTTCACGAGCAAATTCGACACAAGTTTGGCTGTCAAACTCTTTGTAACCACGAAATTTTTGTCTATATGCCTCTGGCAACAATTCATAAGCATTCAAAACGCATTTTTTGACGTGCTCGTAATCATAACTTTGCTCGGCCGTGAGCTTAGAAAATACTTCCTGAGCTTTACCCTTGAGAACACTCTGAAGTAGTGCTGTCTAATATTCGGTAGGCCATTTTAGCCTAAGAGCCAATTTTTCAAATTGTTGAAAATATTTATCCACAGCCTTCTCATTGAATGGAGGCACTAAACGAATTTGTTTGGAAGCATCAAAATTTTCCGATTGCATTTGGACAATCTTTTCTTCTGTCTGTGCCTTTCTCATACTGATTTCCTTATCAGCTTTAATGCGTTCTAATTGTATTTCGGCATCAAGGCGTTTGCTTTCCTGTTCTGCCTCAATACGTTTGGTTTCTATTTCTAAATGAAATTTCATTTCCATTTCTATTCTTTTTAATTCAAAATCTGTGTCAAAATGAGAGGCAGGCAACTGTTGTACAACTTTTTGAGGTAAAACTTTTTGGTTAACCAAATGTTCAACAACAATTCTTTTGATATCTGTTTTTTTTTTTATTCATTGCTTGCTTTACTTCCAAATTGAAATGTTTTCCAACATCAAGCAATTCAGATTTTCTTAATTCACTAATCAATTCCAAAGAGGGATTCTGATTAAATTTGTCAATAAAATCTGCAAGTGGGAATGCCATTTTAAATACACAAGTTGTCTATCTGTATAGAATATGAATACAATATTGGAATAGGATTAAACTGTTTGTTCAATCCCGGTCGAGCCCCCAATTTTCTGTTACGTTTTTATTGTGGACTGAACGCAACAGAAAGACACAGATAGCAGCTTGTATAATTTATTATAATGATCTACCTATATGATAGACACAAAATGTATTATCTAATGGCAATAACAGATATCCAGTTTCAACCATCAAAACAACTTACAATACAAAAAGGGTACTGGCCTGTGCTTAATAATATAATCCAGGATAAGTGTCCAAATCCGAAATCCAAAGTTCTAGTCTAGGCGTTGAATTCAGTCCCACGGAGAAATTTTCGAAGTTTGAATGGGTAATTTCAAACAAAAGTTCACAGTCCAATTCCTGTTGACTTTCGATATAATCCGTAATCCGACTGAATTGTAAAGGTTGACGGAATAAAATTTTTCACCGCCTTAGTCGATCTAGCTCTATTCACAAATTCAGTTTAAACTTTCTTAAACGAGACAAACTTCCTGATCCAAATAAATGGATGACTTACTTCTTGACCCGAGTAAAAGTGGATGATCTCTTCTCTCGCATCGCCATCTGTTTATATACTATATCGCGTACTTTCCCAGAATTCCACAGTACAAACACCAGGCCAATACAAATGATCAATCTATTTAGTTTTAAAAATTTCTAAATGAATTTTAATTAATTCTAAAATGTTATTTTAAATTTCACCGATTTAAATCTCAAAACAATAATATAAATATAGAATTATAAATAATAAATCTGGGAATTCAAATACGACATTACATTATATTTACATAAGATATGCATGATATTTACATGACATTTACATAACACTCGACATGGTTGTCGTTTACATAACATTTACATAATACTCTCGACAACATTTACATGATATTTACATAACACTCTCCCCCTTAAAAGTAAAAAAAAAGTTTGAACTTGTGAAAATCCTTTTTTTTTGTTTGTTTTCTTTGTTTTTTTAAACCAACTCAAAAGGGTTAAATCTAGTAGAATCTTGCATAACTTCACGAACTGCAAACAACAACAACAACAAGGGAACTTCCTCATCCCAGTCCTTTGAGTGTTCGTGGCAGTAATTTGGTGGAAACGTTCAAGGACACCTTGTGACTCAGGACGGTATACACTGGATGAAACTTGATGGATGTTTAGTTCAGGTATGGCTTGTTGAAATATCTTGGACATAAAATTTGATCCTTGGTCTGACTGCACAACTTTTGAAATCCCGAACATGGTAAATAATTTGACAAGAGCCTTGAGAATGTTGGGAGCAGTGATTTTTTTCAAAGGGATAGCCTCAGGGAAACGTGTAGAAACACATGATCGTCAAGAGGTATTCATTTCCTGCTTTGCCTTTTGGCATTGGGCAAACACAGTCGATAATGACCCTTGAGAACGGTTCTTCAAAGGCAGGAATAGGCTGCAGTGGTGCTTTGGGAATCCCTTGATTTGGTTTTCCAGTCATTTGGCAAGAATGGCATGTTTTACAATAGTCAACATCTTGGCGCATCTTTGGCCAATAGAAATGTCGTCAGATACGATCTAGGGTCTTTCTTATACCTAAGTGTCCTGACAACACATGATCATGAGCAAGACTAAGAATACCATTTCGATAGCATTTTGGAATGACGAGTTGGTGAATAACATTCCACTCTTCATCAGCAGCAACGTCAGGAGGTCTGTATTTTCTCATTAACACACCTGACTTCTGGTAGTAACAAATAGGGACAGTTCCTATTTCATTTTCATCAACGCCAAATTGTAGAAGAGAAAGAGTTTCAGGATCATTGTCCTGTTCCTCAACAAGTTTGTTACGATGAAGAGAGTTGAAAAATGACTTGGAGTCATCAGTAGAACTCGAGGTTGAGTCAGAAATCTCATCGATGCGAGACATGAACGTATCAGATTAAGGGAAATTCTCTTTGGACTCCTGAGAACGTGTTTGAGAACGAGTAACAGCATAGGCGGGAAAAACATCAGGAAACTCTTCAACAAGTTGCTCTGTGCTGGGAGTAACAACAGGTGCTTCAACAACACGAACCTCTGGTACCACCTTACTACCAGCCAAATCATTTCCCAAAAGCATAGACACACCTTCAACAGGTAATGAAGATTTAATACCCACAGTCACTGGGCCTGAAACTAATTCTGAATGCAAATCTAATCTATGAAGAGGAATAGAAACGACGCCACCTTCTACACCAGAAATGAGCACACTGGCCCCAACGGATGACTTTTCAGAAAACGGAAGTACACTTTCCAAAATCAAACTCTGAAAAGCTCCAGTATCCCGCAGGATTTTAATTGGTTGTAGACGTGAATCGCCAACAAAAGAAAGAAAACCGTCGGTGATGAAAAACTTAAATTTGTCCTCAACAAGATTTTAAGGTACATCAATAACATTGGGCTTAGAATCCACAGTGGACTGGACAGGGTCAAAATCATTGGGAACCAATGATGTATCCAACGAGGGCGAAATGAAACTATGGGGTGATGGCTTGTTTTTGAGTTTATAGCACTCAGAAATCAGATGGCCAGGTTTCTTACAATAAGCACATGTTTTGGATGAGAATGACACGTTTTTTGTAGATGATGAGCTTTGAGAATAAGATGAAGTCTTTATTTGAGAATCAGAAGTTTGCTCTTTTCTGTCTTTGTTGACATTTGCATAATGCTTGAATGAGTCATTGGGTTTCTTTGCTGTGTGATTTGTTTTGCTTTTGTACGAGTAATCTTTGTGAGTCAAAGCATACTCGTCTGCCAAGACAGCAGCATCATGAATTTTGGAAGCTTTTTGTTCATCAATATAAGTTTTAAGGTCTACGGGAATACATCTTTTAAATTCTTCAACTAACATGAGTTCTCTGAGTTTTGTATAATCCTCTTTGATTTCTTTGGAATCACACCACCTGTCGAACAGAGTTTCTTTTTCACGAGCAAATTCGACACAAGTTTGGCTGTCAAACTCTTTGTAACCACGAAATTTTTGTCTATATGCCTCTGGCAACAATTCATAAGCATTCAAAACGCATTTTTTGACGTGCTCGTAATCATAACTTTGCTCGGCCGTGAGCTTAGAAAATACTTCCTGAGCTTTACCCTTGAGAACACTCTGAAGTAGTGCTGTCTAATATTCGGTAGGCCATTTTAGCCTAAGAGCCAATTTTTCAAATTGTTGAAAATATTTATCCACAGCCTTCTCATTGAATGGAGGCACTAAACGAATTTGTTTGGAAGCATCAAAATTTTCCAATTGCATTTGGACAATCTTTTCTTCTGTCTGTGCCTTTCTCATACTGATTTCCTTATCAGCTTTAATACGTTCTAATTGTATTTCGGCATCAAGGCGTTTGCTTTCCTGTTCTGCCTCAATACGTTTGGTTTCTATTTCTAAACGAAATTTCATTTCCATTTCTATTCTTTTTAATTCAAAATCTGGGTCAAAATGAGAGGCAGGCAATTGTTGTACAACTTTTTGAGGTAAAACGTTTTGGTTAACCAAATGTTCAACAACAATTCTTTTGATATCTGTTTTTTTTTTTATTCATTGCTTGCTTTACTTCCAAATTGAAATGTTTTCCAACATCAAGCAATTCAGATTTTCTTAATTCACTGATCAATTCCAAAGAGGGATTTTGATTAAATTTGTCAATAAAATCTGCAAGTGGGAATGCCATTTTAAATACACAAGTTGTCTATCTGTATAGAATATAAATACAATATTGGAATAGGATTAAACTGTTTGTTCAATCCCGGTCGAGCCCCCAATTTTCTGTTACGTTTTTATTGTGGACTGAACGCAACAGAAAGACACAGATAGCAGCTTGTATAATTTATTATAATGATCTACCTATATGATAGACACAAAATGTATTATCTAATGGCAATAACAGATATCCAGTTTCAACCATCAAAACAACTTACAATACAAAAAGGGTACTGGCCTGTGCTTAATAATATAATCCAGGATAAGTGTCC
The DNA here is from genome assembly GCA_011833715.1 of Carcinoscorpius rotundicauda. NCBI lineage: Eukaryota > Metazoa > Arthropoda > Merostomata > Xiphosura > Limulidae > Carcinoscorpius > Carcinoscorpius rotundicauda. The sequence continues at coordinate 71,926,726 of CM022402.1, read as the reverse complement.
AAATCCGAAATCCAAAGTTCTAGTCTAGGCGTTGAATTCAGTCCCACGGAGAAATTTTCGAAGTTTGAATGGGTAATTTCAAACAAAAGTTCACAGTCCAATTCCTGTTGACTTTCGATATAATCCGTAATCCGACTGAATTGTAAAGGTTGACGGAATAAAATTTTTCACCGCCTTAGTCGATCTAGCTCTATTCACAAATTCAGTTTAAACTTTCTTAAACGAGACAAACTTCCTGATCCGAATAAATGGATGACTTACTTCTTGACCCGAGTAAAAGTGGATGATCTCTTCTCTCGCATCGCCATCTGTTTATATACTATATCGCGTACTTTCCCAGAATTCCACAGTACAAACACCAGGCCAATACAAGTGATCAATCTATTTAGTTTTAAAAATTTCTAAATGAATTTTAATTAATTCTAAAATGTTATTTTAAATTTCACCAATTTAAATCTCAAAACAATAATATAAATATAGATTTATAAATAATAAATCTGGGAATTCAAATACGACATTACATTATATTTACATAAGATATGCATGATATTTACATGACATTTACATAACACTCGACATGGTTGTCGTTTACATAACATTTACATAATACTCTCGACAACATTTACATGATATTTACATAACACACATTAACATGAAATTATTTTAATTGTTTAAAAAAAGTTTCAAAATACACTGCACATTTTTTAAAAGGGATTCTAGGATACAAGCTGCAATGTAGGATTATAAAATGTATCCTAAGTTATATGGAGGTGACTATGGAAGTTGGACCCACATTGTGGTGGGGATACACCATCTATCAATTTTAATTTCCAGTTTGCTAGTCTCGCATAAGAAAATTAGAAGAGCAAGATGTAGGTGTTCAAGCCCACAATATCCTATGTCTATATCACCTTTCACTGCCTGCAGAAAGTTGTGAAAAGGTGACTGCTCTCTCAAGTTGAAATAAGAAAAATATGAAAAATGAAAAATACATACATAATAAAAATAAGGTACTATCATTTATGGGTAATTAAGATAAAACTTCTTGAAGTTAACATTCCTCCCCTCATTATGATAGAGGCACTAATTAATATGACATCAGTAAAGTAATAGTTTAATGTGACTGTTGTGCAGCTTAAGGTGTACATCCACATAAAGTAGTACCAAGTTCTTATAGGTGTACATCCACATAAAATAGTGCCAAGTTCTTATATGAACTAATTTTATCTAAAAATGTTTGGTAGTTTTAATAGAATTTCTCTGATTTTATATACTTTGTGTTTATTATGGAACAATTTAATAATTTTATTGAAATTTCTTCATTAAATCCATATTAATTTTTGTATGAGTGCATCAATATTATTATTAAAATATTGTAATTTATTACAGATTTTATATCTGAATATTGTAATAATAATGTTGATTTACTGATAATCAGTTAATAATAATTACATATGAAATAAAATCCACAAATAATTAAATTTATAAGTAATAAAACACGGTTTTAAACTATTTGGAAGTTATTTAAATAACATTCTCAGTACTTACAACAACTTTTTAAAATAATCTTGTTTTGATAATCACAAAATCAAAATGTTTTCTGTAATATAAAATTTTTTTATTTCTGTACTGAAGTGGTTTGCTGTGACACAGTGGTACGTCTGCAGGTTTACATCATTATAAACTGGGTTTCGATACCTGTAGCAAGCAGGCACAGACAGCCTATTGTGTAGCTTTTGCTTAATTCCAAATAAACAAACAAAAATCACTGTATCATATATTGTGTGTGAAATGTTTCATCTCTGAATTCTTTTTCATATGGTTATTTGTGTTCTAGTTTATATGCTTTTATTTTTCTGTTTAGCCCATCACATGGAAAAGTCTTTTGGTGACCTTTGGTATAGGAGGAATTTTTTTAGTGGGAATGCAGTATGTAAAACGGGAAAAAGAACTGGGTGAGTAATAAGGTGTTATCAAAAACTAGCCTGACATCTGAAAACTGTGAGAAATGTCTTTCAGGACTCTTTGACATATGAAACTGTAAAAAATGTTTTTCAGGACTCTTTGACATATGAAACTGTGATAAAAGTGTCTTTCAGGACTCTCTTTGACATCTGAAAACTGTGAAAAAAGTGTCTTTTAGGACTCTCTTTGACATCTGAAAACTGTGAAAAAAGTGTTTTTCAGGACTCTCTTTGACATATGGAACTGTGAAAAAAGTGTCTTTCAGGACTCTCTTTGACATATGAAACTGTAAAAAATGTCTTTCAGGACTCTCTTTGACATGTGAAACTATAAAAAGTGTCTTTCAGGACTCTCTTTGACATGTGAAAACTGTAAAAAATGTCTTTCAGGACTCTCTTTGACATATGGAACTGTAAAAAATGTCTTTCAGGGCTCTTTGACATGTGAAAACTGTAAAAAATGTCTTTCAGGACTCTCTTTGACACCTGAAACTAAAATATTTTTCAGGACTTTCTTAATACCTGAAAACTATAAAAATATGTCTCAGAAGTGCTGATGTCCAAAAACTAAAATAAATGGAGTCAGCTGATGGATAAATCTTGAACTGAGGCACACATGGTTGACAGCTTTTAGTCCATTTAATCATGAATTCCAAGCAGATTTTTTACATGTAATATCATGTTTATTTATTAAAAAAACATTGAAGCCGTTTAACATGTTAACAAATAGATGCAACTGCATTTTGATGAAATATGAAAATAGATAAGATATAAATATGAAGTAATAGTGAGGATAAGAAAAACATGGTCACTGGCATTTCAACCAAATCATGGTTATCAGTATCACTGATAGTCATAGTACTTAATTTTCTCATACTACATTCTCGTTCAGACAAACCTTTTATGGCAGATGTCTTCTTTTTTCATTCAGAAGGGTCTTGTTGGCTTTCCAAAGTCAGTAGAGAAGCTTTGATCTGGTGACATATTGGTGGAAACATCCACATCTCAACACAGTGAACTCCTCTTGCATTCAAAGGCAATTGGGGATATATCTATTGAGGTTACATCTCGTGCTACTTTGAATTCATCATAAGGAGTTGTTGTTGAGGGGCATTTGAAAACATCCCCAAGTTAGAGATTCTTGCTGGTTTCTCCTTCCAAGGAGTTTCTGCAATGAGACATATCTCCACTTACAAAGATGGAATTATGATGCCAACCAATGTCCTCATTCTGACATTTACATCACCATGTCCACCTGCCACCACCAAGGCAAGTTATCTTAATTGCAGGGTACAGCAATACATTCCAAACCCTCAAAAGTTGCTGTCTATCTCTTCATCTTGGATGTATGCTGCTGCACTTAGTTCCATTGGGAGTGCAAACAGATCTCTCTGTGCTTCTAAAATAATTGTTTTCAAACCAAATGACCTCCATGGTTTAAAAAGTTGAATAAACTTCAACAACCATCTCTTTCCCTAACATACATTTTAGCAAATTCCAAGATCTACTTCCTTTGATTCCAGGAACAGGCATTTTCTTCTCCCACCCCAAGCTGCAAAATGATAATTTGTTCATGTCTTCAGTCACTGGAATCCTCTTCCAACAGCAAAGACTTGCCCAATTGACTAAGGGCAGGATCCATGGAGGTCGATAGACCTCTCTCGAATAAAGACTGTAAAGAAAAAAAATGGCCACCTTAATAAATTGGAACTGTGAAGGTTTACATTTTAATCTGGAAGTCATCAAAACACTGATTGCTTCCTACCATTTTATATGTCTCTCCTTACAGGAATATTTTCTGAAACATTCCAATACAGTCATCTTTTGGCAGTTTTCTTTGTACAGGAATGACAGGCTATGTGATGAATGAGTGCATGGAGGGATGGCACTGTTGGTTGATCAGCATGTGCCCACCCTGTCTTTGCCACTTGATACACCCTTGGGGGTTATAGCCATTTGTGTTTCCTTAGGTCATACCATCACTGTTTGTTCTCTCTACCTGTTGCCTGGAGAGACCTATGATTTGTCAGACCTTGATGCTGTCATTGAACAGTTGTCATTTCCCACTTTAATCCTGGTGGACTTTAATGGACATCATCCCATTTAGGGAAGTGCTGATATTAATAGGAGGGGTCACACCGTAGAGCGTATTCTCTCTGATCAGAACCTTTCTCTTTTCAGTAGCAGTCCTTCTACTTATTTTCATGCACCTAGTCAGTCCTTTACTGCTATAGATCTCTCAGTTTGCTCCCCTTCACAATTCTTCCACTTTTCCTAGAGGGTTGACAGTGATCATTTTCCTATAATTTTGAGAGATACTAGCTGTGGTTGATGCCACCTGACCTGTGTGCTCTGGTGGAAGCTGGATAAAGTAAACTGTTCCTTTTTTATTGCTTTCACAGAACTTGATCCTGCCATCGTCTGTAAGCCATCAGTAGACATCTATGTGGCAGCAGTAACTGACTATTTTATAAAGGCTCAATGTATTCGTAAAACCTCAACACGTTTCCCTTGATTTCCTCGTCCATGGTGGAATCCTTCCTGCCACATGGCGCAGAAGGCTCAAAAATGGGCCTGGGATGGTTTTCATAAGTATCCCATACTCTTGCACAGCATTGCTTTTTAGCTGGCCCATGCACATGCTCGGTGGGTAAGATGTCAAAGCTAGAAGGAATCTTGGATTAAGTTTACAACCATCATATTCTCTACCACCTGTTCCAGAGTCATATGGGACAAGATTCGAAAGGTCAGTGGGAAATATGATTTTGGTCCCTTCTCTTGATCTTGCGATTTGATGGTCAGGAAGTAGCTGATACCTGGAGCATTGCTGATACTCCAGATGAAATCTTTTGTTGGGTTTGTAGCACTTCTGCTTCTTCCTCCACCTTCTTAGCTATCAAGACTCGGGCAGAGTGATCACCTCTTTCCTTTTGAGCTGATTTTCTCTGTGACTATAATTGTCCATTTACACTAGTGGAACTCAAACTGGCCCTTCATTGGTCTGGCAGTATATTGGTTGGCCTTGATGATGTACATTATAAAATGCATTGTCATTCATCTTCTGCTTCTCTTCCTACTTTTGTAATTGTTTTTAGTCAGATATGAGAATGTTTTTCCTGATGTCTGGCACCAGGTTTTTGTCCTACCTTTCTCTAAGTTCGGGAAGAAAACCCAGATTCCTTCAAACTACCATCCAATTGCTTTAATGAGCTGTCTGTGTAAGAGACAGCTTACAGAGGATGGTTAATGCTTGTCTTGTTTGGTTCCTGAAATCAAACAACCTCCTCTCTTCCACCCAGCATGGGTTTAGATGACAGCACTCCACCATGGACCATTTGATTCAACTTGAAACATCAATCAGAGAAGCCTTTCTCAAATGACATCTTGTATCAATATTCCTTGACACTGAGAAAGCCTAGAATATAATGTGGAGGTATGGCATTTTGCGAGACCTCAACATATATCGGTTACATGGCCATTTCCCCATGTTTATTAAAAATTTTTATATATACAGGCAATTCCAAGTTTGTCTTGGTTTAACGCTATCTTGTTTTTTTCTACAGGAATATGGAACCCCTCAGGGCTGTGTTTTGAGTGTCACACTTTTCTATATAAAGATTAATGCCATCACTGAACAACTCCATCTTACTGTTGCAAATGAGCTTTATGTAGAGGACTTTCACATTTCATGTCAGTCATCAATCATGAGGTGTATTATACATGTAAAAACGGCTGATTTGGGTTGAGAACATTTTTATGTAGAGAAGTGAACAATGTTTCAACCTTCTTTGGTCATCATCACGTTCACAAAGAAAGAAAGAGGTAACTTACCGATAGCTGACCACGTGTTTGAAGGGGGTTGTGTAACTGAGTGTAGGAATGTAGAGGGCGTGCATACTTAGATGTTTGATTATATTTTTTGATATAAGTATAAAGGTGTTCCTTTGTATTGGTTTATTTTGGGTTTAAGTTGTTGTATAAGTAAGGCTTCTTTAATTTTGCGTTTGTTTATGTTTCTTTCTTTATTTAGTATTTTAGTGTTTTCTATGGTTATGTTGTGTTTATTTGACTTGCAGTGTTCGAAAACGTGTGAAGGTGACTTTTTATGTTCTTTGAATCTGGTTTCCATTTTTCTACTTATTTTGCCAATATAGAAGTCGTTGCAGTTATCACATTGTATTTTATAAATAATGTTGGTGTGATGTTTGTCAGTGTAGTTTTTACATAGTAAAGTCCTCAGTTTTGTGCCTGGTTTTTGAATAAATTTGGTATTAATTGGAATGTCATATTTTGTTCTCTACCCAAACCAGCCATTTTAACATGTAACATTTTCTCTACAGGTGGGTTTTCTCATCATCACTGATTATTATTTCATGAGGTATATTGAGCGGCAGGTACAGACTGCCCTCAATCGTTTACTGAAGTGAACCACAACAAATGGCATATTGAGTACAAACTGCCCTCAATCATTTACTGAAGTGAACCACAACAAATGGCATATTGAGTACAAACTGCCCTCAATCATTTATTGAAGTGAACCACAACAAATGGCTTTAACTTCTCTCTCTCCCTAAAACGTTTTGCATGCACTTTCTCTCCAAAAGGGTATTAATTTTGATCGTGAACTCTGTATCAGTGAAGTTTTGCTGCCTGTGGTATTTGAGACAAAGTTCTTGGGACTTATCTTTGACTGTAAGCTGACCTTTATACCACACATCAAGCAGCTACAGGTCAAATGTACAAGAGCACTGAACATCCTCTGTGTTCTCTTTTCCACCACTTGGGGAGCAGATCAGTGTTCTGTGCTAAAGATACGATTGCTATTATTCCATCGAAACTTGACTATGGATCACTGTCTATGGTTTTGCCAGAACCTTGGCCTTAAAGATGCTGGATCACATTCATCCTCAAATACGTCGGCTCTGCACCTGGGCTTTCTGCACTTCTCTGATTTAGAGCTGATACACAGTCATTAACCATCTTTACACCTCCACCGTATGCATAATACGCAGTCATGAACCTTCTTTACACCTCCACCGTATGCATAATACACAGTCATGAACCTTCTTTACACCTCCACCGTATGCATAATACACAGTCATGAACCTTCTTTACACCTCCACCGTATGCATAATACACAGTCATGAACCTTCTTTACACCTCCACCGTATGCATAATACACAGTCATGAACCTTCTTTACACCTCCACCGTATGCATAATACACAGTCATGAACCTTCTTTACACCTCCACCGTATGCATAATACACAGTCATGAACCTTCTTTACACCTAACCGTATGCAACTGTCTTTACTTTATGTTTCGAGACTTCATACCTAACCAAATCATCCCATCTAGGATTGTGTGTTCCTACCTCGGTGGGCCATACATTTTCAGAACAAACAATCTGCCATTGCTCCTTTTGGACCTTGTATCCAGGTGTCCTTGGATGACATTACTGGTCAGCCCATCCCACTATGGCTTCTTACTATTTTCAGATGTGACCTATCTTTAAGACATGTGAGAAAAGCAGACACTCCCGATAGAAAAAACTGTTTGTTATTTACTGAACATTTTTGAACCATCCTTCCATTCCTTTTATACAAATGGCTCAAAATCAGGTGACTATGTGGGCTCTGTTGTGGTTGTGGGGAGAATCCCGTCTACAGATTCTATGTTCACTGCTGAACTGTATGCCATTTCTCTTGTCTTGAATCACATAGAAGCCAAGTAGTACTCAAACTGCACTGTTTATACTGACTTGCTTGGTTCTCTACTGGTTCTGGAATCGCTTCATGTTGGTTCACATCCTGTTCTTGCCAATATTCAAAACTGACTGGCCCATCTTTAACTTTGACATCTACTTGTATCTAGGTTTTCTGGAGACTGGGGCATGTTGATATTTGAGGGAATGAGCTCGACGACACTGCAGCTAAATCTATCTGCTCTTGCCCCATTGCCTTTGTTTCTGTTCCATACATGGACTATGGTTTTGTATTCAAGGCTCAGCTCCATGCCAGCTGGCAGTCTACTTGGAGTGAGCAAAGTGAAAACAAGCTTTTCCAAATAAAACCCAACTCTCTGGCCATCTTTTATTCCATAAGGATTGGAAAGAGGAAGTTGTTCTAACTAGAGTACACGTTGGTCACAGTTTTTTAACTCATCATTTTTCTTTTATCTAAAACTGATACACCAGTGTGTAGTCTGTGTAACACTTAGATCACAAGAAGCCACAATTTACTGTCTTGCAGTCGTTAAGACTCAACGATGGCACCATTTTAAATATGTTCTGTTCCAGTGTTTGTCCATAACGTCAGACAATGTTATTGGCGATAGTGACACTGTCCACATTGAAGATGTTTTTAGCTTTTTTTAAAGGCATTAATCTTTTTAATGCTATTTAAGTTTTTTAATTTATACATTGGACCTTTTTTAATGTGATTCTCTTTTAAGAATCACAGTCCATCTAGTTTGATTTAAAATTAGAAAATGGCCATAACGTTGAATAACTCAACCAGAGCTGGAAAGGCCAACTTCAGGTGACTGACAGTGGTGTTTGTACTTACCTGTTAGTCTTCCTGGTGAGTTATGATAATTACAATTATGCTATAGAAAGTCCTTTACAACTTTCATTACTCTAGTTTTTCTCTTTACATTGTAGACTAGATGTAAACATTAGTTTTATGCTATTTATGTTTTTTAGATTTGTTTTGTTTTACTTTAATTTCCTTTTATGAATTTTACTAAATTTACTTTAATTTTAACTTTTTACCAAATTTTTGGTGCAGATAGCCTAGTTGCTTTGTGCCATAAAATGCCAAACCAACTAATCAACCAATCATCCATGTAAAGTAGTGCCAAATTAAACAAACCTTTTTGTGCAGTAAGGTGTTCATCCACGTAAAGTAGTGCCACGTTTAAATGATCTCCTTCAAAACTAAAAATAGTTATCAGAAACTTTTAGTAAAATGTCTTTAATTTTTATTTCTTTATATTTATTACAGAATATTTGAATTATTTTATTTAGCTTGTTTATTGAATTCATTAACTGTTAATTTTTGTTTCAGTATTTCAACATTAATTATAAAACATTACAAAATCTAAATAATTATAAAGTTAAAATGTTTATAACTGAGGGTTATGGTACATAAGAAGAGGATAAACCATATATGGAAAACAAAAAAATATTTGTACTAATATCATTATCAATTATTTTAACATTTAAATCTAAATAATGTGCCTCTAATGTGGCTAGGCTGTAACTATTTTTGTTGAAGAAATATACTTTACTCACTTTTAATTGTAATGTACCATACTTAAATGTTGTTTTATTTTATTATTTCAGCTTGTTTTTGTTTATAATAAACTAATGTTAGTGAGAGGTTTGGATTTGCTGTTTTCAATGCAGTTTTTCCTTTTGATTATGTTTTATTTTACTTTACATGACTGTTCAGTTTCAATGTTTTCTGTGTATACCTGTTTAATATTTGTATCTGTGTGTGTGTGTACATGTGATTAATATCTGTGTGTGTGCATGTGATTAATATTTGTGTGTACTTGTGATTAATATCTGTGTGTGTGTGTACATGTGTTTAATATCTGTGTGTGTGCACATGCGATTAATATTTGTGTGTGTACTTGTGATTAATATCTGTGTGTGTGTGTACATGTGTTTAATATCTGTGTGTGCACATGTGATTAATATCTGTGTGTGTGTACATGCGATTAATATCTGTGTGTGTGCACATGCGATTAATATCTCTGTGTGTGTGTGTACATGTGATTAATATCTGTGTGTGTGCAGGTGATTAATATCTCTGTGTGTACATCATAATGTTTTAACTTGTAGCTTGTTTCCTAGGATCTTTTTAAAAAATATGCGGTATGTGTTGTTTAATTTTAATGTCTTTTGTTTATGGGTTAAAAGTTAATGATTGTAATATAATTAATCAGATGTTGTGATTTGCTGTTTTTAATATGGTATTTTGTTTACTTATTTGCCTTCATTTGGATGTAATTATTTAATTTCACTTTATATTTAATATTTGTGTGTCTTTTAATATTTGAAATTTGAGTATTGACCTTTTACAATTGTATTCTATGGAGTACACTGTTTACTGTTTACATTGCATATAAACAGATTTCATAAGAACATTCTTTCTTTAGCAATTGCCAAAGAACGAAAGAGAGCATTAGGGAAAGCTTCCATTGGAGGAAGTTTTGACTTAATTGATTCAAAAGGTCAGCCTTGCTCTAGTCAAGACTTCTTTGGTCAATGGGTTCTTCTTTATTTTGGCTTTACACACTGTCCAGACATATGTCCAGATGAAATTGAGAAGATGGTCGAAGTTGTGGATATTTTAGGTGAGTCAGTTTCACACTGATTTAGTTTCTGTTATGAAATTGTATCTTGCTGTCCAGAAAGTATACGTATGAATTTTGCATATGTATAATTCTTGGACAACAAGGGACCTGTTGGTACATCTCGTCTACTGAAATAAGCTATGAAATAAATATAAATTATTAAAACCAAACCTGTATGATTCAACTATTTATAAAACCTTTCTTAAATTAATTGTATCAACCACTGCAGAAGGCAACATGTACCAGAGATCCATGACCCTATCACGTATGAAGATGACTCTTACTCTGTGTAATTTATATTTTTGTTCTTTATAGCATTAAATATAAAAAATGATTCATTAACACTATTAATTATCATACCAACGTTAAACATCTCAGATAAATGCCCTGAAGTTCTTCTGTTTTCAGTATAATATCCCCATGAATGATATGAAAATCTTTCTATCCGAGTTGTTATCCCAGTAGTCTTATTAGGAATTTGTTTTCAACATCTCAGTGACCTTCTTAATATAAGGAGTCCAATATTGAATATCTTTCTTTAGATATTGCATAATCATTGACCTGTATAATGTCATTATAACCTTTGTAGACCCTTTAAACAATGACAAACTCCATCAGATCAATCTCATAACCAGTTCTTGTTACAGTTTATATGCTGCTAACTTCTATAATACTAAATGTATCTTCACAAAGTTTTGGTAGAACATTACAAGGATTTTGTGCACAAACAAACAGTTTTTTTAGTAAAGTGTGTTTTAATACTTTAAGCTGCCAGGGCAAAAGTGTTAAGGGATGATTTAATTGTATGATATAACACTAGCAGGAACATAAGTGTTAAGGGATGATTTAATTGTATGATATAACACTAGCAGGAACATAAGTGTTAAGGGATGATTTAATTGTACGATATAACACTAGCAGGAACATAAGTGTTAAGGGATGATTTAATTGTATGATATAACACTAGCAGGAACATAGGTGTTAAGGGATGATTTAATTGTATGATATAACACTAGCAGGAACATAAGTGTTAAGGGATGATTTAATTGTATGATATAACACTAGCAGGAACATAAGTGTTAAGGGATGATTTAATTGTATGATATAACACTAGCAGGAACATAGGTGTTAAGGGATGATTTAATTGTATGATATAACACTAGCAGGAACATAAGTGTTAAGGGATGATTTAATTGTATGATATAACACTAGCAGGAACATAGGTGTTAAGGGATGATTTAATTGTATGATATAACACTAGCAGGAACATAGGTGTTAAGGGATGATTTAATTGTATGATATAACACTAGCAGGAACATAGGTGTTAAGGGATGATTTAATTGTATGATATAACACTAGCAGGAACATAGGTGTTAAGGGATGATTTAATTGTATGATATAACACTAGCAGGAACATAGGTGTTAAGGGATGATTTAATTGTATGATATAACACTAGCAGGAACATAAGTGTTAAGGGATGATTTAATTGTATGATATAACACTAGCAGGAACATAGGTGTTTCATTAGCACTAGTTAATTATAAATTATGGAAGGTAATAAAAATATGATGTTAAGTTTGGTATGTTAATGCTCTACTGATAAACATAAACCTTGTGATTAGCTGTCAATAGATACATTTCTAATAATGTTAATTTTCAGAGATTTTTATTCCACACTCCAAACATCAAACAAGTATTTTATAAACCTTTATTACTACTTCCCCTAACAGTAATGAATCATGGCCTTAGTAGCTGACTTATTGTATATGTTTTAAGAAACGTTTTCTCATACTCTAGTTACCTTTTTTACGTGTTTCATATAGAATTATGTTGTTTAGTGAAAGTGGTAATAACATTTGTTTCTACAATGTTCTTAAACATACAGAAAAGCGACAAAACGTATCGAAGATTGTACCAGTTTTCATCACAGTTGATCCTGAGAGAGATAATGTAGAAGCAGTTGCATCCTATACAAGAGGTAATAAGAATTGACAGTTAGCTCTCATTGTATTTGTTTTAGATTTACAACTGAACTGTAAGAAACATTCTGAAGATGTAATAGCTGACTACAGTAAATGGCTCACATATTTTGAACTTGTACAACGTTCCTTGATTCCCAGTTTCACTCGGATGTTGAGAGCATTTGTTCCATACAAGCAGTCACATATCCACTCTGGTCTCTAATTTGATCGATAAACACAAATGTGCACATTACTTAAGTTTTTAGCAGAGATAAAATGTGAACATTAAATGGTAACAGTGTCAGAATTTTCATCAACTCTCAGAACAACAAACAGATTCAAAAGTTTACTTGACAATAAATCATAATCAACTTATAATTTATTTACAAACTCTCCAACATACATGGTATTTTCAAAATGTTTCTCTGAAGATTCCAGCTACAAAAGTAATTTTAGTGGCCTAATTTGGTAGAAGAATTATACAAACATTATCTTCACCATTCATGATACCCATTGACCAAAGTAGTAACAAACAGATTCATTATAATAACACAGAACTTGAAACTTCAAGGTATTATAAGGAAGTTAGAACATGAAGAATGTTAATAAACGTGGCTTTAAATACAGCATGTAAGAAAGTGTTAAAACTTGCCACTTGTTGGATGGAAAACTATTCTTGAAACAAGTGGAATAGGTTTAGACAGTAGTTGGAAATAAACATCACAATAGTTGAGGACGTAATGAATTAAAATGGTGACGTTGAAACACAATAGCTCCACATGCTGCATTTTCTGCCACCAAGAATAATAACATAGTTGTAATACAACAGGTACCATGGCAACACTACATCATCAATATTTTACATGTTGGCAACACTACATCATCAATATTTTACATGTATTATGGTGGTGTTTTAGAAATAAATACAAGTAGTAAAAATAAACAGACCTTATCAAGGTCAAATTAATCTGAGGACTAGAATAATATAAAATGGCTGTAAAATAGCTTTAGAATGTATACATAAGTGAATTACAGTGTTAGTTAACATATTATCTTGTTCACTTTACAATGTATACATATATAGTGAAGTGAATTAGTGTTAGTTAACATATCTTGTTCACTTTACAATGTGTACATGTGTAGTGAAGTGAATTAGTGTTAGTTAACATTTCATCTTGTTCACTTTACAATGTGTACATGTGTAGTGTGGTGACTTGTACCATCTCTGTACGTGTTATACTTTTGAGATAGTAGTGTTATCACAAGCTTCAGTTTGTTCATGCGTTATATTTTTGTAGTGCTTTGTGTTATCGTATCTTTTGTCTGTTTAGAGAGATTAGCTCGTCTCCTGTTGTTTTTAATCTGTAAAAGAGGAACAAATAGTAGTGGATATTGGTGCCAAGTAACACAAGTTTTGGAGACAGGAAAAAGTATTTAAAAAATATGCCTTAAGTGATATATGGTTTATTAAGTGTTAGCACTTTGTTTAGTAAAATTACAGAAGTAATGATTTTGAAGAGTTGTTGATGAAAACTTCCATCTGGTATGTTTGTCAAGCATGAAAGAGATAATAAACAGTGGGAGATAGCCACCCTCCCATTTTGTATCCAGACATGTGAACAGTGGGAGATAGCCACCCTCCCATTTTATATCCAGACATATGTGAATAGTTTTAATTTATGTGGTATTTCAATACTTCCCCATCTGTCTTTGATATAGTTATTTTATCAGTATTTTGTTTCTTTTATTGCCTAACGAGGGGGGGATATCTCCATCACAATAACACATTTTAGTAAAGTTTAAAAACATTTATTTCATAACTGTTAGACCAGTGCATGTACTCTTATAAGCCTGATGTTCGAAAATATTAAAAACTAGTTTTAAGAATTTGATATGAAGGAGTTATATAAAGTATTTAAACTGACATACAGTAATTTTTTTAGGTTGGTCATTTAATTCAAATTTAATTTTTCTTATTTCAACTGTTTACTGTCGGTATTTTATGGTAACTTATTTCTTTTCAGTAATGTTACTTTCGTACGTTTTTGACTCACAATACTTTTCAATAATTACAAACCCAGGTTTATACTCTTTAGTAACTGTATGTTTATTGAATGTGAAAGTGTCGGTTAGTATATTAGTTTCTGTATTTCTTCAGAATTTTCACCCAAGTTGATTGGATTAACTGGCAGTAAGGAACAAATTCAGAAGGCTACTAAAGCATTCCGAGTTTATTTTAGTGCAGGTCCAAGGGATGATGACAATGACTACATTGTAAGTGTATTTAATTACGATATTCTGTTGGTAATGTCTGAATAAGCAGGTATTAGAAATGTAACATAGTTCTTATGTTTTGTGTTAATGACTCTTTGTTATGACCATCAATAAGCTGGAGGATTCCGACAGAAGTTGGTGCTACAGAATGTTTTACATTCCTGTAATTCTCTACGGCAGAAGTCCTCACCACTCTCTGTGGTGATCTTGATAAATGTCCTGTGTGAAAAAAAAAGTAAGATATTTATAATTAAAAATATTTTTGTTATTAAAGTTAAAATCTTGTCCTCCTAATTATTCATTGTTGGATGGAGAAAGTTGTGGACCACTGCTGTAACTTGATGTTATAAAAGTAGAAGATATTTGTTCCATTCGATTCTTGTCAATAGGTCAGTGATAAGGTTAAGTACTTACAGCACTACAATGGTTTTGATTCCCAGGCCTATTGGATAGTTTAAAATACATTATATATTTAATAATGTTGTCTCTTGTTAATAAACTGATAGTGTGTAAGAGTGGTGCCTTTAGTAAGTAAATAAGATATAATAAACTGAGTGTTTAAGAGTGGTGCCTTTAGTAAGTAAATAAAATATAATTAACTGATAAGTGTCTTAAGAGTGGTGCCTTTAGTAAGTAAATAAGATATAATAAACTGAGTGTCTAAGAGTGGTGCCTTTAGTAAGTAAATAAAATAAGAGTAACAGAAATTGTTAATATTATGGTTTTAGTATAATTATATTTGTAAATGTAATATATTACTTTATGAGAAACTGCTATACTGAAACTCATCTGTTACATTTTGCAGATCTTTAACACTAACTTCAAGGAATAGTTTTATAAAAATTGTAATATTTCTTGTTTGCAGGTTGATCACACCATCATCATTTATCTGCTTGACCCAGAGGGTGAATTTGTCGATTACTATGGACAGAACAGAACAGCAGAAGAGATCGCTAGTAGTATCCAGTTGAACATGTTCAAACATGAAAAGATGAGTAAAAAGAGTTGGTTTTGACATGTAACATTTAACAAAAGTTGATTAAAAGAGTTTTTGATTATAATGTTGTCATTTACTGCTAATGTGTTTCTTCAAACTTTGAAAGTATTTTGATAAAAGGAAATCTCGTATAATTACGTTAAACAACTGTCTTTAAAAGTTGAACTGGGTCACACATATTGTCTTTATTAAACAGTTGGATGTAGATTGCTATTTCTCAAGACCTGGGTGCACTTGAACTAGCCAAACGGTTGCTGGTAGTAGTTAAGTAAACACATATAATTCCACTTAAATATTCTGAAGTGTATGTCAGTAAATGTAATTTTGTTGCCTTATAGATGTGTTGTAATGTATTTAAACCTGAATTATTGACATAAAATGGGTTCTAATTTTGTGTAAACTTGTATCAGTATGAACAAATAGTAAAGGTTTAACAAAGCTGTGTCTGAATACTTACTGTGATACAGAATAAGTATCTTTGTACTAAATTAAGATATATTAGTTTATTTGTAATGACTTAATACTGTCAACAACTGTAGTAAACCAGTAGCTACTAAAGTTCTTTTTACAGGTTTAACCTGTAAGTAAGGCATTTCTTGTATTAAGTATGAAATGATTACCTTAAAATTCTCAGTATTATTAGTAAAATAAACCTAGAAATTTCCTGGTACAAACAAAAAAGTTTAAGGGCTATTTGTCAAATCGGTAATGTAGCCGTTAATTACCAAGATAAGTACTACATGTGTATAAACTGTTTGTTTAATTTTACACAGAGCAACTGCAGACCCATCTATACTAGTACTCACTAATTTAGAAGAGCCAACAGTATCTAGTGACACCTGCTAGGACACTCTTTTTTAATAATTAAAACCCCCACAATTACACGATTGAGGATGGGAGAATTCTCAGATAAGTTGAGAACCTCAACTGCAAAACCTTGTCGGCTCTATACACAAATTGTTTTTTAACTGAGTTGAAGATAAGTACACACACAAGGCATAATTAATTTTCTGAGTACCACATGTGAAAGTAGAGATGACATGATGTACACATGCTATGTTAAATGAGAAACTTTTAAACATATTAGACAATTTAGTTATGGAAAAACATTAAAGGTTGTAGTTTCACATACCATAATTTCATGGAATTCAATGAATATCTTATTTTATTAAACTCTTAAGAGAAAAGGATTTTAATGAATGTCAGAATTATATGTCACTTTATTGTAAAACTTGAAATGTTTCAGGTACATAATCAGATCCATGATATTATTCAGAAAGGATAAATTAAACACATGCTGCAAAGAAGGAAAAATCTTTCTTTGTATTTAAGGTTAATTGACTGCTGGCCAGCTGTAGAACAGGAGAACGATCCTTCATGGTGTAGTGAGAATGTTCACAAGTATAATAATAACATTAGCTTCTACTAACTTGTACAAATATCTGTACCATCTTTCAACTTGTGTATGAAAGTACCTGAAGAAATGAGTACAGTATTTTTGTTTTAGTATATTGGCATGAGACACAAAAACCTTTTGCTATCAGGACTACAGATGCAGGATTCAGCACATACAAGTCTTCACACAGTATCCAGTGTGTTTATTGAGCAAAAGCATATCTAAGGCAGGAAATTATTATACATTTATGATTTTAAATTTATCCTACATATAACAAAATCTAATAATTTAAGTACTGAAAATATAACTAAAGAGAGATGTATTTCATTCCTAGTTAAGAAATGGTTAAATGTATATTTAACTCAAAACATAGAAATTCTCATATTGAGGACTTAGAGGAGTGAACATTTCTACCTTCTTCAGGTTCACAAAGAAAGAAAGATGTAACTGACCAGAAGCTGACTACATATTTGAAAGGGGTTGTGTAACTGAGTGTTTGAATGTAGAGGGTATGCTTAGATGTTTGAATATATAATTTTATTATTTATTAATATAGGTATAAAGGTGTTCCTTTGTATTGGTTTATTTTGGGCTTTTTCTCCAATATAGAAGTTGTGGCAGTTATCACATTGTATTTTATAAATAATGTTGGTGTGATGTTTGTCAGTGTACTTTTTACATAGGATAGACCTGTTTTGTGCCTGGTTTTTAATAAATTTGGTGTTAATTGGAATGTTATATTTTGTTACTAGTTTTTGCCAAATGTTCGTTATTTTTCTGCTGATGTTGGGAATATCTGGTATGTAGCAGTATATAGATTCGTGAGATATATTTACTTGATTTCACTTTATGTCTAGGTGTGTGTGTATCATGTTTTCTACTGTTTATGGAGGAAACTTATTGATGTTGATGAAGTATTGTTTTATTTTGTCTAATTCATCATTAATTGTATCATAGTTTTATAGCTGCGTTTATTTAGTTTCTCAGTATGTTGAGTTTTTGTTTTGTTTCATGTGCAGAGTCCCAAGGAATGTATAGTCCAGTGTGGGTGATTTTTCGGTAGATTCCCGCTTTAAATTGTGTATCGGTCCTTGTAATTTTGAAGTTAACAAATAATATTTGATTGCTTTCTTCCTGTTCACATGTGAAGTTAATGTTGGGATGTATAGAGTTCATGTGATTGAAAAAATTAAGTATGTGTTTTGTAGATCTGAATCCTGCAACCGTGTCATCTACATATCTGTACCAGTATAGTGGTGGATGTAATGCTGTGTTAATTGCTTGTATTTCAACTTGTGTCATAAAAATATTGGCTAGAACTGGGGACACTGTGTTGGTTATTTGTTTGTATATAGTTTTGGTTGTTGAATATGAAGTTTGTCTTTATTGTGGTGAATTCTATGAGGGTTGCTAACTGGTTACTGGGAATGTCTATAGTTGGGTTAGGGTCTTGGATAAGGCTATCTTGCAGGCTTCAGTGGTTGGAACTTCTGTAAAGAGGGACATAACATCGAAACTGGCCATTAAGGCTTTATGATTAAGTTGATTTAGATTAAACTTGAAATTAAAAGTCTTTGATGAATGAGCTGGCTGATGTTATGTATTTGGAGAATGTCCATGCTATGTGTTTACCAAGATTGTAATTGACAATTTGGCTTATGAGGTTTGCAGATGTTGTATATGTGATTTTGCATAGGTAGGAATAAAGTGTTTATGAAATTGTGTTGGATTTTTTATTTTTAGTAGTATTTTGTATAGTTGCATTTCATGTGTCTGTTAGAGTTGTGTGTATTGGTTTAAATTTGTAAGTGTCTAGAAGTTCTTCAGTTTTTGGATGTATTCATTCTTGTTCATTATGACTATAGCATTTCCTTTATCTGCTTTTAGAATTTTAATGTTTTTGTCTTGTTTTGGGTTTTTAATGGAATTAATTTCTCTTTTTGTAAGATTATTTTTTAACTTTCTGTTTTGTGAGAAAATTCTTTGAAAAAATTGTTTAAAATGTTTTCAGGTGTTTCTGGAAAATATAAATTTTTAAACAACCAACATAAAGAAGATAACTTCAACAATTTTCTTGACATCCAACAGCCAAACATCCGAGATAAAATTTATATTTTCCAGATTCCTGAACTAGAACATAATAACTGCTTCCAGCATGTATCACTTAAAAACCAGCAGATTCTTCATTTGTTGTTTATCCTGTTGTTTTAACTGAAATTTCTAGGTCCATTTAATACTAATTTTGTATGTTTTCCTGGAAGTATTGTCTGGCCTCCAAACTCTGGTTTCTTTCCCTTCTTCTGTTGATTTTCTCACTATGAGCTACAAGAACATGCAGCCCACTCATTCATGTGCTTGCTTACAGTTAACTGGTGATGGTAAAGAAACACAAGAATTGTGAAAATTATTTTAGAGGGAACACAAAATATCACTAACTGGAAAATAACTTTAGAATGCAGCCAGACTGTGACACAGACATTTATAGTCACAAATCAACAAGCTATTATAACTTTGTAATTACTGTAAGTTTCCACATGAGACTCCTGTGTGAAACTGATGAAAAATCAGTTTAACACACAATTAAAAACAAAGAAAAACAATATTTTATTTTGTTTGTTTTAGGGATAAAACATACCAATATTAGATACTGAAGTGTATTTTATCTTGTAGTTCTTTGGACTCTATATAATACTTTCATGTTTTAAATTTCTCAATATCGGCGTGTTCGCACCTACAATAAACTTTTAACACTACTCTTTTTGCTTCTCTGTTGATGGACAAATGTAGTAATTGGACCTCCACAAACTGACGAGTACTACAAGATGACACACCTGTAAGACCAAACTACTCCAGGGAGTAGAAGGGTACGTGTTCCAACAAAGTTCAATTAGACCCAACAGGCATAATCTACAAAGAAAATTACAATAACTCTTGTTAAAGAAATGATAAAAAGCAACAATTAGTGTTATACATGTCATGAATTAAAGTCTCTGTGAGACAAACTGCAAATTTTTTATCTTGTCATCTCCATGTGATTAATACAAAAAACACAATTGGGAGGATCATGTTTGAAAAATATTTACAATAAATTCATTTTTCCCCTATTTTCTTTTTTTGGTAGGACAAACTATTATTTCTTTTGACCTTCCAGTTTCTTATCTGTATGTCTGTCTATTATTAATAATTTCTGTGTGTCAGCAAATAATATGGTATAACAATACCCAGGACTCTGGAGGAATAAAAAAAAAATAAAGATACCATCAGGCTTGATGGTAGCTGTTACAGTGAAGTAGTTTAATCTTTTGTGAAGCTTCTATCACAATCATGGTAATGGTATTTATTTAGTAACTAATGTCTCTCAAGTGGTTGAACAAATTTTAATGGCATTTGGTATGAATCAAGTGCATCCCCCAAAAATTGAATTAGTTGTTAACTTTATTACTGAAGTAACACAAGTTACTTTACTGCTGAAACTCCTTTGTTAGCAGAATCGTATTATCATGGAACTCTTTCTTATATGATACTGAAAAAATTGTCTTATTACACGTTATGTAACCCCAAACTTCACAAAATATTTATCCTGTCTGAAGTAGATTTGCAACAGAGGTCACAATTTTCCTGCTTCACCTCTGTTCATTATCAGAGTGTAGGTATGATGTGATAAATGTCACATCTAATGCATTGGCACCATGGGAAATTAGCTATATAAATAAAAAATGTTATTGTGAAATACTAGAAATAAAAGTAATTCTCCATACTTATATTGTTACTAGATTATAATTAAAGAAAAATATATTCATAAAATATTTACTTAGGTATAATTTTCAAAAAATCAATTTCTCATCATGGGATGGGTGTTCAGCTTGTGAAGATAATATCTATATTACATATCTTCTGTAGATGTATTTAGTTTTTCTAATACATACAATGATGTTACTTTCTATAACAAAGGTATGCAATAAGTTGTGTGTATTATGGTAGGAATGTGATGACATAGTGAGTTAAGTCAGTATTCTGTTATTAATATTACCATCATTATAAAATAATGGTAACATGTACAGATAGAACTACAATTATTTCAGATAAAAGCATATGATAAAAGAAAAAGTTACCAAAACCCACACTTACTTGACTGTGGTTTTTAGAGTGGTACACCACAGAAGGTAGTGCAATGTGTGGAAGTACCACACATAGAACTGGTAGTGTAGAGATCTGCTGAAAGCTATACCAATAATATTAGCTGTGAACATTGGTAAAAGTACACCTAAAACAAATTAAGGAAAATAAATACTGTATTTAAATATTAAGAAAGAATGAACATACATACCAAGACAGTTTTCAACATTCACATACCCAGCGAAAATCTAACAGTTTATCATTAAAAACAATAAATCTGAATTCTGTTGATTTTCCCAACATTTCAAATGTTGGATTCATTCTGTACTTTAAACAGAAGCTAAAGTTAAACTGCTACTATGCATTTTGTAATAATTCATAATTTAAGATTATAAACCAATTAGTACTTGCTCATACAAAGAAGAAAACTATGTTAAAAACCAAACCTTCTCTTGAAACAACACTCAAGTCATTCTATCTCAATGGCTAAGACTTAAAATATTGATCATCTGATTGCTAGACTACAAATTTCTCCCTTTGTTACTTGTTTTGAGAGTCTAAAAAAAAAAGTCCTTTGAATATTTTATTCAAAGTATGAACCAAACCTACTCAATAGGTCAAAGGACTATTCTTTTGTTGATTCTTGAAAGAGATTTCTTCAGTTTTCACTCCTACTGACCATGTTTTTCTCTGAAGCTTTCAGCCAGAACAGTAACGTATAGTGTTCCAAAACATAGGCACAGCTACTAAAACAACTTCTGTGAAGGTTGTAGGGCTATTTGAAAGCTTAATCATGAAAAGTGAAATGCAAGTTTTTCTTTGCTACCAACTTTTTGAAGCCATTCAAGCACAGTTATACTAGTTGGAAATTTGAAGACGTTTTGTTAGTCACAGTAAATCGTACGTATAACAGTGTCTCCATCCTTGTTATTTACTAAAGTTCTACCAGCCATGAAACCTGGACAGTAGTAATGAATACATCATAAAATTAATTCAAACATTTTTTTTTAGCTAGAATAATTTCTCTAAGTTCTTTCTTTTCTGGCTTTCAAAGAATATGGTGTTATATTAATGTACATTAATTACACAATAATTTGTGTGACTTGTAGCACATTAGTTAGCAAATGTCACATTAAGAATTCACCATTTCTCAAGTCTGCTGTTGTACTTTGTCTCTACACAGTAGGTAATTAACATAATAAATTTATTGTAGTGGTTTTTGTACTTCACTGTTAATGTGAGGCATGTTTTAGTTATTTTAGTATTATTATTCTTATGTTTTGTTTCACAAGCCTATAGCTAAATCAGTTGTTCTCCACTAAAACCTAAACAGATATACTATATGAAATGCTATAAATGTACATGACTTATTAAAATAGTTGATATATATGGCTATAAATACACAAATGATGCAATTTTATTGTGAGAAGTTTCCTTTGTACTTGTTAAACATGCTTATACAAGACCTCGGACACCAAACTACCTGGCTTAGCAAATAATGACTGGGTGGAAAAACACATATCCAGGGCAACAGTAAACTGTTGAATAACATGTAACATTCAACTGAGTACATATACATGTAAGTAGCTTACAATTTATTTTACAGAAATAGACATAAGTATTTAAAAAACAAGAAAATTAAAAATAGTTTATAAACAGGAATAGGGATTGTCAAAAATACAGAAACGAGTTGAAATGGAAACATTATATTTTAAAACCTACAACTAGGAACTGTAACTAAACAGATGATGGTGGAAATAGTTAAGTACTGAAGACATAGAATAAAATTATCTTGTACCCACATGACTTGTTAAGTATTTCAAATGTTTCAATTCCACTGAAACTGACAAGTTGGTTGGTTTGTTGATTTGGTGTTTGATGGCAAAAAGCATCTAGGCTATCTGTGTAAAACATCCAGTAAAAATTTAAAATTAAAGTAAATTCAGTAAAATTCATATTCATGGGATACCCACAAAAGAAGTATCCCAGGCTCGTTTTTGAGCCTTCCGTGCCATGTGGCAGGCAAGATTCCACCACAGACAAGAATATTGTGGAAAATGTGTTGAGGTTTTAGGAATACACTGAGCAACTGCTTGTATAATACAGTCAGTTACTGCTGCCACACAGATGTCTACTGACTGCTTACAGATGATGGCAGGATCAAGTTCTGCAAGAGCAATGAAAGATGGCCAGTTTGCATGATCCAGCTTCTACCGGGGCACGTGGGTCGGGCAGCATCAACCATGGCTCGTCTCTCTCAAAATTATAGGAAAATGATCACTGTCAACCCTCCATGAAAAGTGGGAGAATTGTGAAGGGGAGGAAACTGAGAGGTCTGTAGCAGTAAAGGACTGACTAGGTGCATGAAAATAAGTAAAAGAACTGCTACTGAAAAGAGAAAGGTTGTGATCAGAAAGCATACACTCTGCGGGGTGACCTCTCCTATTAATATCAGCACTTCCCCAGAGATAATAATGTCCATTAAAGTCCCCCATAATTAAAAAGGGAGATAACAACTGTTCAATGAGAGCATAAAGGTCTGATTGATCATATGTCCCTCCAGGTGACAGGGAGAGAGAACAAACAGTTATGGTATGACCCAAGGAAATACCGATGGCTACAAACTCTAAGGGTGTGTCAAGTGGCAAAGACAGGGTGAGCACATGCTGATCAACCAACAGTGCCATCCCTCCATGCACTCATCCATCACACAGCTTGTCATTTCTGCACAAAGAAAACTGCTGAAAGGTGCCTGTATTGGCACCATACAGGATGGTAGGAAGCAATCAGTATTTTGATGTCATCCAGATTATAACATGAACCTCAACATTTTTATTTATGTGTAGGCAAATTGAGTGGAGAACCCTTCTGTTTATGAACATGTCTTTTTTTTCCTTACTGTCCTTAAGACAGGTCTGTCGACCTCCATGGATCCTGCTCTTGGTCGATTGGGCAAGTCTTTGCAGTTTGATTAGGATTCCAGTGATTGAGGACATGAACTAATGATTGTTTTGCATCATGGGGTGGAAGAAGATCCACCTGAGGAAATATCTGTACCTGTAACCAAAGAATGTAAATCTTTGGGTTTCTTGAATGTCTTTGAGTGACCGAACCACTGACACTGGAAACATCCGAGGATTTGGAATATATGGCTGTACCCTGCAGTTAAGATAACCTGCCTTGGTGGTGGCAGGTGGATCTGATGATGTAAATGTAAGAATGAGGACATTAGTTGACATCATAATTCCATCCTTGAGAATGGAAATATGCCTCACTGCAGAAACTCCTTGGGTGGAGAAAACTCAGGGATGTTCTTCGAATCCCTCTCAACAATAACTCCTTGTGATGAATTCAAAGTAGCATGAGGTGTAACCTCAATTGATATATCCCCAATTGCCTTTGAATGCAAGAGGAGTTCACTGTGTTGAGATGTGGATGTTTCCACCAATATGTCACCAGATCAAAGCTTCTCTACTGACTTTGGAAAGCCGACACGACCCTTCTGAATGAAAAAAGGAGACATTTTCCTTAAAGGTTTGAAGATAATGTAGGACAAGAAAATGAGGTACAACAGGTGTTACAGATGTTGAAGACTGCTGCTCAGAATCTTCAAGATTTGGTTGTTTATCTATGGACTGTTTTTTCACTATTTTATTTAAATTTTTATTTGGAGAATCCACACTAAACACATAAATATTTCAGTGCCCACTGACCCCACTCACAATGGAGCCCTACGAGAGGATGCACTACAATGTCAAACAAGGACCCTGCAGCAACACCAGGGTTTCATGAGCACTATACCCAAACACCAGCATCAGGCACAATGTCCACAACACCCGTTGAGAACTTCCAACACTACTACTTGGCTGACCCTAGCCCAAGTGGACCAGCCAACTGATCCAAGGAGGGCCTCCCCAAGGCTGCCCGTCTACATAAATTCAAGGCCAAAGTGGTGCCTTAGGGTTGGACCTCTCAACTGCCAGGATCCTCTCCTCCCCTTCACAGGTTGCCATACATAGCAAACATGTGGGTGGATGTTTAGATCCCAGAAGAGGTAAACTGAAAGAACAGAACCTACCCTGGGAGGTCCCCTCACCATGTACAGGAATCCACACAGAGGGGAAATTGATAAGTATTGAAGACATAAAATCAAATTATCTTGTACTTGCATGATCTGTTAATATTTCAAACATTTCAATTCTACTAAAATTAATAAGTACTGAACACATGTAGCCAAAATAATGACCTGCAGCCTGAGAAAATAATGTAGAAACTATTTATAGCATCATTTGTTTACTTATTTTAGAGTTCCTAGTTGAAGGTTTGTATATATAATTTTTTTCATTTCTGTATTTTTTGACAATCCCTATTTCTGTTTTTACATTTTGAATTATCTTGTATAACAAAAACAAACAAACAGATAATAATGACAGCACACATTATTTTTACATCACTTAATTCATACCACTACTTTTAATTTACCAACAGTCTAGTACAGAGAACACGGTTTGTACTGAAGTGATTTTGAGAGTGTGGCCTATTAGTAACTAGTCAACACTAGCCACTACCACACTTATCTTGTAATGCACCCAAAGTGATAGCATCAATAACATTTAGGCAGTAATGTGATGTAGCACCAAGTGTGTTGGCTCTGCACCTGAGCAACCTAACCACTGTAAAGGATACAATCTACAACCTAACCACTGTAAAGGATACAATCTACAACCTAACCACTGTAAAGGATACAATCTACAACCTAACCACTGTAAAGGATACAATCTACAACTTAACCACTGTAAAGGATACAATCTACAACCTAACCACTGTAAAGGATACAATCTACAACCTAACCACTGTAAAGGATACAATCTACAACCTAACCACTGTAAAGGATACAATCTACAACTTAACCACTGTAAAGGATACAATCTACAACTTAACCACTGTAAAGGATACAATCTACAACTTAACCACTGTAAAGGATACAATCTACAACTTAACCACTGTAAAGGATACAATCTACAACTTAACCACTGTAAAGGATACAATCTACAACCTAACCACTGTAAAGGATACAATCTACAACCTAACCACTGTAAAGGATACAATCTACAACTTAACCACTGTAAAGGATACAATCTACAACTTAACCACTGTAAAGGATACAATCTACAACTTAACCACTGTAAAGGATACAATCTACAACCTAACCACTGTAAAGGATACAATCTACAACTTAACCACTGTAAAGGATACAATCTACAACCTAACCACTGTAAAGGATACAATCTACATTTTTAATAGTCGAGGAATTCTTTGTAGGAAACCAAGTAGATAATCCAAGAAACCTAGTAACATAATAAAAATATACTGACTTGAAAACAGATAACAATTTAATTGTGTTAAATGGTTTTGTATTAATGAGTACATGTTAAAAATTATTTAAATCATCTGGCAAAAAGATTTAAAGTAATAAACTTCTGATTCTTTTCATCAATGTATTCAAGAGAAGTTTGAGTTATTTAGACACAACAGTGTTTCATACTTAGTATTTGAAACTATAGGTACTTGGTGAAACTTTATAATTACAGAATCAAAGATAATTGTACAGTTCACAAATACATTTTTTTAAGAGATCAAATTGGTCTTTAGTTTCAATACAACGAGATGCAAAGGTTACAATTTAAGGAAAATGGTATCTAAGGTATAAATGTGGAGTACGGCAAGAGAAAACCGTTGTGCTCTCAAAGTTCACAGAATGTACAGGTTACACGTTACAAACAGCAAATTACAGATATTCTTACAAATACAATATACCACTTATAGAGGAGTTTTTGTGTGCTCCAACACGTGTACAAATATACTTTTTGTCCTGTTAGTTGTTGAAGATTCAGTATTTATTCTAATTACTCAAGCAGAGC
This sequence comes from Carcinoscorpius rotundicauda, assembly GCA_011833715.1. Classification (NCBI taxonomy): domain Eukaryota; kingdom Metazoa; phylum Arthropoda; class Merostomata; order Xiphosura; family Limulidae; genus Carcinoscorpius; species Carcinoscorpius rotundicauda. Next base: position 71,899,733 of record CM022402.1, on the reverse strand, counting down.
CTTAGAACAAAGATAACCAAATCTCCAACAAACTTTCTAGTTTAACATGTAATCATAAGGTTCATATACACACACACACACACAATATACATTGAAAGTTATATTGGTTCTATTATGCTAATTCATGTAATATATGTTTTAATTCAAATTACTGTTCACTCTCGTTATAATTTACTTTACAAACACTCAGTGATCGATTTTACCTTCTCCACGTTCTACAGAACATTAACAACACTATCAGATGAAGACATAAGAGAATGACATGGAAATAACGACTGACAAATATTTCTTCTGGTAAAAATTTCCAGTTTACTGTCCACTGAAATATAAATACTCTTCCTAGGTTGAAGGCACGGTTAAGGTATCCAACTGGGTTGGTCAATAGAAAGGGAAGTCCTAATACCAGCTATCAAATAGAAAGTCCTGTTGTGGTTTATTTGGAGATTTACACAAAAAAACATCATGTGTCATTCACTGTTTCACATTTTATAGTTTACATGAATATCTAGTTTAATTTAAATCAACATAAACTGAGCCACAGCTACTGTATGAACACCAATGAGAGGCATAATATGGCAGGTTTTCTTGCATAGTAACTGAGAATACATTTGTTTATAATTAACAGACATCTAAATACTTGCACAACTGATAAATTAAAACAAAAATGTTTGTCTTAAATGACTTAGAAGATAAATTAGCAAACAACTTTTAAATAAAAATCACAAAATTCTTAAAAACTTGTTTTCATGAAACTTAAGTTCTCAGATCCAATCCATGTTGATTACTATACTTGTGGATCATGACAAGATCCAGTCAGATCCAATCCATGTTGATTACTATACTTGTGGATCATGACAAGATCCAGTCAGATCCAATCCATGTTGATTACTATACTTATGGATCATGACAAGATCCAGACCAATTATTTCATTCATATATATTGACAAACCTCACAAACCACAGGAACAATCCAAATAAACTAAAATAAATGCAAACTACTAGTGTAATTAAACTATTACACATTTGTTCCTAAAACACCACTGCACATTCTTGTGAAGTTGTAGTAAGTCTGAAGATGACCATATAAATAGTTACTTCCTATTGAAACTGGAGTAAAAGATGGACTTACATGGATCACAAATTTTAAATAAAACATGCACATTATACACGGATCACAAATTTTAAACTAAAGGATGCACGCTATACACGGATCACAAATTTAGGAATGGATGAAAGGGTAAGCTTGTTCAGAAATGGGATTTAAACCTGTAAGCTTAAGATTGCTAGTCAAGTGCCCTAATGAAACCCTAACTGAAACAGAGATTAACTGAAGGTTATCAACATATTAACTGTATATCTAGTGTTCTTTAAGTAACAAAATATATTCTGGATTTAGTAATTACAAACAACAACAAACTCTCAGTGCAAAACTAAACAATGAACTTTCCATGCTGTAAAGTATATAAACTAACCAATCAGGAGGATAGGTCAAATAGAAAACACACTTCTGGTACTGTTGTTGAATGTGAAGAGATATCAATGTGAGAACTCTGTCCAAGAAGATAACGGAACTGATATAATTTCAAGTTATCACTGAACACAAAAACATATCAAAAAGAGAGTAAATATGCTATTCCACAGGTGAACCTACATCTTAAATGACTCTCTACCTTGTTACAACATTATGATTGCTACTGTTACATTTTCTAATGTGTAACTATATAACACACCTGTACAAGTCCACAAATGCCTATGTTGAACACGGTGTTCAGTACTCCACCAGAGGCTAAGAGAAGCAGCAACAAGGCAGGAGCATAAAGAAGAATGTTCATTTTCACTGATACTGCGAGGCTGTTAGGAATCGGTTATAACTTATACAATACTTCTGTATTCTTATTAGAACAAAAATATGGATGATATAACAGTATTGTATAGAGAAACAAAACCTATATGTAACAAGATCTAGTTGTTAGTACAAAACACTACAAGTAACACAATATAGTTGTTGGTACAGTAAACTACAAGTAACAAAATCTAGTTGTTGTTACAAAAACTACAAGTAACAAAATCTAGTTGTTGTTACAAAAACTACAAGTAAAAAAAATCTAGTTGTTGTTACAAAAACTACAAGTAACAAAATCTAGTTGTTGGGACACAATAAAACAAACATTTACAATTCAATATTTACCTACGTACGTACAGCATCAAAAATAATTATGGAAATGGACATTAATCACAATAAATGATTACTTACAATTAAATGGTCATTTTCATATATGCTAACAGTACTGTAATTAACAGTGATAAACCACTGCAGCCAGCAGTGTAGTTTAATACAGTGAAGTGATAAACCACTGCAGCCAGCAGTGTAGTTTAATACAGTGAAGTGATAAACCACTGCAGCCAGCAGAGTAGTTTAATACAGTGAAGTGATAAACCACTGCAGCCAGCAGAGTAGTTTAATACAGTGAAGTGATAAACCACTGCAGCCAGCAGAGTAGTTTAATACAGTGAAGTGATAAACCACTGCAGCCAGCAGAGTAGTTTAATACAGTGAAGTGATAAACCACTGCAGCCAGCAGTGTAGTTTAATACAGTGAAGTGATAAACCACTGCAGCCAGCAGTGTAGTTTAATACAGTGAAGTGATAAACCACTGCAGCCAGCAGAGTAGTTTAATACAGTGAAGTGATAAACCACTGCAGCCAGCAGAGTAGTTTAATACAGTGAAGTGATAAACCACTGCAGCCAGCAGAGTAGTTTAATACAGTGAAGTGATAACCACTGCAGCCAGCAGAGTAGTTTAATACAGTGAAGTGATAAACCACTGCAGCCAGCAGTGTAGTTAATACAGTGAAGTGATAAACCACTGCAGCCAGCAGAGTAGTTTAATACAGTGAAGTGATAAACCACTGCAGCCAGCAGAGTAGTTTAATACAGTGAAGTGATAAACCACTGCAGCCAGCAGTGTAGTTTAATACAGTGAAGTGATAAACCACTGCAGCCAGCAGAGTAGTTTAATACAGTGAAGTGATAAACCACTGCAGCCAGCAGTGTAGTTTAATACAGTGAAGTGATAAACCACTGCAGCCAGCAGTGTAGTTTAATACAGTGAAGTGATAAACCACTGCAGCCAGCAGTGTAGTTTAATACATCAGTCCCACCTGAAGAAATTTTGTGACTAAGTTTTTAATCATATGCATGATATGTATTTTAGACATAAATGTAATTCTAGACTATAATTTCTGGACTACATGTTATCCTTATATGGACATTCATAAAAGTGTCAATAGGAGGAAGAAAAGTTAAAAACAAGTGATAATGAGGAATAAACACCCAGTCAGATGTGATGGGTGTAACATTTATGAGGTTATCTTAAGCAATATGGAAGATTTCCTTTTACCATTAAAGTCAAGAAAACAGGAATAAAGACCCACAGTCAGATATGATGGGTGTAATGTTTGTAAGGTTATCTTAAGCCATACTGAAGGGTCCTATTCGTGCTGTCTAATAAGTTGTATGAAGACTGGGTACATCTCTTTGAAACCTACAGCCAGAATTACCAGGATGTGGTTACGGGTTGATCCTGATAACACTGAGTAAAGCCTCGGAAAACGTTGGGAAGATCACGTTGGACTCTTCCCTGACTAAAGCAGCTATATATATATTTAGCCACAGAGTTGTCATTAGGAGACTGTAAGTGAACCTGCTGAAAAACCTGGTGGCATTTAGTAGAATAAAATTACGTATAATAAGTAATGTGAAATTGTGAAGTGACAGGTCTATGTAAATATAAGTTCTTATACATACCCTAGTTAATAAAGAAAGAATGCCCTCATGTGAAGTTAAAAAGTCATAGTTAAAAAAAAGCCCACACAAGGTTAACCAGTCATAGTTGAGTGAAACAGTCCAGACTTTCCAGTATTTCTCTTCTGTAACATGGTTCCAAATGTCAAGATATTATTCAGTTTTTGCTTTGTTAGATATACTGAATAATTTATCCAGAGATTGCATGTTGTTTCATATCCTGAATTAAATCACATTATTTTTAGTATGTCACAAACATTAGTCGGAAAGTTATGTAGACTGGTTAACGAGCCTGTGGGTTTTAACCTCCACACCACGTGTTGCAATAATCCATACTTGTGATAAAGATATCGGTTCTATCACTTATGTAGACTGGTCATATGTGGAACGAGAGACTGGCCTGGGGCTGCTATGTGAACATTTTACACTCATGGTCTTCTTACACAAACAGTTTTTGTGGTCTATGTGAACATTTTACACTCATGGTCTTCTTACACAAACAGTTTTTGTGGTCTATGTGAACATTTTACACTCATGGTCTTCTTACACAAACAGTTTTTGTGGTCTATGTGAACATTTTACACTCATGGTCTTCTTACACAAACAGTTTTTGTGGTCTATGTGAACATTTTACACTCATGGTCTTCTTACACAAACAGTTTTTGTGGTCAAACTTATTTGTAGTGAAAACAAACTTATTTTAATTTGTTCCTAAACATCAACACTAATTTGTATGTATTTTCCATGTACACGAGTATTTTGGATGTAATGTGGAGGTGTAATTATTCGTGTGTTAGGCAGCAAGTGACAAGACGTACTTAAGGACCCATGAAAAGTCTAACGTGACTACCTTCAAACCAACTCACTTTACAACTGTTCAGTTTTATATAGTAATTCTTCAATAAATGAAACTTACCAGAATGGTAAAGCAAAGATCAGCCATAGCTCTTGGTAAAGCTTACCAAAATACATTGAGACTCGTGCATAGTTCTCACAGGAATATTAATGAGATGTTTTTCATTATTATCACAACCTATTCAATGCTACAATGGTACTTAACTCTTTTTAAATGGCACTCATGAAATTCTGTAATAATATATTTGTTTGACTTAATTGGTCGTTACTAATTTATATCTAGCTCTTATGGGAAATATTTTTATCTCAGAGAAACAAAAGGTAATAAAAGCATTTTATACCTATAAAATATGGCTCCAATCGTCCACTTCGAAGATATAAAAAAATTCAGAGCACAATAAAATAAAACAACTGCCACTGGGTCATTGAAAAGACGAAGCACATAAATAGAATGGATACGGTACGACGTGCAGCACATGAATATCAGGGCATAGGGAGGAACCTGGATATTAAAATATTTATTTCAGTACAAGAGGTGTTAACATAGAATGGTTACAGTAACATGTCCGTTTTACATTTAACCTTAGCACGGTCACAGTAACGTGTCTGTTTTACATTTAACCTTAGCACGGTCACAGTAACGTGTCCGTTTTACATTTAACCTATGCATGGTTGCAGTAATGTGTATGTTTTACATTTAACATAAAAATGGTTTCAGTAACACAAGTGTTTTATGTTTAACCTAAGCATGGTTTCAGTCATATAAATGTTTCACATTTAACCTACAGACACTTATAGTCATAAATGTTTTACACTTTATTTCATGTACAAGATGGAAAAAAAGCATACAACATTTATTAAAGAAAATTCTCTTTTAAATAATGAAATATTTTTCATTATGATATATTAAAACAGAAAATCTCAAATTCACATTTTCATTAACTTCACAAAACTTCTTTCCAAAGTGTCAATACTGATGTGTAACACTTTAATGTATAGAACTTCTTTCCAAAGTTTCAATAGTGATGTGTAACACTAACATATAAAACTTCTTTCCAAAGTGTCAATAACGATGTGTAACACTAACGTATAAAACTTCTTTCCAAAGTGTCAACACTGATGTGTAACACTTTAATGTATAAAACTTCTTTCCAAAAATCAAATAAACATTTAAGGAAAGTATTATGAACTTCTTTAAATTTCTTCAGTGAAGTAAGCATAACGAGAAAGAAAATTTACTACGTGTTACACATACATGGAGAACTACATACCACAATCTTGTAATATATGTGATAGTAGAAGGAAAAAAAAAATGAAACATTTCGAGATAACATTTAAGGATAAAGAGTTCTTTCAACAATTTTTCATGTGTTACTTGTTATACCACATTCAACCTTGTTGTGTTGTCTTCCTTCGTGACAACTTTGTGGTTAGATTTCTATTTCTATTTGAAAATGACTAGTGTTTGGAAATTAGGAGTATTCTGGCATGTCTTTTTTACTTCGGGAGATTTATTTAAAGTCTAACAATCCATCAAGTTATTTTCACTTTCAAAAGGATGAGGCACATTCCAGAAATAACACAGTTATTTTCTCTATTTGAGTTAACCTACATATTAAATATTAGCTCCACGCCTAAGTTCATACTGATTACAACAGGAAGAAGTTACTTGTATATAATAGTATTAAAACTTGCTGTTCTTTGATTCTTAATAACAACAAACGTTTAATAAACAGCACTGTATGTAATGCTTGGAATATTTAAATTTAGCCAACTTGGTTAAACCTGTCACATATTCTTGTAAAAATTGTGTTGAAAAAGTGAAGTAGTTAGTCTTGTAATCAAGTTATTACATGAAACAATTAGAGACAGGAACATCTACAATTAATATCCAATAACTACACTTATAAATCCTAACAATACTCACTTTCTTACACTTTGCATATATCCTGAAAACTAGAAGCAGTGTCAGAAGATAAAACAAAGCAAAAATGTACTGTGCCACATAGATATTAATTCCATGACCAGTAAGGTAATACAGCACAAGGAATATGTAGACGAACCCTGCTGGGTACCTAGAAATAAATAAATATTCCAAACAATATGTAGACGAACACTGCTGGGTACCTAGAAATAAATAAATATTCCAAACAATATGTAGACGAACACTGCTGGGTACCTAGAAATAAATAAATATTCCAAACAATATGTAGACGAACACCGCTGGGTACCTAGAAATAAATAAATATTCCAAACAATATGTAGATGAACACCGCTGGGTACCTAGAAATAAATAAATATTCCAAACAATATGTAGACGAACACTGCTGGGTACCTAGAAATAAATAAATAATATTCCACAGACAGACTTTTATCTGAAATTTTGTTAGAAAAACATTAACTGTTCGAAAACCACCAAAACAATAAATACATGTATAAAGAAAACTTGACCACAAGAATATTTTTATGGAATCAATTCTAATTAATTTATTACACCAGTCTTAGAAGATGCATTCTGATTAGAATAATCACTTTAGCATGAAGAAATAAAACTTACTTTCATATTTTTTTCTTTTCCTTTCCAAATTACATTAATAATCACAACAAACAGTAAATAGTAATGAATGTTGTTGACTTAATAAACATTTGGAATTTTGAAAACAAATATTAGAAAAATCAAACTGCCCCCTCTACAAGGTTGTTACAGTATTCAAACTGCCCCTTCTACAAAGTAGTTAACAGTATTCAAACTGCCCCCTCTACAAGGTAGTTACAGTATTTTTGGAATGGTCTGATGATGATTTAGTGAATGGTACCAATCTCAGAAATGGTGTTTTTTAACACACATGCTTATTTAAGGTTTTTTAAAAATGTTATTATTAATGAAACTAATATACCTTTTAAATCTTTATTACATATTATTATTGCAAAAACAAAGATATTTTACTACAGGTTTAGACCACATCTGTTAGGGCTGTTGTTAGTTTCACAAATAAAATATTGACCACATTTGTTAGGGATGTCATTAGTTTCACAAACACAATATTTTGACATGTCAGGGCCATCATTAGTTCCAAAACTAGAATTATAAAACTATAATTATGAAAGGTTCAGATGGACACGTTTCATAATAAAACTATAATAATGAAAGGTTCAGATGGCCATGTTTCATAATAAAACTATAATAATGAAAGGTTCAGATGGCCATGTTTCATAATAAAACTATAATAATGAAAGGTTCAGATGGACATTTTTCATAATAAAACTATAATAATGAAAGGTTCATAAGAATAAAACTATAATAATGAAAGGTTCAGATGGACATTTTTCATAATAAAACTATAATAATGAAAGTTTTATATGCAAAAACGGCTGTTCTGGGCCCAGAACAGCCGTTTTTGCATATAAAAGTTCTCAACAAGTGGGTTTCTCGACATCACTGATTATAATAATGAAAGGTTCAGATGGATACGTTTCATAAGAATAAAACTATAACAATGAAAGGTTCAGATGGCCATGTTTCATAATAAAACTATAATAATGAAAGGTTCAGATGGCCATGTTTCATAATAAAACTATAATAATGAAAGGTTCAGATGGCCATGTTTCATAATAAAACTATAATAATGAAAGGTTCAGATGGCCATGTTTCATAATAAAACTATAATAATGAAAGGTTCAGATGGACATTTTTCATAATAAAACTATAATAATGAAAGGTTCAGATGGCCATGTTTCATAATAAAACTATAATTATGAAAGGTTCAGATGGACATTTTTCATAATAAAACTATAATAATGAAAGGTTCAAATGGACATTTTTCATAATAAAACCATAATAATGAAAGGTTCAGATGGACATTTTTCATAATAAAACTATAATAATGAAAGGTTCAGATGGACATTTTTCATAATAAAACTATAATAATGAAAGGTTCAGATGGACATTTTTCATAATAAAACTATAATAATGAAAGGTTCAAATGGACATTTTTCATAATAAAACCATAATAATGAAAGGTTCAGATGGACATTTTTCATAATAAAACTATAATTATGAAAGGTTCAGATGGACATTTTTCATAATAAAACTATAATAATGAAAGGTTCAGATGGACATTTTTCATAATAAAACTATAATAATGAAAGGTTCAAATGGACATTTTTCATAATAAAACCATAATAATGAAAGGTTCAGATGGACATTTTTCATAATAAAACTATAATAATGAAAGGTTCAGATAGACATTTCAATAATAAAACTATAATAATGAAAGGTTCAGATGGACATTTTTCATAAGAATAAATAACTGCAACAACAACAAAATATTAACAGAAGAAAACAGAAAATGTTATTTTATCTCTGAAGAAAGTATTTAGGTTGTTATTTACATACATTATAACTATCCCAGACTGAAAATGTATTTCCAATAGGCACTTTTCTCTGCTCACAAGAATAACTTTCTCATTTTGTGCAGTTCTCTGTATGAAATTGTTTTTTAATGCATGCTTCCGCACACCTCTATTGGAATAAAAAATTCCAAAACATCTCTCGTGTATAATGTGTTACATGTTCAACATCACAAGCCACATGACAGTTTGGAAGTAGAACATAGAAGGAATCATGTGTCTTGTGATGTTAGGGATGTCATTAACTTCAAGACCACAATATTTTGACCACATCTGTTAGGGCTGTCATTAGTTTCACAAACACAATATTGACCACATCTATTAGGATTGTCATGAGTTTTACGAACACAATATTAACCACATCTGTTAGTAACGTCACTAACTTCAAGACCACAATATTAACCACATCTGTTAGTAATGCCATTAACTTCAAGACCACAATATTTTGATCACATTTGTTAGGGCTGTCATTAGTTTTATGAACACAATATTGTGACATGTCAAAACTCCAGGAGATTTAAACACCAGCAGATTTTGGGGAGGAGAAAAGTGCCTATCAGAAGTACATTTTTAATTTAGGAAAATTATGACTTCTGATAAGTTACTGTCCCTCCTCTCACAAGATCAGCTTGAGTTCCACACTGAAAAGGGGAAGGACTGGTGGGAGGGAAAGCACAGGCAAACCCCCTGAATTTGTTTGAAGGAGACCTCTATAGAGGAGAAAAACAGATCCAATGTTCAAAGGAGAGGTACCACACCACTTCTGAATCAGGTATTTCCTTGTCACGAGCAGCTAGGAACAGACAAAAAGAAAGGAAGCACACCCAAATGGGTGAGGAGAGGGTGAGAATGTGATCTTTTTTTTTTTTAATTAAGCACAAAGCTACACAATGGGCTATCTGTGCTCTGCCCACCACGGGTATCGAAACCCGGATTTTCGCGTGTAAGTCCGCAGACATACCACTGAGCCACTGGGGGGCAAATGTGATCTAAATTGGATAAATATGGAAACTCAATCCCAAAGAAGTAAATTAGGAAATGGAGGATGTGTCCTACAGTGTAGATTAGCTAAGTCAAATAGATCCAAAATCTTCTCACTGACTACTGGCATCTGCACAAGTATAGGATGAAGATCACACCATCTCAAGCTCTAAAACTGTGAATGAAAGGAAAACAATGACTCTAAGGCATGACATAGGATTAGCATTAAGCTGTTGATCCAGAAATGTGTCACCCAATATATGAGGGAAGTCCATCACATGTGATCAACTTCCACAACTGTGAGACTGGTCCAAAACACCTAAAGTTCAATAAAACTTCAATGCAAGAGAGAGTCCAGAACAGAACATCTCACAGATAATTTCTATAGCTCATCACTCAGAAGAAAAATAAATAACCCCAAACCTATGTGAGGACTTAAGTTAACTGATTCACTTGATATCAAAAACCAACCTACAGGGTGGTGACATCTGCACAAGGGTAGGATAAGGGCATCCAATTGAAGGAGTGAACTGCATTGAGGCATCACACTCCATGATATGTGTTACTCAAACCAGAGGATGGTACACCTTCTACACCAGCAGAACACCACTACTCTACTTTAAACTGAATGGTTATAGTCATTTATGTGGAACCCATCCAGCAGAATACCTCTATAATTAAATACATCAGCAGCTTGGAATGGGTAGGTAGTAAGGGCTTCCATACTCCACTGGAAGAATGGGGAAGGAAGCAATGGAGAGTCCAAAGGAATAGCTACATCAATTGGCAATCATGAAGTCCTATTTTGAAAAGGACATCATAAAGATTTATTTAATTAAATCATGGCAAAAATCGGTAGCTACTGTTTTCTGCTTTACCCATGCCATCAATGTGTAATATGGTCTGGGACTGGCCTATTTATGAAGCAAATATCATGTTATTGACCACCCAGAGATATTCTGAAACATCCTTATTCAAAGATGAATGTGCAGAGCCATTGAAAAATCCCATGAATTAATACATTGTACAGTGAAGATTTGTTTGCATAGATAAAGAATATCTGGTAAGGCACCAATCCCTAAAAAGCAGGATCTAAGAGACAACTGTAAGCAAGACCCACTAAAAGACAAAAAAGCATTAATGAGTAATTACCTAATGTTAGTCATAAATGCATAGAAGTCTGAAGTACAGCCACAGGTGGTAGGCAATATCCAAAAAAATCAGAGATCATGGCGTGATGTAAGTAATGAGAGAGAAACATCTGAGGGGTGGTCCACATGCCAGACTGCAGAATCTTTTCCAAAAGCAGACAAGAACATGAAGCAAGGTGAAATATGAATAATTTGATTTGATGGAATGTACCATGAAACACACTGGAAAGAGAAAAATGAGGAACAAGCAAATTGGATTAAACAACAAACCCAACTGGAGAGGATAAAGTTGGAAAGATCCCAAGATGATGAGGGTTGCCACAGGATGAAAAGATGAGAATGGGAACGCCTGAAGAAAGCCATGCAAGCAGTATAACAATGAAGGGTACACACCAAGCATAAAAATCTACCTGCATCAGGAGGAGGCTAGAGATGAGAAACAGAGAAGAGGGAAATGTGTAAAAAGGAAATGATTGAGATGGAAGAGAAGATAGGTTGGTAATACAAGTGACATCTACAGGGAACAGATCTGAATGATGCCACTTCCAGGCCGAGAGAAGAAAATACACTTTAATAAAGAGCACAAGGTAACAGAATCAAATGCAGGTAAAATAAGTATCACATTAATGTTCTCTTATAGAAGTACCACACACCCAAGCAGCTGATGTAACCAAAAGAAATGAAATAAAATGGCAAAGACAGGGGAAAGAAAGGTGTTGAAGTAACAAGAAAAATGGAAAGTAAAGATAGGGTTGCCTGATAATTCAATATTAAGGAGACAAAAGACTCCTTCTCAAAAAGCCATGTAAAAAAAACTTGGAAATGCCAACAACCATAAGCTTGGATACCCTGAAAAATGTGCCATTTCTGCTGATACACAGCCATAGATGAAAGACAAACAGAATGAGCTAAATAAAATGCCATCCTGTCAAATGTCAGAAACTAGATCACTGTGCCAAGGACCACAGAAAAGCCAAGCATGAAAATGGAGGACACAAAGTGCATTATGCAGAGCCATTGACTGTGGTTGAAGATGAAGATCAAAGAATAAAGGAAGAAGGATGGAAGGGAACATCTGTAACTGAAGTAATTTATAAAACTGAAGCTGAGTGGACCAGTAATTAGTAATTGGAAACATATTGCATCAAGTGAGATGGATGAGGAAGACTACCCAAAGAAGCAAACAGATAAGTGACAACATAAAGGAACTTTTTCAGTCAATCCTGACTGAAGGTATTAATAGCAAAAATCCTTGGGATGGGGAACTGGGAACCAAAGCAATGATAACTTAAGGGTAATGCATCAATATGAGGAATACCTCACTGATTACAAAGCCATTGAGAAAAATGGGATGGAGGACCACTCTGTCAGGTTGGAAAAAAATATTTTCTACAAGTTTAAAAGCACCTGGTACTTGACACACCATTAAAAGAATGCAATGACTGTGGACCCAAAGAGAAAATCCACTGTGAGAAAACACAGGGATCTTGACTGGGTGCCACCATTGCAATTGATATCATCTACTGTTGATCAATTGTCAAAATGGATCATGACCAGATGATCTCTGGAGAAGACAAGAAAGATATCGAATTACTGATAAGCAGCAAGGAGTTTGAGGACAATGATATGAAGAGAATATACCTCTACCACAGACCAACAATTGAAGCTTCCTGGTAATTGACCCATGCACTCAGCCCTGAAAGGATACATCCATGAACAGATGTAAATCTGGCTGGAGGAGGAGGTGGGTTACCTGCTGATGTATAAACCTAGTCCAACCACCATGGTAGGTCATCCACAATGTAGGAAGAAAAGTTTATAGAAGCACCCAAGAGATCCCAAGTATGGTTCCATTGGTTGTGGAGAGTCCATTGAAGGGATGGAATGTGGGCCTGACTGGAGGATGTGAGAGGAATTGCAATACACTATTTTCCCAAAAGCAGTAGAACCTCATATGTAGAATGTGAAGTAGCAGACAGGTAGTTTCAAATGGCGAGTTCCATGGAAACAGCCAGAGAGGAGATTAGGTGCGACTCGGATGGTTGTAGAAGAAAACATCCAGACAAATGACATATTGGATTCATTTAAGGAAGAAATGCTCTAATTTGGTCAACCAACCTACTGGAAAACTTTGAGAAAGAGTTGACAAGTAAGAAAGGCCAGGAATGGCAAAATGAAACCAATCGTCCTGATACAAGTGAAAGCACAGTAAAGAAGATATACAGCGAGGAGCAAAGGTTCACAACAGAAAATGTATGGAACCAAAGAACAGGGCACAATATTGGTACTCCCACCCCATGATGGAAAAACTGAAGATAAGGACAAGAATACTCTGATATGGGAATATGTAGATAAGCATTGGAAGTGTCCATCTTGGTTATCCAAAGACCAGAAAAAAAATTCATCAAAGAGTAGTTGGATTACGTTCTACAGCCTATTATGTGAGGAAGACTTGCACTGCTTTGGATAGAAATTGGCATGACAAGTAATCCCACAAAGGAGGAAAGGAAACACATGAGATAAAGGAGAAAAGGTGTAATGAAAACCTTTGACAAAACTAAGTGAACCTCAACATCAGAGATGAAAGGGTTCCACCCATGAATGAAGGCTGCCAGATGAGCTCCCACCAGAGCTATTTTGTCAGTAATATTCTGTCAATCAGTATTAACTTTCCTATTATTAATACCAGCTCAGTTCCAGTAGCACCTTGTCAATCAGTATTATCTTTCCTATTATTAATAGCAGCTCAGTTCCACTAACACTTTGTCAATCAGTATTAACCTTCTTATTATTAACACCAGCTCAGTTCCAGTAACACCTTGTCAATCAGTATTAACCTTCATATTATTAATACCAGCTCAGTTCCAGTAACATCTTGTGAATCAATATTATCTTTCCTATTATTAATACCAGCTCAGTTCCACTAACACTTTGTCAATCAGTATTAACCTTCCTACTATTAATACCAGCTCAGTTCCAGTAACCACTTGTGAATCAGTATTAATCTTCCTATCATCAGTACCATCTCAAGTCAGCTGGATATTTTAGGAATTAAGGTTTCTTTCACTTACACTAAAGGCCCAGTGTCTCCTTCTAGTTTTGTATAGTCCAAAGTCCCATTCACAACTCCTTCAACCTCTTGCATATAGGCCTTCCAGTCAATCTCTGTGTCTGATAAGAAGAAAATTAAATCACATCCCAGTAATAACACTGAAGGATCTATCAAATTATTAATCTTGATTTATACTCCTTTGTTTAAACTAATTTTTACAACAGAAATATTGAGTAATTATAATATTTTCTCTGAAACGTAACTCCCAACGTTACATTAATATCATTGCATTCAAACACTAAAGTTCTTAATTTAAGTTCGGGTGTCTGAGTTTCCATAAATACAATGTTTACACATTTGTATGAAATAGTTTATATTCATGTCAAATATGCTGGTAAACCGTGACAGCTTGATGTTCTGCAGAACTACAAGGCCTAATGAAAATATCACTGTTGTTTTGTGCAGCTATAGAACAAAAATACTTGAATACCTTTAAGACTAAAGATTTTTTGAAGAGTATTTAAAGTCATTTCTAACTTATGGCTACAATACAAGTTGGATTTTTCAACTGCAAAAATGGCTCAATTATTTGGTTAGGTCTTTCTAAAAAACATTTTGTGTTCTAATGTAATTTATTGTTGTGAACAGTTTCTAAACTGGTGAGAAGTTTACTTATTTCTTAATGTAAATGAAAAATAAAAAGTGGTCACGTGGTCCTTCGTGGTTGTTATAATCCACTCATCTTTCAAAAAGAAATTAAAAATTCAAACACACTCTTTTCACAAAATTATTAATTACTCTCTGACTTCTATAAGTCAATTAGCCTGTTAACAAACTGTCTTAACTCTAACCATGACCGTCCTTATGAAATCTTAAAACTTGTTTGCGTTTTCTCATCATCCTTAGCTTTTAGCACTAAGAATTCAGAGATCTTAATCCAATTTGTCCCCTGGATAAGCTAATAAATTTCAACAGAAAATATGAGACCTTAATCTATCTCTGTAAGATCTAAAAGCATTTGAACTCTTTCGATAACATCACGAGAAATTAGCATTATTTCTATCTTTAGATATAGTCATCTATTGTTACATGGTCATTTTATGTACTATAATAAAACACATCATTTCTGTTAATTACAACTTACAACTCGTCCACTTATGTTTTGTGTAATCATCTTATCTGAGGTTAAAATTAACTGCATCATATTATGTAACAAATCAATTACACGCTTTGAACATGATGGTTGTTGCCAAGTTACTTGTGACATAAAGTTATGTTCATCCCCAAAAAATGTGACACTGAGTTGTTAATTTGTGATTGGTTTGTGACATATTGTTACCTTGATTATTGTAAATATGACACCAAGGTGTTTCTTGTACATTAACTTGTGACATAATATCACGTTAATTTGTAAAAATGTGACACCAAGATATTTATTAGTGATTGGTTTGTGACAGTTATATCAAGTACTTATGTTAATCAGTGTAAACATGACATCAGTGTATTGTTATGTTAATTATCGTAAACATGACATCAATGTATTGTTATGTTAATTATCGTAAACATGACATCAATGTATTACTATGTTAATTATTGTGAATGTGACACAGGGTGTATGACTATATTAATTATTGTTAACATGTGATGACAAAATGTTTTTTACTGATTCACTTCTGACATATCACCGTAAATGTGACACAGGGTGTATGACTATATTAATTATTGTTAACATGTGATGACAAAATGTTTTTTACTGATTCACCTCTGACATATCACTGTAAATGTGACACAGGGTGTATGACTATATTAATTATTGTTAACATGTGATGACAAAATGTTTTTTACTGATTCACTTCTGACATATCACTGTAAATGTGACACAGGGTGTATGACTATATTAATTATTGTTAACATGTGATGACAAAATGTTTTTTACTGATTCACCTCTGACATATCACTGTAAATGTGACACAGGGTGTATGCAGAATTACCAGTTTGGTAGTTTACCATCACTACTGATTCTGCAGACATTACCACAAATGTTTTAACATAACAGTGACTGATATGTGAACATCACAACTCAAGTGGTTGTGATCCATCTTATACTACTCATCTTTGTGTGTTAACAGTTTCCATTATTTGACATATTGTTCAGCTAACCGTGACCGTGTGTTCATGGTCTAGTTCTACATCTTATGAAACAAGATCATTACAAAGATAACATCCTATTGAAATTGTACACAGTATGGAAAACTCACTTTTTACTTCATTCAGCCACAACTACTGTATTTAAAACTGAAGTCTTCCATAACCATTGTGTAAGTAATATTACTTCTAGTGATTGTGGTCTTTTTATGTGATCTTTTCTTTATTTCATCCATCAGAAATTATCCACTAACAATAAATACCTTTCAACCCTTTAAATCGATGATCGTAACATACTTAATTGAATCTTTTACTCAACATTTTTATGTATTTAGTCTTAACAGTTAAATCCTTATACAAAAGTTCTACTCCACCAATATATTAACAAATTATCCAGTAAATAATCTCTAATTCAGAATTTCAGAGCAGTTCTTATTATAAACATTGTCTGGTAAGACTAAGTGGTCTATCATTTCTGATGTAATACTTGGTATATTCTTCAAATAGAAAAGCAATGTTCTGGTTTGCATATCCAATCTTTGACCCTGTTAGCCTTGAATTTTATTTTTAAGGTCTCAATCTTTCTCCTTACCACTAGGGGGTTAATACATACAGGATTCTGCCAGTTCAAGTCAATTTCTGTTTTTATTTTGAATGTTTAGGATCAGAAATATTGCTTCTTTCTCTTGGAAAAAACAATTAGATTTAAATGCTTTGCCCTCTCATGATATACTGTATTAAACACCAAAAATAAAATAAATATACTTAAGAATATATATAGTTTATACAAATAGGATAATTAATATTTAAAAAATCCTTTTAATCCCTAAAAGTTCCTTTCAATTCTGCTTTCATGTCCTTTATAATAGCAAAATTCCTCTTCCTATTAAAATAGTATTATAAAAGTAGTTTTGTCATTATGTGACCAACACTATGAAAAAGAATTATATAAATCAGAATTTCTTGTTTTTTTTCTCTTTACTCTTTCATGTCATAAGAGGAAAAAATAAGAAAACCACCTCAAAATACATTTCACATTTCCCTTAATTTAATAGGTATACACCCACGTTTTCTTGGCCACAATTTTCTTCCAGATTTCAATATGTACTATTGTTCCCATATTAATATTCAACTGCACAATTAAATACTATAAAATTATACAAAACATGGTAATACCAATAGTAGTCCAAAACCTTAGCAGTCAGGCTACGTTCACAATCACGACTTACAAAGACAAATGAAAAAAAAGTTCGAAACAACATATACTGTTTTTACGTATAATTTTATGAGATACGATGAGGGCTTGAATTTTGTAACATTGACTTACTTACATGGGATGTATTCGATCACACCGATATTTACCACAATTTCGACAAAAAACACAAATAAACCAAACAACCAAAACCATTCTGGATCAATAAATATCTTCTTTACAGCTGCGGGATTCCTCATATTATTCCAAAACTCTTTAATCATTTTGTTATACCTTAAAGTTTTATATGATTCCTTGTAACTTTTACCACGACTTACCAACCGCGGCGGCGCCATATTTTTTAACACATAGGTGGTCTCAAAAATTACTGACTTTATGGTAACGTACGGCGAAAGAATTTTTAAATATCATAAATTTTGTTTAATTTTCTATCTGCTTATTTTCATCATCGAAAATAAAAGAAACATTTTATATGTTGTATACATTGTTTCTCTCTCTTTCGTTCTTCAGTCTTGGATATTAAAAAAATATGATTTATATATATGATTAAACAAATACAATTACCTCACACTTTATATTGCTAAAGAGTAAACAGTTGAAAGAAGGTTTAGAAAATATAGAAACATTATTTTTGAATTTTCGCTTTTTGTTAAATTTCGACTTAAGTTATATGACGGATATCTACCCTTGTTGTATTTAATTCTGAAAGAAACGAAACAGGAAAGGCGTTAATCAACACCACTAATATCAGCTCTTGAGCTGCTCAGGATTTAACAGCCACTCTTACGACTAAATCGCGCTCGCTGTTTAGATTTTGCAAACAACACAATATAGCATCCTAATTCTTCAAATATGATGTTTTCGCAAGAATTATACATAATCGGATATTTAACATTAATTTTGCATAAACATATCTACTTATTTGGATGTTATTATTATAGAAAGTTGTTCCAGAAGTGATATTTATAATTTTTTCTTTGATAATGCCAAAAGGTTAATCCTTGACTTTTCTTGAAATTCTGGCTAGCATCGAATGTTCGTTTTTTCTGGAAAAATGTAAACTATTGAACGGCTTCTAAAAACGAAAATTTCAATCAAAATTCCTGAACCTAGAAGTTCAATACTGTTATATATATCTATATATTTAGTACAATTTCCATTTGGATAAGACAAAACCGTTATTTATGCTTTGTAATATATATATTTGGTTTTCATTAAAATCCTATTATTTTTAGTTTATAGTTTTTGAAAGAGTCATACAAAATTAGATGATTCAAATTCACTTATGCAATAAAATGCGTTCTAACTCCCGCGTTAGAAATAAACGATAATAATTAGTACGGTTGAACTCTTGGTGTTTTTCAAAATCATGGTCCGAGTCGCGCCAAACATGCTCGCCCTCCCAACCGTGGGGGCGTTATAATGTGACGGTCAATCCCACTTTTCGTTGGTAAAAGAGCTTCTCAAGAGTTGGCGGTGGGTGGTGATGACTAGCTGCCTTCCCTCTAGTCTTACACTGCTAAATTAGGGACGGCTAGCACAGATAGCCTTCGAGTAGCTTTGTACGAAATTCCAAAAACAAACAATCAAAATCATGGGTATATTCTTATTCTATTAGAAATATTTACTTGATGTAAGTTTTAAATAGACTGTTCTTGATCAATATACGAAAGGGTTAAGTATTGACGCGTTTTGTGTGTGTGTGTGTGTGGAGGGGGTTATGACTAACTTCGATTTCACTTTACTATTCAAAATATCGAAATCTAAAAGTTGATAACTTTTCTCTAATTTATTTCATCTTTAATATTGATTTTCATTCTAAAAAAAACATTACTTTAAAGTTTTGTAGAAAATATAGCTGTTTTCATTAAATGTTTCAGCCATAATGTTTTTTGTAAAAATTGGACATAGTCAGAGACTTAATGTTTCGTTTTACATCAAAATAAGCAGATATGATATTTTCGTGTTTTTATTCGTTTAGAATTCATTTTCATCTTATTCTGCTAGTAAGAAACATCTGAGGTCAGAATTTCAACAAAAAGGCTTTGAGATTTATTGGACATTCTAGCTAACTTCCAGTTTACTTTACTTTTAAAGAAAAGTTGAATCAAGAAACTGCTTAAATAAATAGTTATTTTCGGTCACTGTTTCTTTCCGAACTTATTCCACCTTTAATTCCTTGTTTATTCAACTCAATGAAAAACCCCAATTTAGGCTTTGCAAATGATATAATTGGTTTTGACTAAGCTTATAATGTTTGAAACATGCTTTAAAATACGTACTTATTTGCATGTTTTGAAAAAAAAAAAGTTTCAACAAAACTGCTTTCGTATTTGGCCCGGCATGGCCAAGCGTGTTAAGGCGAGCGACTCGTATTCTGAGGGTCGCGGGTTCACATCCCGGTCGCGCCAAACATGCTCGCCCTTTCAACCGTGGGGGCGTTATAATGTGACGGTTAATCCCACTATTCCTTGGTAAAAGAGTAGCCCAAGAGTTGGCGGTAAGTGGTGATGACTAGCTGCCTTCCTTCTAATCTTACGCTGCTAAATTAGGGACGGCTAGCACAGATAGCCCTCGAGTAGCTTTGTGCAAAATTCCGAAAACAAAACAAAAAAGCTTTCGGATTTAATTTTTTTTTCAGAAATCGGTAACGTGTTGTTTTTTAGCTTCGCGCAAAACCTACTCGAGGGGTATTTGCGCTAGCTCTCCGTAGTTTAACAGTGTAAGACGAGATAGAGGGAAGGCAGTTAGTTATCATCATCCAGTTAATTGGGCTACTCTTTTACCAAGGTATAGTGTGATTGACCATAACATTATAACGCCTTGACGGTTGAAAGGATAAGCATGTGTGGTGCGACCGGCATTCGATCCCGCGACTCTCGGATTAGGAGTCAAACGCCTTAACCCACCGAACCATGCTAAGCCGTTTCGGTAATCTGTTATCCTGTTTGAAAACTGCACATGATGCAAGATTTAAAAAAAATGTTTTTTCCTCATCTGCCCAAACGTTAAGCCATGAAGTTTCTTAAAAATTCTGAATAACTTCGAATCTACGATACTTTAAGATAAAGTTAAACCACGGAAAGACTTCTAAATATAATCATTTCTTAATAAAAATTTCGAAATCTAAAATGTTGTGGAGTTGCTGTTTGTTTTGTTTCAAATTTATTCAACATTTAATTTTGTTTTTAATTTGATGTTCAGGGTATTTACACATAATTGTTTTCATTAATCGCCTAATGTTTCAGTCGTATTGTTTTTGTAAGAATAGCAACACTGTTGTTGTTGTTTTTTAATTAAGCACAAAGCTACACAATGAGCTATCTTTGCTCTACCCACGATGGGTATCGAAACCCGGATTTTAGCGTGTAAGTCCGCAGACATACCGCTGAGCCACTGGGGGGGGGCGAATAGCAAACAATTAGCTTCTTTTCATTTGGCTCTTTTACTTGCTTTGAAAAAAAAATCCATGAAAAATTTCGAGGTATTTTTGAAAATTTTGTTCAGGATTCGTTTTCATGTCGTTCTGCGAAAAAGATACAACTCATGTAATATTTTCAAAACAATTCTTATTTCATCATAACGCCCAAGAGTTAAGTCTAATTTACAAACCTCCAAAGGTCACTTTAATTAAAGTTAAACTTCTTGCCGGAAGACAACGTGACAGCAAAGAAAAAAACGAATGTGTCAAAACTTGTTTCTATAACATCAACATTTCTGATAGTGTGTTCCGTTTACTGTTTTCTTTTGTTGTTATTGTTTATTAAAAGCTTCAACAATAAAAAAGGATTTTACTACAAATTTTTGTTATAACTTGATCTGAGTGAAAAAAGCTTTCAAGAAATTGGTTTTAAAGCATGTTGGACATCAGGACGTAATTAATAAATGACCATGATTGAAATGACCATAATTTGCCATTTATAAATCAAAAGAAGAAAAAAGTCTTAAATTTTCTGGTCTTGTATTTAAAAACGAGCGTATTCTGAATATGTTTAGTTGCAATATGACAGTTAAAGGTAATTGTACTTTGACCATAAATATTTCATATTTAATATTCAATTGTGTGTACTAACTTATGCCAACACATGCTCGATTGTAGCCGTTACGTCATATATGCGTTATTATTGTTGAAACGTATTTATCTCGTTTCAAAATAGTATGCAATGTTTGTTTTTTAAATTATACTCCAGCGTGTGGCATATTCCCTTTGTTCTGTTGTTGCATGGAAGTAATCATTTTATATTAGTGTTTAAGACATTTTGATAGAGTTACAAGTACTGAGATTTCAGCTAACCAACTTAGAAAAAGATTAACACTTTTATTGTTATTTCTGTGTTCGTCATAAATCATTTTCATTAAAGTTCTCACAATCAACCCTGTTGATTCATTTAGATTGAGTAAAAATGTCGAGTACCATCTCACTGTGAATCATGCGTTTACTTGTCCTGTTGATTCATTTAGATTGAGTAAATATGTCGAGTACCATCTCACTTTGAATCATGAGTTCACTTTGCCTGTTGATTCATTTAGATTAAGTAAATATGTCGAGTACCATCTCTCCATGAATCATAAGTGTACTTATCCTGTTGATTCATTTAGATTAAGTAAATATGTCGAGTACCATCTCACTGTGAATCATGCGTTTACTTGTCCTGTTGATGCATTTAGATTGAGTAAATATGTCGAGTACCATCTCACTATGAATCATGAGTCACTTGTCCTGTTGATTCATTTAAATTGAGTAAATATATCGAGTACCATCTCACCATAAATCATAAGTTTACTTGGCCTGTTGATTCATTTAGATTGAGTAAATATGTCGAGTACCATCTCACTATGAATCATGAGTCACTTGTCCTGTTGATTCATTTAAATTGAGTAAATATATCGAGTACCATCTCACCATAAATCATAAGTTTACTTGGCCTGTTGATTCATTTAGATTGAGTAAATATGTCGAGTACCATCTCACTATGAATCATGAGTTACTTATCCTGTTGATTCATTTAGATTGAGTAAATATGTCGAGTACCATCTCACTATGAATCATGAGTTACTTATCCTGTTGATTCATTTAGATTGACTAAATATCTCGAGTACCATCTCACTATGAATCATGAGTCACTTGTCCTGTTGATTCATTTAAATTTTATGTTTAAGTCCATCTGCATGCGTTATATAACGCTAAAATCAGGGGTTCCATTTCTCTTGGTAGACTCAGCAGATAGCTTGATGTAGCTTTGCTACAAAAACACATCATCTATAACTTTCTGTGGCAATTAAAAAAGTCCGTCGGCGATTTGGTAGGCCTTTCATGGTTTCACCAGAGCCCCATTAGCGAGTAACCTTTTAGGATAACCCAGCTGACCTTCTTGAGTACCGTAAAAACATAGAGGCATACCACACTTTGTCCAAACCTAGGATCCCATGCTTTGCGCTGTTACCATCTCCCAGGACGTGGACAAGAGGTTGGAATTTTATAAAATGGTTTTACTTCAAAATTGATCAAGGCCACAGGAGAAGCTGGTACAAGATGGTTGAAAATGAGTTTCCAAATAGATTGCAAGCAGCAGGAAACTCCTGAATATTGACAGAGAGCAACTATAGTTTCCATATGGAAGAACAAAAGTAACAAAATAGAGGGACATCATCCCTAATTCATACAGGTAAAGTATGCACTAAGATCATCGAGAGAAGCTATGGCCAATCATTGAAAAAAAAACACTTCAGAATCAAAGATGGATTTTCGATGAAACTGCAGCTGCACAGATGCTATGTTCATCATGAAACAACTGACAGAAAACAGTAAAGAACACAACCAAAGCCCAAAATTAGACTTTGTTGGTCAAGAAAGGGCATTTGACAGGATAGATCAATCAAATCGTAGGAACCATCACAGAAATATGGTGCATCACTTCATCTAATAACAGTATATAAGTTTAACATAGATTAAGTATGAGCGTAGTAACAATTAACATAAGGACATCAAAACCCTTCAGTAACAATTAATGCAAGGACATCAAACCCTTCAGTAACAATTAATGCAAGAACATCAAAACCCTTCACTAACAATTAATGCAAAACATTAAAACCCTTCAGTAACAATTAATGCAAGAACATAAAAATCCTTCAATAACAATTAATGCAAGGACATCAAAACCATTCAGTAACAATTAATGCAAGGACATTAAACCCTTCAGTAACAATTAATGCAAGGACATCAAAACCCTTCACTAACAAATAACACAAAGACATCAAAACCCTTTAAAGAAACATCAGTTGAGAGGCAGGAATGTGTACTTACATTACTCTTCTTCATCAACATCTACAAGCAAGATGGCATCAGTAAGCTCCTCTCTGCTGATGACCAAGACATCATTGCTGAAAGTGACCGAAAACTACAGGATTCTGAATCAAATGTACATCAAATACAAATAATATATTAAGAGATACTTACAGAGAAGACGGAATGTACTGGATGACAAAGAAGAAATGAAAATTCAGGTGAATAAAACTGACATCAAACAGATGAAAGAGTTTAACTATTTGAAAAGTGTATTTATGGAAGGTAGTAAAACAAACAGAGAAATAAACATCAGATGCACCAAAACAAACCAGGTTTTAGGACAATTTTTACCACTCCAGAAACTAAACATGTCCCAATCAACACAAAAATCATCCTCACAGAAATTAAATTCCTGTTAACACTGGATCTAGGCTCTAGTAACTTACAAAAGCTGTATTCCTGCCCATATATCAGTGCCACATCTGGACTCTAACAACTTCACAGAAGTGTAAGATTACCACAACAGTCTGAGACAAGCTCTTGGAGTATCATGCCATGATAGAACCAGAAATGAAGACATCTGAGAAATGCTGGAAGACCAATCCTAAAACATATTCACAAATAAAATGGTTTGGCCACCTTGTTTCGGAATAAACTGCCACAATAGAATAACACAATTGATAAAAGACAACTAAAGATCACGAAGGTGGAGGGACAACATCATAGATTACATTGAACACCACGGAATCAACTTTAGAGAATCTCTGGATAGACGAGATCAGAAGTCCTAATATTCTCCCTGTACACAACACAGTAGACAGAGCAGAGATAAGTAGGTATATCTGAACTTTGAGAACATTGTAATACATCAACTACATTCAATTATCACTTGATGTAGCTAAAATATTTGGGTAATAAATGTACAAAAGAAAGTTTTAAGGTTACTATTAATAAGCTAGGGCTTTTAACTTTGTAATATTCGTATTAAAAGTTCGCCAATCATATAAAAATAAAACGAATCAGCTTTCTAGAAGAATATTCCACATTGCTTGTAATAAACGACCTCATGACAGCCTTTTGTTAAATGTTTCTTTAATTGGATACTCAGTGTTTAACTCTA
Source organism: Carcinoscorpius rotundicauda (assembly GCA_011833715.1). Taxonomy (NCBI): domain Eukaryota; kingdom Metazoa; phylum Arthropoda; class Merostomata; order Xiphosura; family Limulidae; genus Carcinoscorpius; species Carcinoscorpius rotundicauda. The sequence goes on along the minus strand of CM022402.1, from coordinate 71,874,714 downwards.
CGTTTTCTTCAGCAGTCTTCTGGTAAAATACAAACTTTGTTCTCCACTATGTTCTATAGAAACCAATTAAAGAAGATTCCAAAACTCAAGAAGTAGGTCAACCAAAGGCACGAGGTACCCACTGCAGAAAGTTAGTTTCAGTGACACACATGGTTTCAATTCCACTCCAGGCACCATTGGACAAACACGTGCGGATTGAAGACCCTATAAATATGGTGTATCCCCGTGAACACGTGATTCTGCACCGGCTCCCCACGTTTGTGTCGCATGGCAGCACTTTACCATTCGCGGGGGCAGGCAGAGAAGGACACTGTTCAGACACTTCTGAAAAAAATCAAAATTTACATAAAAGTAGATGTTAAACTTAGATTCTATGTATGATACAAATAATTCAAATTATTCTTTAAAAGACTACACAAGTTACATTTAATTTATAAAAATATTTGGGTTCATAACAATATTTCAAATCATTCTTTAATAGACTACACAATCTATGTTTAGTTTATAAAATATCTAAGTTCACAACGTTTTAAATTATTACTTGACAGACTATACGACCCATGTCTGAAATCACATCTAACCAGATTTCACCACTTGCAACGTTTCCACAGTTGTTGAAGGTGTAACTTTGTAACGATTTTAAACTCATATAAAAGTTAAAGTTTGGTTTTAACTTGGTGAAATGTCATACTTAATGTTTTTAGTTGTGATCTTGACAATAATATGATTTCTTGAAATACACCGATTCCCTAATGTATTTCAGAATTATGTAATATCAGTTGGTTTTTGAATTTCTTTCAATTAAATAATTGATTAAACAGATTAAACTAATATCAGTTTTATGTACCTATATAAAATCATTTTATAAAAATATTATGTACCTGTATACAATCACTTTATGATAATTCTATGTACCTCTATAGAATACGTTTTGTTTTTTTTGTTTATCTTTGAATTTCGCGCAAAGCTACACGAGGGGTATCAGCGCTACCTGTCCCTAATTTAGTAGTTTAAGACTAGATGTAAACCTTAGCCCACCTGGCCATGCCAGGCTTAGAATAATTTTATCACAATATTATGTACCTGTACAGCATAACTTTATAACAATATTATGTACCTGTATAGAATAACTTTATAACAATATTATGTACCTGTATAGAACAACTTTATAACAATATTATGTACCTGTAAAAAATAACTTTATAACAATATTATGTACCTGTATAGAATAACTTCATGACAATATTATGTACCTGTATAGAATAACTTTATAACATAATTATGTACCTGTATAGAATAACTTACAATAAACGAATTAGAAACATCTTAATGACAGTGAATAAAGTAACAAGACACATCTTTCTGACAGTGAATAAAGTAACAAGACACATCTTTCTGACAGTGAATAAAGTAACAAGACACATCTTTTTGACAGTCAATAAAGCAACAAGACACATCTTTATAGCAGCCAGTAAAGAAACCAGATACACATTAATGAATAATCTGGACTTACTGTTACAGACTGGAATATCTCCAGACCAAACTCCTGATTCCAAACAAGTCAACATCTCCAGCCCACGAAGCTGGAAACCTGCTCCACAAGAAAACATGCAAGTATCTCCAGGATAACCACTGGAACAGTATCCGTACATTTGACCATTTGCTGGTGGTTTTAGACCTTCACAGCTGGTTCCAGTCACTGAAAAATCGAATGTTTCAAAGAACGTTCATTTTATGTGTTTGATACACAGTACGATCAGCCACATTATAGGTTTATAATGAAAACCTCCACATGAAGAGTCTAATAAAGTCAAGTATAAATTCTCTACCTATATGGATAGAGTTGTCTGTGGTATAAAACTTTGTTTGATCATCAAAACTTGAAGTTTAAAAACAGTTTTATTCCTTGCTTGGTGATTATAGTTTGTGTGCACATAAACAACTTCTTAATAGATTTTACTTTTAGATCAAACAAATATAAAGGTAATATTCCTTTGTATCACTTACGTTCACAGGTCGGACTTTCTTTGGACCATTTCCCTGAATCTAAACAAGTCAGTTCCGAATCTCCTACTAATTCATAGTTTTTTTTACAGGAGAACGTGCATCGGTCTCCTCTCACAGCAGAGGAACAAAACCCTGACGTCATTCCGTTTAATGGAGCTCTTAATGAATCACAAATTGATTCTGTAAATGTACAAATAAAACTGAAACTGGTTACTACTTAAAACATCTGTGAGCTACATGTTAATACCAGCTATTTGTTAATTCCAACTGTCAGTTAATACCAGCTAATTTTTAATACCAAATACCAGTTAACTGTTAATACCAACTTTCAATTAATACTAGCTAACTGTTTGTACTATCTATCAGTTAATACCAGCTAACTGTTCATACCAAATACCAGCTAACTGGTATTAACTGACAATTGAATTAACAATTAGTTGGTATTAACAGTTAGCTGATATTAACATGATTTATATTGCTGACATAACGATAAAAACATATTTTATACTCTGTAATTTTGTTGATTATAATATTCCAAAATAAAACTAACTGTAAATGTTCAATTAAGACAAGTTTACAAACCTTACTGTTAACGAGATCTGATGGAGTTTTAAAATTGTTCACAAGGGTTGATAGAAACTCTTCATAAATGTTTGTATTAACTAACACAGTTATAAAAACACCACAGTTCACATGTTTGAAAGAAGAGAAGATAACACTTAAAGCACTTACGTTCACATGTCGGAGGCGCAGCTGACCAGCTGCCAGATTCCAGACATATCAATGTGGACGGTCCTAAGAGCTGATTGTCTCCTACACAGGAGAATGAACATCGCTGTCCTGCCACAGCCGATAGACAAGCTCCTGCAAACTCTCCTTGGTTTGGAGGACTCAGTGGAGGACAACCATTTCCTTTATCTGTAATTTTCCAGGGCATTATTCATACGCATTAGTTGAAACTAAAGTCTTGTCGACACGTTTAGCTGTTCTGGAATTTTACACTGTCATTCTATAAGAATAATGTCTCTATCAACACAAACGTTTTATGGTTTTCTTCCTGCATTACTATCACGGTTGTTACAGATAGTATTTCATAACTATTGTGTTTAAGCCGGCCAGGCGGGCTCTAGATTGAATGAAATGCTTTGAAATCAATGGATATGGCAAAGATAGTGTGGATAAAACACTATTATTATCCATTCTTCAAGCTCTTGGAAATTCCTAAGGAACTAGATTAAGAATTACAAATGTAATAGGCCTAACATTAATGTATTATTACAGACATAATTCATTATAATTGTTTAAAAATGTAATAGGCCTAACATTAATGTATTATTACAGATATAATTCATTATAATTGTTTAAAAATGTAATAGGCCTAACATTAATATATTATTACAGATATAATTCATTATAATTGTTTAAAAATGTAATAGGCCTAACATTAATGTATCATGACAGGTGTAATTCATTATAATTATGCTTGGTCACATTGGAAAAGTCACTCACACCATAACTGTCAATGTTAATACCTTCTCTTTCGGGTTAAAATATATCAGTCAAGGGTTTTATGCCGAATAATAACCCTTAAACATTGCTGGAAGAAAACACAGGACTTCTTTGCAAGGCTTTGTACTCTGTTTTTTAGCCAAATCCCACATTTAAACAAATAACATATATTTATTTCGACTGAGGGTGACATGTTTGATGATAAGGTTCGAACCAGAGACCCAAAGATTACAAGTAGAGCACCCTGTCAGACCTATTACCTTGACTAGAACACAAAAACATAGATATTATAGAATATGAAACCACTTGTCACTTACATTCACACAGTGGAATTTCATCTGTCCAAGCACCTCCTTCCAAACAAGTAACCACCTTAGTACCTTTAAGTTGAAAGTTTGTTTCGCAAGAGAACATACACGTATCTCCAGTAGTAGCAGCAAAGCAAGAACCGTTTGTCAAACCATTCGGAGGTGGTGACAAGTCTGGACATGTTGTTTTTACCAGCGCTATGTCACAGATATATTATTTGTTCAAATGTTTACTTCTGACTTCCACAATTTAAACGTTGTGTTGCTTTTGATGGACATATGTGATTATACAACAATAACATTTACAAACCTGAACATTGTTACATACTAGCCTTTAAAGATATAAAATATTGTTATTATACACTTTTATTTTTGTACAAACCATAACAGATAAAACAAAAGTAACGATTAAACAATCAGTGTGCCTAATAATATTGTTTTGTAATAACATTATCTTACAGAAATGTGCCAGTGTGTATTTGACAAGAACTACACAAAGTTACATCTATTTTGTTATAATGTAGCACGTGCTCTACATAACGAAATAGAGCTGATGGACGAGTGGCCTTAGAACTATGAACTTAGAACCTTAAAACTATGGTTATCAGTAAAAAGTCTTTAATTTCCTCGACACTCATATCTTAAAGATATTTATCAGAAAACCTAATCACAAACACTTATAGTTGCCCTCACGACATGATGTACAGTAAACAAATAACAATCGATTTAAAAAAGTAAAAATCTGGTATAATAAATAACTAAAAAGTAAAATAATACAACATGTGCATTCCCAGAGCCAGTTAACATATTCCAAACAGCTGCTAACATAAAGGAAAGACCATATTTATAACGACACTTAACATAAAGGAAATACTATATTTATAACGACACTTAACATAAAGGAAAGACCACATTTATAATGACAATTCACATAAAGGAAAGACTGTATTTATAACGACACTTAATATAAAGGAAAAACCATATTTATAATAACACTTCACATAAAGGAAAGACTATATTTATAACGACACTTAACATAAAGGAAAGACCACATTTATAATGACACTTCACATAAAGGAAAGACTCTATTTATAACGACACTTAACATAAAGGATTTTTTTTTGTTTTTTTGTTTTTTTTTGGAATTTCGCACAAAGCTACTCGAGGGCTATCTGTGCTAACATAAAGGAAAGACCATATTTATAATACGACTGTGGCCAGTAAAGAAACGAAAATCAACATAACAACCTATTCTGTATAATTAAATGATTTGATTGAAAATCGAGTTATATTGTCTTGTGAAACACGACAATATTTACTGACCATTCAATTAAACTTCTATTATCGACACAGCAAAAAAACAACAACAAAATTTGAATAACTAAATAACACAATATTTTACAATGTTAATCAGTGACAGGATGTTTTAAAACTACACATCTGTCAAAGCACCTAAAGCTAACAAAGTGGGATTCTTTGTGTATATTAACAAGTGTAGCCTAATGAAATAGCTAGTTATAATATAGTGAGCATTATTTGTGCATTTTCAGTGTAATACAACAGGAAACTAAATGTAGATTGATTTCATAATAACAACAAAAACTTACATCCACATGCTGGATTTCCTGAAGACCATCTTCCCGTGTCCAAACATATTAGTTCTGAAGTTCCTACTAGTTGGTAGTCTCCTATACAGGAGAATGTACATTTATCTCCTGCCACTGATAATGAACAATTCCCTGCTATTTCTCCATTTTCTGGAGCGGAGAGTGTCGGACAATAGGATTGTTGAACTAAAGTTACGTATGAAACAATGTGACAACGTCTGAACTTGACTGGAAAATACTAACAATAGAAAACTGAATACATCGTGTACAGAACAGAACTAGTGAATACTAGTGTACTTTACAATATATTATTTATCGTACAAGCTTTTATCATAACATGTTTATGAAGTGAATTTCACAAAATGCTACTCGACTGCTCTCTGTTCTAGTCTTTTCAAAACTTGAAGTAATAGACTAGAAGAAACAATATTCAGTGATGACGAGAAAACCCACTTGTAGTGAACCTGACGATGACCGAAGAAAGTCGAAACGTTGTTCGCTCCTCTACATAAAAAATGTTCTCAACACAAACCACCTGTTTTTACACATATATTAGACTAGAAAAAAGAAAATTCTTGACGACGAGAAACCCACTTGAAATAAAAATGTATCTCATAACGGCTGGTACGGGTATTAACATTTATTGCTGAGGGGAGAACAACTTTTAGAACGTTCTAGGTCATCTTCAGGTTAACAAAAAGTTTGCAAGTGACTGCTACCAAACTCGTCTTAGGGACATGAGTATAAACGAGTAGGGACTGTAGGGGCGTTCCAGTTGGATGTTAGGGTATTAATTAATATCGATATAAAGGTATTCTATATATTGGTTTTAGTTGCTGTGTTAGTAGGACTTCTTTGATTTTTGTGTTTTTTTGTTTTTAACATTTGTTTCCTTATTAAGTATCTGGGTGGGGCCCGGCATGGCCAGGTGGGTTAAGGCGTGCGACTCGTAGTCTGATGGTCGCGGTTTCGGTTCTCCGTCTCACAAACATGCTCGCCTTTTCAGCTGTGGGGGCGTTATAATGTGACGGTCAATCTCATTATTCGTTGGTAAAAGAGTAGCCGAAGAGTTGGCGGTGGGTGGTGATGACTAGCTGCCTTCCCTCTAGGCTTACACTGTTAAATTATAGCGCAGATAGCCCTCGAGTTGCTTTGCGCGAAATTCATAAACAAACAAACAAAACATATCTGGGTGTTTTCTATGGTTATGTTTGTTTATTTGATTTGAAGTGTTTAAAAACGTGTGATGGTCGAAAGGCCGGTATGGCCAAGCATGTTAAGGCGTGCAACTCGTAATCTGAGGCTTGCGGGTTCGCATCCCCGTCGCGCCAAACATGCTCGCCCTTCCAGCTGTGGGGGCGTTATTATGTTACGGTCAATCCCACTATTCGTTGGTAAAAGAGTAGCCGGTTAGTAGGTGGCAGGAAAAATATCGGAAATGGAAAGATATAAGAATTTATTGATAAGATGTTGCTGGCCACATGCCAATGAGGTCGTTCGAAGTGGATGAACTTGAAGCATCAAGCCTATCGAAAAATGGACCTGCAACAGATCATAGACAAGGAACATTATGCAAGGTCTGTGGATACTCCACAAAAGGACAGTGGTAGTCCATGTGCTTCTTGTGAGAAAGAGACATCAGTCACGTGAAGAAAAGTTTCTTTCACAAGATAAAGGCTCATTATTAGATTGTTAACAGAACATTGTTTACCAAATATTTATACGATACATTCAGATTCATAATATTTTTTATGTTATTAAACTTGTAGTTTTCTCTAAAATTAATTTTGAAATTTCAACGAAACTGCAGGAAACACATTCAAAAAATTAACTTATTAAAGTCGTAAACAGATTTTTGTACAGGCAGCTTAAATTAGGTAGAAAATGGCTTATTTATCTTAAAACCAATTCAGTTTCTTTTTGAGTTTCGGATAACATTAGAGAATAAATTTGTTTATTCTGGGTACAGTCATGAATATTTTCATCAAGTTAACACGTCTTCTGACCAAAAATGTTGGATATGTTGTCAATTGTGTCTGCTTGAAGTTGAAAGTAACATGATATAAAAATAATGCTGCAAAGACGTCAATGAAGGTGTGAAAAATATGACTTACGTTCACATGATGGACTTTCTCCAGACCAACTTCCGGTGTCCAAACAGATCAAATCTGATACTCCAACTAGTTGGTAGTCTCCTACACAGGAGAACGTACATCGATCTCCTGTCACTGCAGATGAACACATTCCTGCTATTTCTCCATTTTCAGGAGCAGTGATTGCTGGACAGTAGGACTGTTGAACTGAAGACATAACAGTGACAGAGTGGAAACATTTAATGTTTGGTTTAATAATATTGGTTACAAATTTCGTATCTATATTTGTGTCCAATTGTATTTCTCTAAGATACAGTGAAAATTATCATTATTATTATATAGATACTTTCGAATGTAAAATAGTTTCAAACATGCAAGTCCGTTAGTCACTTGACAGCCAAAACCAACATAAACTCACAAAGAAACAGAATGTATCATAGTTACATTTTCACATTATTTGTACTTAAAATGATAACACGAACAAGTGATAACTTTTGAAAATGGAATATAAAAAGCATTTCCAATATAAAACATTAATATCATGAAACTTGTCGAGGATTTACACTTTCTGAGAAGGAGATGTTATTTGTATTTAGTGGCATTACAAAGCAAAGGAAAATAGATTAAAATGGGAAGACAGAACCAAACAAAAATACACTTGCAACAGGTGATATTCTGGGATTGTTAAAGAAAGTGTAGTTTCTTATAACAGATGACAATATTAGAAGTCAATAGTTAATGAAGAAATATATCTCTGTAAAAAATGAAACAAGTCACTTGGTGCTATGTAAACGTCGTGTAAATATTTTGTAAGCGACAACATGTCGTGTTGTGTTTAAATTTTCATTTCTATTATTCATTTTTCCATATTGATATTATTGTTTCGAAGTTTAAACTAATATTTTGTTATTTATTTAGGGTAAGATTTAGAATTTTCTTGAATTAAGTAGACCAATCATATGTTTGTAAATGAAGTGCTGGTGATTTCGTGTCTAGACGTGTAGTCTCGTGCAAGAACGGACATGCGTGGATTGCTCTGGAGACCTGTAGAATTTTCGCGGTCTTTCGGGGAGTTTAGGCCTACAATATATAAACAGACGAAGATGCGAGAGAGGAGAGAAAGATTCAGTCATCAGTTTTTATTCGAAGAAAAAAGAGAGATTGAGTCATTAGTTATTATTCGAAGAAAAAAAAGAGATATGGTGAGATTCAGACATCAGTTTTATTTCAAAAGAAGAGAGTCAGTTATTTGAGAAAGATTAAGTGTTTGCTGTGATTATTCAACTTGGATTTGTGACTGAAGTCAGATCTACGGAAGCTGTGATTTTATTTCGTCAATCTCTACGATTCATCCGAATTACTGCTAGCGTTGAGAGTCGGCGAATTTATTGAACTGTGAACTCTGTTTCTGAACTTCTTCATTTAAGTTTCGGAATTTCTTCGTGGGACCAAATTCACACCCTAGACTGGAATTTGAGACTTTCATTTTAGATCATTATATTAGATACAGGCCAGTACCATTTTGTATTGTGATTAATTTTGAAGTTTGAAACTAGTATTATTTTGTTTTGTAATTAATTTCGAATGTTGTAACTTAATATCTGTCACTGTTATTATATAATTTATGTTATATCTGTTATATTTGTTAATAGTTTAGTGTAATAAATTATACAAGCTGTTATCTGCGTTTTTCTGTTGCGTTTAGTCTACGAAGAACATAAAAAATACGTAACAGAAAATTGGGGGCTCGTCCGGGATATCGAACAAACAATTTAATTTTATTCTAAAATAAGATTTATATTCTATACAGATAGACAGCTTGTATATTCAAAATGGCATTCCAACTTAAAGATTTTATGAACGAATTTAATCAGAATCCCTCTTTCGAATTAATCAGTGAATTAAAAAAATCTGAATTGCTTGATGTTGGTAAACATTTTAATTTAGAAGTGAAGCAATCAATGAAGAAAGCAGATATTAAACAAATTATTGTTGAACATTTGGTCAGCCAAAAAGTATTACCTCAAAAAGTTGTACAACAATTGCCTGTCGCTCATTTTGACCCAGATTTCGAATTAAAAAAAAATGGAAATGGAAATGAAATTTCGTTTAGAAATTGAAAGCAAACGACTTGAGGCACAACAGGAAAACAGACGCCTTGTTCTTGAGGCAGAACAAGAAAATAAACGTATTGAGGCAGAACAAGAAAACAAACGCCTTGTTCTTGATGCCGAAATACAAAAAGAACGCATTAAAGCTGATAAAGAAATCAGTATGAGAAAGGCACAGACAGAAGAAAAGGTTGTCCAAATGCGGTTGGATAATTTCGATGCTTCCAAACAAATTCGGTTCTCCGTCTCACAAAAATGCTCGCCTTTTCAGCCGTGGGGGCGTTATAATGTTACGGTCAATCTCATTATTCGTTGGTAAAAGAGTAGCCGAAGAGTTGGCGGTGGGTGGTGATGACTAGCTACCTTCCCTCTAGTCTTACACTGTTAAATTATAGCGCAGATAGCCCTCGAGTTGCTTTGCGCGAAATTCATAAACAAACAAACAAAACATATCTGGGTGTTTTCTATGGTTATGTTTGTTTATTTGATTTGAAGTGTTGAAAAACGTGTGATGGTGGAAAGGCCGGTATGGCCAAGCATGTTAAGGCGTGCGACTCGTAATCTGAGGGTTGCGGGTTCGCATCCCCGTCGCGCCAAACATGCTCGCCCTTCCAGCTGTGGGGGCGTTATTATGTTACGGTCAATCCCACTATTCGTTGGTAAAAGAGTAGCCGGTTAGTAGGTGGCAGGAAAAATATCGAAAATGGAAAGATATAAGAATTTATTGATAAGATGTTGTTGGCCACATGCCAATGAGGTCGTTCGAGGTGGATGAACTTGAAGCATCAAGCCTATCGAAAAATGGACCTGCAACAGATCATAGACAAGGAACATTATGCAAGGTCTGTGGATACTCCACAAAAGGACAGTGGTAGTCCATGTGCTTCTTGTGAGAAAGAGACATCAGTCACGTGAAGAAAAGTTTCTTTCACAAGATAAAGGCTCATTATTAGATTGTTAACAGAACATTGTTTACCAAATATTTATACGATACATTCAGATTCATAATATTTTTTACGTTATTAAACTTGTAGTTTTCTCTAAAATTAATTTTGAAATTTCAACGAAACCGCAGGAAACACATTCAAAAAAATTAACTTATTAAAGTCGTAAACAGATTTTTGTACAGGCAGCTTAAATTAGGTAGAAAATGGCTTATTTATCTTAAAACCAATTCAGTTTCTTTTTGAGTTTCGGATAACATTAGAGAATAAATTTGTTTATTCTGGGTACAGTCATGAATATTTTCATTAAGTTAACACGTCTTCTGACCAAAAAATGTTGGATATGTTGTCAATTGTGTCTGCTTGAAGTTGAAAGTAACATGATATAAAAATAATGCTGCAAAGACGTCAATGAAGGTGTGAAAAATATGACTTACGTTCACATGATGGACTTTCCCCAGACCAACTTCCGGTGTCCAAACAGATCAAATCTGATACTCCAACTAGTTGGTAGTCTCCTACACAGGAGAACGTACATCGATCTCCTGTCACTGCAGATGAACACATTCCTGCTATTTCTCCATTTTCAGGAGCAGTGATTGCTGGACAGTAGGACTGTTGAACTGAAGACATAACAGTGACAGAGTGGAAACATTTAATGTTTGGTTTAATAATATTGGTTACAAATTTCGTATCTATATTTGTATCCAATTGTATTTCTCTAAGATACAGTGAAAATTATCATTATTATTATATAGATACTTTCGAATGTGATATTAAAATAGTTTCAAACATGCAAGTCCGTTAGTCACTTGACAGCCAAAACCAACATAAACTCACAAAGAAACAGAATGTTACATTTTCACATTATTTGTACTTAAAATGATAACACGAACAAGTGATAACTTTTGAAAATGGAATATAAAAAGCATTTCCAATATAAAACATTAATATCATGAAACTTGTCGAGGATTTACACTTTCTGAGAAGGAGATGTTATTTGTATTTAGTGGCATTACAAAGCAAAGGAAAATAGATTAAAATGGGAAGACAGAACCAAACAAAAATACACTTGCAACAGGTGATATTCTGGGATTGTTAAAGAAAGTGTAGTTTCTTATAACAGATGAGAATATTAGAAGTCAATAGTTAATGAAGAAATATATCTCTGTAAAAAATGAAACAAGTCACTTGGTGCTATGTAAACGTCGTGTAAATATTTTGTAAGCGACAACATGTCGTGTTGTGTTTAAATTTTCATTTCTATTATTCATTTTTCCATATTGATATTATTGTTTCGAAGTTTAAACTAATATTTTGTTATTTATTTAGGGAAAGATTTAGAATTTTCTTGAATTAAGCAGACCAATCATATGTTTGTAAATGAAATGCTGGTGATTTCGTGTCTAGACGTGTAGTCTCGTGCAAGAACGGACATGCGTGGATTGCTCTGGAGACCTGTAGAATTTTCGCGGTCTTTCGGGGAGTTTAGGCCTACAATATATAAACAGACGAAGATGCGAGAGAGGAGAGAAAGATTCAGTCATCAGTTTTTATTCGAAGAAAAAAGAGAGATTGAGTCATTAGTTATTATTCGAAGAAAAAAAAGAGATATGGTGAGATTCAGACATCAGTTTTATTTCAAAAGAAGAGAGTCAGTTATTTGAGAAAGATTAAGTGTTTGCTGTGATTATTCAACTTGGATTTGTGACTGAAGTCAGATCTACGGAAGCTGTGATTTTATTTCGTCAATCTCTACGATTCATCCGAATTACTGCTAGCGTTGAGAGTCGGCGAATTTATTGAACTGTGAACTCTGTTTCTGAACTTCTTCATTTAAGTTTCGGAATTTCTTCGTGGGACCAAATTCACACCCTAGACTGGAATTTGAGACTTTCATTTTAGATCATTATATTAGATACAGGCCAGTACCATTTTGTATTGTGATTAATTTTGAAGTTTGAAACTAGTATTATTTTGTTTTGTAATTAATTTCGAATGTTGTAACTTAATATCTGTCACTGTTATTATATAATTTATGTTATATCTGTTATATTTGTTAATAGTTTAGTGTAATAAATTATACAAGCTGTTATCTGCGTTTTTCTGTTGCGTTTAGTCTACGAAGAACATAAAAAATACGTAACAGAAAATTGGGGGCTCGTCCGGGATATCGAACAAACAATTTAATTTTATTCTAAAATAAGATTTATATTCTATACAGATAGACAGCTTGTATATTCAAAATGGCATTCCAACTTAAAGATTTTATGAACGAATTTAATCAGAATCCCTCTTTCGAATTAATCAGTGAATTAAAAAAATCTGAATTGCTTGATGTTGGTAAACATTTTAATTTAGAAGTGAAGCAATCAATGAAGAAAGCAGATATTAAACAAATTATTGTTGAACATTTGGTCAGCCAAAAAGTATTACCTCAAAAAGTTGTACAACAATTGCCTGTCGCTCATTTTGACCCAGATTTCGAATTAAAAAAAAATGGAAATGGAAATGAAATTTCGTTTAGAAATTGAAAGCAAACGACTTGAGGCACAACAGGAAAACAGACGCCTTGTTCTTGAGGCAGAACAAGAAAATAAACGTATTGAGGCAGAACAAGAAAACAAACGCCTTGTTCTTGATGCCGAAATACAAAAAGAACGCATTAAAGCTGATAAAGAAATCAGTATGAGAAAGGCACAGACAGAAGAAAAGGTTGTCCAAATGCGGTTGGATAATTTCGATGCTTCCAAACAAATTCGGTTCTCCGTCTCACAAAAATGCTCGCCTTTTCAGCCGTGGGGGCGTTATAATGTTACGGTCAATCTCATTATTCGTTGGTAAAAGAGTAGCCGAAGAGTTGGCGGTGGGTGGTGATGACTAGCTACCTTCCCTCTAGTCTTACACTGTTAAATTATAGCGCAGATAGCCCTCGAGTTGCTTTGCGCGAAATTCATAAACAAACAAACAAAACATATCTGGGTGTTTTCTATGGTTATGTTTGTTTATTTGATTTGAAGTGTTGAAAAACGTGTGATGGTGGAAAGGCCGGTATGGCCAAGCATGTTAAGGCGTGCGACTCGTAATCTGAGGGTTGCGGGTTCGCATCCCCGTCGCGCCAAACATGCTCGCCCTTCCAGCTGTGGGGGCGTTATTATGTTACGGTCAATCCCACTATTCGTTGGTAAAAGAGTAGCCGGTTAGTAGGTGGCAGGAAAAATATCGAAAATGGAAAGATATAAGAATTTATTGATAAGATGTTGTTGGCCACATGCCAATGAGGTCGTTCGAGGTGGATGAACTTGAAGCATCAAGCCTATCGAAAAATGGACCTGCAACAGATCATAGACAAGGAACATTATGCAAGGTCTGTGGATACTCCACAAAAGGACAGTGGTAGTCCATGTGCTTCTTGTGAGAAAGAGACATCAGTCACGTGAAGAAAAGTTTCTTTCACAAGATAAAGGCTCATTATTAGATTGTTAACAGAACATTGTTTACCAAATATTTATACGATACATTCAGATTCATAATATTTTTTACGTTATTAAACTTGTAGTTTTCTCTAAAATTAATTTTGAAATTTCAACGAAACCGCAGGAAACACATTCAAAAAAATTAACTTATTAAAGTCGTAAACAGATTTTTGTACAGGCAGCTTAAATTAGGTAGAAAATGGCTTATTTATCTTAAAACCAATTCAGTTTCTTTTTGAGTTTCGGATAACATTAGAGAATAAATTTGTTTATTCTGGGTACAGTCATGAATATTTTCATTAAGTTAACACGTCTTCTGACCAAAAAATGTTGGATATGTTGTCAATTGTGTCTGCTTGAAGTTGAAAGTAACATGATATAAAAATAATGCTGCAAAGACGTCAATGAAGGTGTGAAAAATATGACTTACGTTCACATGATGGACTTTCTCCAGACCAACTTCCGGTGTCCAAACAGATCAAATCTGATACTCCAACTAGTTGGTAGTCTCCTACACAGGAGAACGTACATCGATCTCCTGTCACTGCAGATGAACACATTCCTGCTATTTCTCCATTTTCAGGAGCAGTGATTGCTGGACAGTAGGACTGTTGAACTGAAGACATAACAGTGACAGAGTGGAAACATTTAATGTTTGGTTTAATAATATTGGTTACAAATTTCGTATCTATATTTGTGTCCAATTGTATTTCTCTAAGATACAGTGAAAATTATCATTATTATTATATAGATACTTTCGAATGTAAAATAGTTTCAAACATGCAAGTCCGTTAGTCACTTGACAGCCAAAACCAACATAAACTCACAAAGAAACAGAATGTATCATAGTTACATTTTCACATTATTTGTACTTAAAATGATAACACGAACAAGTGATAACTTTTGAAAATGGAATATAAAAAGCATTTCCAATATAAAACATTAATATCATGAAACTTGTCGAGGATTTACACTTTCTGAGAAGGAGATGTTATTTGTATTTAGTGGCATTACAAAGCAAAGGAAAATAGATTAAAATGGGAAGACAGAACCAAACAAAAATACACTTGCAACAGGTGATATTCTGGGATTGTTAAAGAAAGTGTAGTTTCTTATAACAGATGAGAATATTAGAAGTCAATAGTTAATGAAGAAATATATCTCTGTAAAAAATGAAACAAGTCACTTGGTGTTATGTAAACGTCGTGTAAATATTTTGTAAGCGACAACATGTCGTGTTGTGTTTAAATTTTCATTTCTATTATTCATTTTTCCATATTGATATTATTGTTTCGAAGTTTAAACTAATATTTTGTTATTTATTTAGGGTAAGATTTAGAATTTTCTTGAATTAAGTAGACCAATCATATGTTTGTAAATGAAGTGCTGGTGATTTCGTGTCTAGACGTGTAGTCTCGTGCAAGAACGGACATGCGTGGATTGCTCTGGAGACCTGTAGAATTTTCGCGGTCTTTCGGGGAGTTTAGGCCTACAATATATAAACAGACGAAGATGCGAGAGAGGAGAGAAAGATTCAGTCATCAGTTTTTATTTGAAGAAAAAAGAGAGATTGAGTCATTAGTTATTATTCGAAGAAAAAAAAGAGATATGGTGAGATTCAGACATCAGTTTTATTTCAAAAGAAGAGAGTCAGTTATTTGAGAAAGATTAAGTGTTTGCTGTGATTATTCAACTTGGATTTGTGACTGAAGTTAGATCTACGGAAGCTGTGATTTTATTTCGTCAATCTCTACGATTCATCCGAATTACTGCTAGCGTTGAGAGTCGGCGAATTTATTGAACTGTGAACTCTGTTTCTGAACTTCTTCATTTAAGTTTCGGAATTTCTTCGTGGGACCAAATTCACACCCTAGACTGGAATTTGAGATTTTCATTTTAGATCATTATATTAGATACAGGCCAGTACCATTTTGTATTGTGATTAATTTTGAAGTTTGAAACTAGTATTATTTTGTTTTGTAATTAATTTCGAATGTTGTAACTTAATATCTGTCACTGTTATTATATAATTTATGTTATATCTGTTATATTTGTTAATAGTTTAGTGTAATAAATTATACAAGCTGTTATCTGCGTTTTTCTGTTGCGTTTAGTCTACGAAGAACATAAAAAATACGTAACACTTGTACACAAGATGCTTCCGAAAAATAATCATTTGTTATCAAATTATTAAGAAACCATTTATTCAGACGTTATGTTTATTTGACACAGATAAATATAGATATAGATGTAAAAATAAACCCACAGTATTAATGTGTTGTTATATTTATAGTTATTTTTTTACAATATCCTTGCTTGAGTGAAACTCTAGGAAAAAATAGACAAAAACAGATTGTTGAATCCTTATTTCATGTTTTTGTTTTTGATTTTAGTTTCTGTCTTTTGACAATTCACAAAATAAACTTACTAAATTTATAAACAGATTTTTCAAATATTCTGAATTAGGTTGAAATTGTCTTAAATACATTTGATATTTACGTTGTGTTAGTTTGCTGTTTTTTATATTTTCCTAATAAATGAGATCAAGCTTGTTCAGCTGGAAATATTTAATTGATTAATGCGAGAATGTCTAGTTGTGTAATACACATTGGTGAACCCACGACTGACTTATGTGAGAATGTCTAGTTGTGTAATACACATTGGTGAACCCACGACTGACTTATGTGAGAATGTCTAGTTGTGTAATACACATTGGTGAACCCACGACTGACTTATGTGAGAATGTCTAGTTGTGTAATACACATTGGTGAACCCACGACTGACTTATGTGAGAATGTCTAGTTGTGTAATACACATTGGTGAACCCATGACTGACTTATGTGAGAATGTCTAGTTGTGTAATACACATTGGTGAACCCACGACTGACTTATGTGAGAATGTCTAGTTGTGTAATACACATTGGTGAACCCACGACTGACTTATGTGAGAATGTCTAGTTGTGTAATACACATTGGTGAACCCATGACTGACTTATGTGAGAATGTCTAGTTGTGTAATACACATTGGTGAACCCACGACTGACTTAATACATCCATAAACACCACAACATTGGATATATGTTGTCATTCGTTTCTATTTAAATTGAAACAAACATAGTATAAGAATCATGTAGCAACAAAGTCTCTGAAGGAATGAAAAACATGACTTACGTTCACATGATGGGCTTTCTCCAGACCAATTTCCGGTGTCCAAGCATGTCAAATCCGAAAGTCCTACCAGTTGGTAGTTTCCTACACAGGAGAACGTACATTGATCTCCTGTCACTGCAGATGAACACGATCCTGCTATTTCTCCATTTTCAAGAGCAGTGATTGCTGGACAGTAGGACTGTTGAACTGAAGACATAACAGTGACAGAGTGGAAATATTTGGGAATCGTCCAAAAATAACGAAAGACATAGAAATTTCTTTTCACATATTCTCGTAATTATACTTCTATAATGTTTAAGGTGTTTGAAAAGTGTTTTATTGAAATTATTTTAAATTTGGAAATTAGTAAGAATGTGGACAACTACAGCCGATATGAACTAATGAGACAGTAGCATTTATCATAAGTCTGATTTGACATTAATTGGCATACCATAGCTAGTGTAATGCCACTAAAGACTTCCTGCTTTTGTTGAAAACTTGTAACAGCCCATTTTGACACAAGGTACATAATTATTAGGATCAATGTCAGAGATTTAGAACTTCCAAAGCAGGTGTGTTTCTTGCACTTAATGGTATTTAGAAAGTACAGGAGCATGGATTAACTTGGGACACTTGTGCTATCACCAGAGAGGGGCTTCATACAGGTCATAAACCAGAAATGTTAATCAAAGTTTAGTGTCTGCAAAAGTTAAAATATATGAGCAATAAGAGCAGTGTAAAAACTGTCTACGTGTCACACAATGGTACACATAATAATCATGAAAGATCTCCCCGTGAAAAAGTGACACAAGTCACGTGCACTCAAACTACTTCCACAAAAGGAAAATATTAGAGAAGACTAATGTTCACCGAACTTTATGTTTATATGATACAGATACATTCATATTCATAATCTTATTTTTATTTCAACCAACAGTTCTCTCTAAAAGTAACTTTGTTAAGATGAAATTTTTAGGAAAGTGAAGTCCCAAAATGTATTTACTGATATAATAAACAGATTGTTGGATTTGTAAAAGCAACTTAATTTAGGTAGAAAATGACTTACATATGTTTGAATCTTATAACATTTTAGTTTGTTATTTTGTTTCCAGTTTCAAATAACATTAGTGTAACAAATTTGTTTATTCTTGTTATAATCAACATGATTTGATTGTTCTGATGATATAGACTATATTACATAATACATCATGAGGATAGCTGTTAATTTAATACTCATTGGTAAATTCATACATCTTTAGACAGAATAACTTTGGATACGTTGTCATTCATGTCTGCTTTAAGTTGATATGAACATAATATAGAAATAATGTGGCAAAGGAGTTACTGAAGGTGTGAATAACATGGCTTACGTTCACATGATGGACTTTCTCCAGACCAATTTCCGGTGTCCAAACAGGTCAAATCCGAGACTCCTACCAGTTGGTACTCTCCAACACAGGAGAATGTACATCGATCTCCTGTCACTGCAGATGAACACATTCCTGCTATTTCTCCATTTTCAGGAGCAGTGATTGCTGGACAGTAGGACTGTTGAACTGAAGACAGAATATATCACGTGTTAAGAAACAAAGGTCACATCCACATGTTAACAAAAATTTATAACATGAGGGTCAAAGAAGAAATATTTGTCATTTATAACATGAGATACTGGTTAGTTCAGAAGCTATTTAGGTAAGTGTGTTATTAATGAAAGTTTCAGGGTATTCATTAAACCCTTATTGACCCTCCCAAAGTGATTCAGTGGATGGTACGTAGATTTATGATGATAAAAATCGAGTTTCTATACACAAGGTGGCAGAACATAAATAGATATTTAAGATGCTTTGTACTTATCAACAAAAAGTACAAAAAACTGCTTCAACCATTATTTATGTTCTTTGAACCTTCAGTGTTTATATTCTCTGAACCTTTAGTTTGTGTTCTCTGAACCAATAATGTTTGTGTTCTTTGAACCTTAGTGTTTGTGTTCTTTGGACCTTTAGTGTTTATGTTCTTTAGACCTGAAGTGTTTATGTTCCTTGGACCATTAATGTTTATGTTCCTTGAACCTTTGATGTTTATCCTAGAAAGCTGTCAGGATTTGGGCTGTAAACATTATTTCATGTTGAACAGCTAAACTTTGAGTCAGTGCTACAAACAGTAGATACTTGTATTGATCATGATGGAGGCTTAAAGATTGGTGATATCAGAAGTTTCAAATTGAGGATTAGGTTTTTCAAAGACCAGTCTGTCTGAAGAAAAGAAACATAACATTGAATAATATATATCAAAATAAAAGAGCTTGGCTGAGTAGTTAATGTTGTTCATTATGATTCTGCTTGGCTGAGTAGTTAGTGTTGTTCATTATGATTCTGCTTGGCTGACAAGTTAGTGTTGTTCATATTGATTCTGCTTGGCTGAGTAGTTAGTGTTGTTCATTGTGATTCTGCTTGGCTGAGTAGTTAGTGTTGTTCATCATGATTCTGCTTGGCTGAGTAGTTAGTGTTGTTCATTATGATTCTGCTTGGCTGAGTAGTTAGTGTTGTTCATTATGATTCTGCTTGGCTGAATAGTTTGTGTTGTTCATTATAATTCTGCTTCGCTGAGTAGTTTGTGTTGTTCATTATGATTCTGCTTGGCTGAGTAGTTAGTGTTGTTCATTGTGATTCTGCTTGGCTGAGTAGTTAGTGTTGTTCACTGTGATTCTGCTTGGCTGAGTAGTTTGTGTTGTTCATTGTGATTCTGCTTGGCTGAGTAGTTTGTGTTGTTCATTGTGATTCTGCTTGGGTGAGTAGTTAGTGTTGTTCATTATGATTCTGCTTGGCTGAGTAGTTAGTGTTGTTCATTATAATTCTGCTTGGCTGAGTAGTTAGTGTTGTTCACTGTGATTCTGCTTGGCTGAGTAGTTAGTGTTGTTCACTGTGATACTGCTTGGCTGAGTAGTTTGTGTTGTTCATTGTGATTCTGCTTGGCTGAGTAGTTAGTGTTGTTCACTGTGATTCTGCTTGGCTGAGTAGTTTGTGTTGTTCATTGTGATTCTGCTTGGCTGAGTAGTTTGTGTTGTTCATTGTGATTCTGCTTGGCTGAGTAGTTTGTGTTGTTCATTGTGATTCTGCTTGGCTGAGTAGTTAGTGTTGTTCATTGTGATTCTGCTTGGCTGAGTAGTTAGTGTTGTTCATTATGATTCTGCTTGGCTGAGTAGTTAGTGTTGTTCATTGTGATTCTGCTTGGCTGAGTAGTTAGTGTTGTTCATCATGATTCTGCTTGGCTGAGTAGTTAGTGTTGTTCATTATGATTCTGCTTGGCTGAGTAGTTAGTGTTGTTCATTATGATTCTGCTTGGCTGAATAGTTTGTGTTGTTCATTATGATTCTGCTTCGCTGAGTAGTTAGTGTTGTTCATTATGATTCTGCTTGGCTGAGTAGTTAGTGTTGTTTATTATGATTCTGCTTGGCTGAGTAGTTAGTGTTGTTCATTATAATTCTGCTTGGCTGAGTAGTTTGTGTTGTTCATTGTGATTCTGCTTGGCTGAGTAGTTAGTGTTGTTCACTGTGATTCTGCTTGGCTGAGTAGTTTGTGTTGTTCATTGTGATTCTGCTTGGCTGAGTAGTTTGTGTTGTTCATTGTGATTCTGCTTGGGTGAGTAGTTAGTGTTGTTCATTATGATTCTGCTTGGCTGAGTAGTTAGTGTTGTTCATTATAATTCTGCTTGGCTGAGTAGTTAGTGTTGTTCACTGTGATTCTGCTTGGCTGAGTAGTTAGTGTTGTTCATTGTGATTCTGCTTGGCTGAGTAGTTAGTGTTGTTCACTGTGATTCTGCTTGGCTGAGTAGTTTGTGTTGTTCATTGTGATTCTGCTTGGCTGAGTAGTTTGTGTTGTTCACTGTGATTCTGCTTGGCTGAGTAGTTTGTGTTGTTCATTGTGATTCTGCTTGGCTGAGTAGTTAGTGTTGTTCATTGTGATTCTGCTTGGCTGAGTAGTTAGTGTTGTTCATTATGATTCTGCTTGGCTGAGTAGTTAGTGTTGTTCATTATGATTCTGCTTGGCTGAGTAGTTAGTGTTGTTCATTATAATTTTGCTTGGCTGTGTAGTTAGTGTTGTTCACTGTGATTCTGCTTGGCTGAGTAGTTAGTGTTGTTCACTGTGATTCTGCTTGGCTGAGTAGTTAGTGTTGTTCACTGTGATTCTGCTTGGCTGAGTAGTTTGTGTTGTTCATTGTGATTCTGCTTGGCTGAGTAGTTTGTGTTGTTCATTGTGATTCTGCTTGGCTGAGTAGTTAGTGTTGTTCATTATAATTCTGCTTGGCTGAGTAGTTACTGTTGTTCATTATGATTCTGCTTGGGTGAGTAGTTAGTGTTGTTCATTATGATTCTGCTTGGCTGAGTAGTTAGTGTTGTTCACTGTGATTCTGCTTGGCTGAGTAGTTTCTGTTGTTCATTGTGAT
This sequence comes from Carcinoscorpius rotundicauda, assembly GCA_011833715.1. NCBI lineage: Eukaryota > Metazoa > Arthropoda > Merostomata > Xiphosura > Limulidae > Carcinoscorpius > Carcinoscorpius rotundicauda. The sequence continues at coordinate 71,853,066 of CM022402.1, read as the reverse complement.
TCTGCTTGGCTTAGTAGTTTGTGTTGTTCATTATAATTCTGCTTGGCTGAGTAGTTACTGTTGTTCATTATGATTCTGCTTGGCTGAGTAGTTAGTGTTGTTCATTGTGATTCTGCTTGGCTGAGTAGTTTGTGTTGTTCATTATAATTCTGCTTGGCTGAGTAGTTACTGTTGTTCATTATGATTCTGCTTGGGTGAGTAGTTAGTGTTGTTCATTATGATTCTGCTTGGCTGAGTAGTTAGTGTTGTTCATTGTGATTCTGCTTGGCTGAGTAGTTAGTGTTGTTCATTGTGATTCTGCTTGGCTGAGTAGTTACTGTTGTTCATTATGATTCTGCTTGGGTGAGTAGTTAGTGTTGTTCATTATGATTCTGCTTGGCTGAGTAGTTAGTGTTGTTCATTATGATTCTGCTTGGCTGAGTAGTTAGTGTTGTTCATTGTGATTCTGCTTGGTTAATGTCTGCAACTCATGACTGCAAGAGAAGAAAATTGCACTCTGCACTTTTTGGTGACATCAGTGTATTATAAGGGTAACAGTCATTTAGTTTATCTGAAAAACGTTGAGTTTTTGCCTTAAGAACCTTCTTTATTTATTCTAACTCTGTCAGATGTTTCATTATTGAACAAATTATATCCACTCCATATTGTTAAGGGGCTACTGTTTTACAATCCTCTATATTGTTAAGAGGCTACTGTTTTATAATCCTCTGTATTGTTAAGGGGCTACTGTTTTACAATTCTCTATAATGTTGAGGGGCTACTGTTTTACAATTTTCTATATTGTTCAAGGGCTACTGTTTTATAATCCTCTATATTGTTGAGGGGCTACTGTTTTACAATCCTCTATATTGTTGAGGGGCTACTGTTTTACAATCCTCTATATTGTTGAGGGGCTACTGTTTTACAATCTTCTGTATTGTTAAGGGGCTACTGTTTTACAATCCTCTGTATTGTTGAGGCGCTACTGTTTTACAATCCTCTATATTGTTAAGAGGCTACTGTTTTATAATCCTCTATATTGTTAAAGGTCTACTGTTTTACAATCCTCTATAAAGTTGAGGGGCTACTGTTTTACAATCCTCTATATTGTTCAAGGGCTACTGTTTTATAATCCTCTATATTGTTGAGGGGCTACTGTTTTACAATCCTCTATATTGTTCAAGGGCTACTGTTTTACAATACTCTTTATTGTTGAGGGGCTACTGTTTTACAATCTTCTATATTGTTAAGGGGCTACTGTTTCACAATCCTCTGTATTGTTGAGGGGCTACTGTTTTACAATCCTCTATATTGTTAAGGGGCTACTGTTTTACAATCCTCTATAATGTTGAGGGGCTACTGTTTTACAATCCTCTATAATGTTGAGGGCCTACGTTTTTACAATCCTCTATATTGTTCAAGGGCTACTGTTTTATAATCCTCTATATTGTTAAGGGGCTACTGTTTTACAATCCTCTATATTGTTAAGGGGCTACTGTTTTACAATCCTCTATATTGTTGAGGGGCTACTGTTTTACAATCCTCTATATTGTTAAGAGGCTACTGTTTTATAATCCTCTATATTGTTAAAGGGCTACTGTTTTACAATCCTTTATAAAGTTGAGGGGCTACTGTTTCACAATCCTCTATAATGTTAAGGGGCTATTGTTTTACAATTCTCTATTGTTAAGGGGCTACTGTTTTACACTCCTTTATATTGTTAAGGAATTATTGTTTTACAATCCTCTATTGTTAAGGGGCTACTGTTTTACAATCCTTTATATTGTTAAGGAATTATTGTTTTACAATCCTTAGGCTTATACAAACACAGGTTCACAATCTATGAAATATGTTTACTAAACTTACAGTTCTATTTGAAAGTAACTTTATTTAGGTGAATCTTTGGTGAAATCAGACAACATAAAAGTTCAACTTCATAAAGTCATGAACAGAAACTTCTAATGTCTGAATTTGCTCAACATTTACATCAGTTTCCTTTCTTAGTTTTAAATGTTTGCTTTGAATTTTGTGCAAAACTACACGAGGCCTATCTGTGTAACTGTCCCTAATTTAGCAGTATAAGACTAGACGGAAAGTAGCTAGTCATCACCATCTACTATCAACACTTGAGCTACTCTTTTACCAACGAATAGTGGGATTTCCGGTGACATTATAATGCTCTCACAGCTAAAAGATCGAGCATGTTTGATGTAACGAGAATTCGAACCAGAGATCCTCAGAATACGAGTCGAGTACCTTACCCCACTGACCATACTGGGACCGTGTTACTATATCTTCCTAATAAATGAGATCACGCTTCTTCAGCTGGAAATACTCAATTGGTCTATCTACATATAAAACAATATACTGTACCATGAGAATGTCTAGTAGTGTAATACACATTGGTGAACCCACGACTGACTTAATACATCCATAAACACCACAACATTGGATATATGTTGTCATTCGTTTCTATTTAAATTGAAACAAACATAGTATAAGAATCATGTAGCAACAAAGTCTCTGAAGGAATGAAAAACATGACTTACGTTCACATGATGGACTTTCTCCAGACCAATTTCCGGTGTCCGAGCACGTCAAATCCGAAAGTCCTACCAGTTGGTAGTCTCCTACACAGGAGAACGTACATCGATCTCCTGTCACTGCAGATGAACACATTCCTGCTATTTCTCCATTTTCAGGAGCAGTGATTGCTGGACAGTAGGACTGTTGAACTGAAAAGTAAATAGTGCCAGAATGGAAACATGTACAACTTGTTGCCAAATAATACAGGTTAAAGGTCACTAACAGATTATAGTGATGAGTAATATATACTTTAATCCTGTTTCGTGATAATGGGAAACACACATAAAGGTAAAATGTATTCTCACTACAGCTGGTAAGGTGTATAAGAACTTTATTTAAAATAACATACAAAACAACATTTCGACCTTCTTAGGTCATCTTCGAATTTAGAAAGACAAATGTTTAACCTCAAAATGACTTGAAAAGGTTGAAATGATGTTGTATACTATATTTTAATTAAGGAAGGAAGGTTTATTTGGACAAGAAGTGAACCTGGTCCTGCAGGATTATTGTTAATTATCATAACAGTTATGGTTTTGTTAAACCCAGTAAACTATAAACGTTTTGTTACTAATTGCATAACAAATATGCACTTGAGCATGTATCCTCTAGAAAAACATAAATATTCAAAACCCTAAAAGAAAAACACTTTAACCACTTATTTTTTATCATACTGATTTACCCTTTTAATAGTCAGGTATCTTGCAATGCTCACAAACAGATTTAAGTGATGAACAATATATGTACTTCAAGTGTTGAATAAGAAGTGAAATAAACCAGATTATATATGAACCATTTAGTAAAGAAGTGTTATGTAACATTGTGATTAGTTTTGAATCTCATAAAAGTTTTATAAATCAAGAAAACTGTAAATTGAAGTGATAATTAAATAAACATTGTGTTTAGATGTTTTCAAATGTTCTTTGGTGTTATGTTTGTATGAGTACAATGGATAAAGCTAACTACTATCATAATACAGGTTAATGTACTTGTTTCTTTTATACAATTATCAATTGACACCAAGGTGGGAGATCAGACACACATGAAGTTTCACTATACAAGATCAAATATCTTATACAGACTTTTAAAAACTCAGTTCGTAATTTCTTGTGATACAACACGTTACAAAACCGTAATGCTTAGTATTTCTAAAGACTCACAATGTTTGTTTCATTCAAGTGATACATGCCTGTCATATGAATAGATTATTAGTTTGTAAACAACGAATTTGTAAATTGATGATTTCATGCGTCAAAAAGTTAGGATATCTTTTATTTCACTCCGTATTATTTCCTGTATGAATGGTTATTACGATGTTCACAAAACACTGAATGTTTTTATAACTATCTAAAAGAAGTTAACTTATACACTTGTATCAGTTTAGGAAATTGTTAAGACAAAATGTTAACAAAACAAAACATTCTTACAGTTACAAGTAGGGGTTGCTCCAGACCAACTACCAGACTCCAGACAGATCAACTCTGAGTCTCCTATTAATTGATAGTCTTCTAGACAGGAGAACATACACCTGTCTCCAGTGACGGCAGACGAACAGAATCCAGATAATTCTCCATTTTCTGGGGCACTCAAAGTTGGACATCCTGATTCAGTAACTAATTGTAAAAATAGATATTAAATTCACAAAATTAATTTTATAACTATGACAGATGTTATTTAATACTTAGGTGAATGTTTCTCCTGCAGTCTCACCATATTGTTTCTTTAATTCTCTCGTCTGCGGAATGTGAGATCGTTAAGCCTAATGGGTCACAGAAGGCTAAACAAATACATAGATTTTATCTTTAATGACACTCTGAACAAATTCCTTGTTTAAAAGTTACACAAGAAAAAATAATAAAATGGTTGTCCAATAAATTATCATAATTTACACTGGAACACTTTCTCATTCACGTGTTCTGATATGAAATCAAGATGGCGGCTACACTGTAACTCATACATATCACAGTTGAAGTGTAGAAAATAGTGTTTTCGAAAGTTGCTTCACCTATAATTTTCTACAAGTTGGCTTGAACACCAGATTCTTGTTACATATTGGAAACACCTACTAGTCTAGTTCATATATTTATTTAAGTCTACACACTGAATCACCTGGTCTGTAACTACAAAGTGTTCACGATAAATGTGAAAAATATGACTTACGTTCACATGTTGGACTTTCTCCAGACCAACTTCCAGTGTTCAAACAGGTCAAATCTGAGACTCCAACTAGTTGGTAGTCTCCTACACAGGAGAACGTACATCGATCTCCTGTCACTGCAGATGAACACATTCCTGCAATTTCTCCATTTTCAGGAGCAGTGATTGCTGGACAGTAGGACTGTTGAACTGAAGACAAAACAGTAACAGAGTGGAAATATTTAATGTTTGGGTTAATAATATTGGTTACAGATTTTGTATCTATATTTGTATCCAATTGTATTTTTCTAAGATACAGTGAAAATTATCATTATTATTATATAGATACTTCCAAACGTGATATTAAAATGAACACATTCCTGCTATTTCTCCATTTTCAGGAGCAGTGATTGATGGACAGTAGGAATGTTGAACTGAAGACAGAAGTAATAAAGTGGAAATATTGAGAGCTTGTTTCTACATACTAGAAGTTAAAGATTTTGTGATGATACACGAGCCCAAATTTTTTGTACAAGATCTAGCAAAACTGTCTTAATTATTATATAGAATTAGTCATAAGTAAAAAAATCACTCATTCAAAGTGTAATTGGAACTTAATAAATAACGCTTGTTTAACCATCGCAACATTCAACAAAATACCAGATATGGAATGTTGGAAACTTGAAGCATTGTAGATGAAAGTGAAACATAACAATATGAATAAACTGGAAGAAAAACATTGTAAATAACAGTGAAACATTAGAATATGAATAAATCAGAATAGAAACATTGTAGATAAAGACGAAACATAGGAATATGAATAAACTATAATAGAAACATTGTAGATAAAGGTAATGCATAAGAATATAAATAAACCAGAGAAGAAACATTGTAAATAACGGTGAAACACAAGAATATAAATAAACTGTAATAGAAATATTGTAGATAAAGGTGAAAAAGAAGAACATGAATAAATTGTAATAGAAACATTATAGGTAAATGTGAAACATGAGAATATAAATAAACCAGACTAGAAACATTGTAGATAACGGTGAAACACAAAAATATAAAAAACTGTAATAAAAACATTGTGGATAAAGGTGGAACACAAGAATATGAAAAAATTGTAATAGAAACATTATAGGTAAATGTGAAACACAAGAATATGAATAAACCAAAACAGAAACATTGTAGATAACGTTCAAACATAAGAATATGAATAAATTGGAATAGAAACATTCGTAAAACCTGTAGAATGAGAAATAATTTTCTATTTCGTTTTGGCATTATCTAAAATGATCATTTTTCGACATATGATTCACGTAATATTTAAGTAAAAAGCCCCTAAAAACTACAAAATGGCCATAAGGGCAGGTCAGTGATGTTGGTGAGAAATTTACAAATGTTCATGAAAGGTCTTATACATGTTCTCTACCCGCTTAACCAAACTATAAACTATATAAATGTGCTATCTTAGGAAATGAACAGAATTACAACATAAATAATAAAACATTCTTACTGTTATAAGTAGGAGGTGTTCTGGAGCAACTGCCAGACTCCAGACAGATCCACAGGAATTTGTAAATTTATTGTTTGATGTGTGAAAAAATAAATATGTAGTTTCTTTTGCTCTGTTAGTTTCATTATGAATGGCTGATGTGATGTTTCCAAAGTGAGGTTATAAGTGTTTTGATGACTATGTGTAACAAGTAAACAGATAAGATTGTATCGGTTTATGAAAGTGGTAAGATGAAAATGTTAAAAAAAACTAAACATTCTTACTGTTAGTTTCATTATGAATGGCTGATGTGATGTTTACAAAGTAAGGTTACAAGAGTTTTTGATGACTATGTGTAACAAGTAAACAGATATGATTGTATCGGTTTATAAAAGTGGTAAGATGAAAATATTAACAAAACAAAACATTCTTACTGTTACAAGTTGGAGTTGTTCCAGACCAACTGCCAGACTCCAGGCAGATCAACTCCGAGTCTCCTGCTAGTTGGTAGTCTTCTAGACAGGAAAACATACACCTGTCTCCAGTGACGGCAGACGAACAGAATCCAGATAATTCTCCATTTTCTGGAGCACTTATGGGTGGACAACCTGATTGTGTACCTATAAAGAAAATGAATAAATCCAGTGTATGATAGTAATCAGTGGATATATCATTATATGATTCAGGGTTTCTTGTTAAGTTCCAAAGGAATCGTATATCGTAATCACATTAACACAATGACTGAAGAGAAGAACACCTGAAAGTGAATCTATAGTTTGTATTGAAATTCTGGAAATAAAAAAACTTCGTGTTTATTAATGACGAATATTTACAATAAAAACTTTTTAATTTACGTGTTCTGATATCAAATCCTGATGACAGCTACTCAGACATATCACAGTTCAAGTGTAGAAAGTGGATTTTTCGAAAGCTGCTTTACCCATAATTTTATGCAAGTTAGCTTGAATACCACACTTTAGTTACAAATTGTTTTTCAATTGCATACATTCAAATATTTAGGCTGTGACTGCCAGGTCAAATCGCATCTCCACACCTAGTGTTGTAAATCTGTGAACCTTCCTGTGATTTTTGTTGAACACAACTGTAATTAGTTTAAGAAATTATTAATTTGTTTGCTAATACAGAGAATAAAATAATAACTTTCTTTTCTTATTTCAATTTGTATTTTCTTATTTAATGTGTTATTGTATTACTTACAAAACACTAAAAGGCATGGCAACTTACAAAAGTGAGTCATTGTTCTTTTTTTATACATCATTTTTGGAAAATTAAAGTTTGAAAAGAAGTTCTAGAATTCAGTCTCAAAAGCTTATATCTCCACTGATAATTGGAGTTTTCCTTCTTGGTTACTCAAGATGGCCGTCAGATAAGACCATCTTGAGCGATTATTTCCACTTCCAAGCTTGTACTTAACGTAATTCAATAGTTACTACACTCCATACATCCATTTGTACTGGTGATCTGAGGTTCGGTTGTTGAAATCTCTTGACATAAAAAAACAACAAAAAACCACGTTCTGCAGTTTGGAGATGTCGGTGTGTGATAAGATTACATTAAATATCTCATTTTAATTTAGAGTAACATACAAGATGGTAGTGACCGGTTCTGATGAATTACCTCGTTTTTATTTTATCACTTCAAAATTAGAGAAGCTAAAGCTGGTTGCCATTGATGAGATTTAATAAAGTTAGAGAAATAATATTTAGATTTTATGACCAATTTTTAGCAAGTGTACGAGTTCTTTCTCTTTAATAATTACTGTTTCTACTTGATATCAACTTTGACTATAAGAAGAATCCTCTTCTAATAATGAACCATACGCTGTAACTTAGTATTTATACTTAGTTGTTCATTTTAACTTTCTCCAATTTTCTGATTTGATTTTTAACGATGGTATGTACAACGACAATACCAGCATCTCTTTGCGATAGGTCTAGTAATCACAATAGTGTCTAAGGAACTGATCTCTTCTGCTGTCATTTAACCTGTATGTAAGTCATGTTGACAGAGTTGAAAAGGGAATAAAGAGGACAGTAGCATATTCTGAAGAAGATCCATGAACTTTGACCTCACACAGTTATTGTGATTTTTATCAGAATATCACATATATGCAATTGAAAAAAAAATCCATTTTATAACAGGATACCACAGGACAGGTCAGCAACTTTGGTCAGAAAAGAAACTTCCAAATGTCCATGAAAGCTCCTATTCGTGTAATAGATGTTCTTTATAAGCGTGCCAAACATGAATCATCTTAAAAAAGGAGTACAGTAACAACATAAATAGCAAAACATTCTTACTGTTACAAGTAGGAGTTGTTCCAGACCAACTGCCAGACTCCAAACAGATCAACTCTGGATTTCCTACCAGTTGGTACTTTTCTAGACACGAAAACATACACCTGTCTCCAGTCACAGCAGATGAACACAATCCAGATAATTCTCCATTTTCTGGGGCACTCAAAGTTGGACATTCTGATTTTGTAACTAGAAAAACACATAGAAAATGATAAAAGTCGTTTGTTTTTCATAACATGTTTTTTCACTATTTTGGTCAAGGTTTATCCTACAATGCTAACAATGTATTGCTTCAATAAATAAACTTATTGTTCCAAAAGATGTTTAGCCTCTAAGCCTAAACTCAAAGGAGGTTTACCTCAAGCTACACATTGATCAACATGTTTTATATAATTTGGGAGAATCTCACCCTTCATCAGTAATCCTGAAATCAACCAAAAACAAACAAGTTGGACCTATATCATTGTGAAAACTCTTGAACGCACACTTCAAGATTATAGAATTTTCGAAATCCTTAAGTTTATTTATGTTACGTTTTTTATGTGGACTGAACGCAACAAAAAGATACAGATAACAGCTTATATATTTTATTACAATAAACTATTATATATGTAACAGATATAAAATAAATTATGTAATAACAATGACAGATATTCAGTTTCAACCTTCAAAGTTAATTTCAATATAAAATGGTACTGGCCTGTGTCTAATAATATGATCTAGAATGAAAGTCCAAAAGTCCAGATCAAAAATCCAAAATTCTAGTCTAGGGTGTGAATTTGGTCCCACGAAGAAATTCCGAAGTTTGCTCCGGTCTCCCCTAAACAGTCTTGTACGTGTTGACTTTCAGTATAACCACTAATTCGAATGAATCGTGAAGATTGACGAAATAAAATCACAGCTTCTGTAGATCTAGCTCCAGTCACAAATCCAAGTTGAATAAACACACAGCAAACGTTGAAAATTTCTCAAACTAATGACTGACTCTTTCTTTTTCGCGTCACCGTCTGTTTATATACCAGTAGGCCTACTGTTTTCTCGAACAATTGCGTAACTTTCACAGAATTCCAGAGCAATCCGCGCATGTCTGTTTTTACACGAGACTCGTCGTCTAGACACCAAGGCGACATACATTCTGTTTAGAGTCAAATGATCGATCTACCTAATTCTAGAAATTTCTACATGAATAACAACATATTTTATTGGTTTAAATTTCAAAACAATAATATAAATAATAGATATGGAAATTCAAACACGACATGACATGGTTGTCGTTTACATAACATTTACATAACAATTTATTAGATGTGCTGTTGTGTGCTTATGTAATGTGAGGATCTGAATGGTGTTTAATTATACTTTTCCTTCACTTTACCTATCCGGTGTATAAATTTTTCAAAAGTAACTATAAAGCTGTTGTTGTTGTTTTGAATTAAGCACAAAGCTACACAATGGGCTATCTGTGTTCTGCCCACCACGGGTATCGAAACCCGGATTTTAGCATGTAAGTCCGCAGACATACCGCTGAGCCACTGTTGGGCGACCACAAAGCACATTCACACCAGCGGTATGTTAGACTTTGATGCTCTCGGTGTTAATTTCAGGCCTTATTTTGGAAAAGACACATTACAAAGAATAAAACATTCATGTTGTACTGAATTTAAAATTTTCAAAGAAATTTAGTTCTACAAGTCAACGTCTGGTGTTCGTGTGTACTTTTTAAAGTATTTGATATTTAGTGCTGTCTCAGTTAATATTATTGGTCATGATGTTTATTTTATAGAATGTCATTATTTCCCATTATAAAAATTGTTTATCAATCTTACCTTCATATCTCTAAGTAGAATTTATATATTTGGGCAAAAATATTGAATAAGAATGTAATTTCAGGATATCTGGTAATCAGTACATTTAAAGAAAGTTGTTTGATGGAATAACTGACCCCGTTAACAACCAGGTATCCTACAATATCCACTAACAAATTCAAGTAAAATATTGTTTCATAACCCCGTATATTACACTGTCCATTAATAGATTCAAGTATCAAGTAAAACATATTGTTTAATGACCAGGTATCTTACAATGTCCACTAACAGATTCAAGTAAAATATTGTTTCATAACCCCGTATATTACACTGTCCATTTATAGATTCAAGTATCAAGTAAAACATATTGTTTGATAACCAGGTATCTTACAATGTCCACTAACAGATTCAAGTAAAATATTGTTTCATAACCCCGTATATTACACTGCCCATTAATAGATTCAAGTATCAAGTAAAACATATTGTTTGATAACCAGGTATCTTACAATGTCCACTAACAGATTCAAGTAAAATATTGTTTCATAACCACGTATATTACACTGTCCATTTATAGATTCAAGTATCAAGTAAAACATATTGTTTGATAACCAGATATCTTTCAATGTCCACTAACAGATTCAAGTAAAATATTGTTTCATAACCACGTATATTACACTGTCCATTTATAGATTCAAGTATCAAGTAAAACATATTGTTTGATAACCAGGTATCTTACAATATCCACTAACAGATTCAAGTAAAATATTGTTTCATAACCCCGTATATTACACTGTCCATTTATAGATTCAAGTATCAAGTAAAACATATTGTTTAATGACCAGGTATCTTACAATGTCCACTAACAGATTCAAGTAAAATATTGTTTCATAACCACGTATATTACACTGTCCATTAATAGATTCAAGTATCAAGTAAAACATATTGTTTGATAACCAGGTATCTTACAATGTCCACTAACAGATTCAAGTAAAATATTGTTTCATAACCCCGTATATTACACTGTCCATTAATAGATTCAAGTATCAAGTAAAACATATTGTTTAATGACCAGGTATCTTACAATGTCCACTAACAGATTCAAGTAAAATATTGTTTCATAACCCCGTATATTACACTGTCCATTAATAGATTCAAGTATCAAGTAAAACATATTGTTTGATAACAAGGTATCTTACAGTGTCCACTAACAGATTCAAATGTGACGTATTATCTAATGTTTATATAGCCAGGAATTTTACAGAGTCCACTAACAGATTCATGTGAAACACAGTGTTTGATAACCAAGTGTCTTACAGTGTCCACTGACATTGTAAATTTGTCAGTGGGAACATGAAGTGAAACTCTGTGTTTTCTAAAAATTAATTATACTTATATGAAAGTAACAGATATTGTAGGTACTTTTAAATACATTCTGCACCTAGAGATTTTCAAGGATCAGAAGAGTGTATATAATAAGAGTATTATATCCACACTATACCCTCTATATCCATTACCGACGATAAGTGTCGCTAAATCCAGACCTCATCACTCTGGCTGGGATACAAGAAACACAGCACTTGTTTCGTTTTCAAGTTAAGCACAATGCAACACAATGGGATATCCGTGCTTTGCCCACCACGGGTATCAAAACCTGGATTCTAGCATTGTAAGACCAAAGACATACTGTTGTGGTTATCAGAGGTTCTCAGCAATTGTAGGACCACTACTAACAGAAAACTTTTATTACAACAATAATTGTTGTGAGATTAAGGTATTTTTGGAGCTCACAAAGAATGATTATATGTGTCATTAAGTTTTAGTTTTAGGCTTAATATGTTTACATCAGTATATTTTTTATCTAGTTTATTTGGTTGGTTTGTTGATTTGGTGTTTTATGACACAAAGCAGCTTGGATATTTGAGCCAAACATTTGCTAAAAACTTTAAGTTAAAATAAATTTAGTAAATTCATAAAAGGAAATTAAGGTAAAATAAAACAAAGTTATAACATTAAAAACCATAAAAACCAATGTTTACATCCAGTCTACAGCAGTAAGAGAAACCTACAGATAATTGTAATTATCATATCTCACCAGAAAGACTAACACGTAAGTACAAACGCCACTGTCAGTCACCTGAAGTTGGTCTTTCCAGTCCTAGTTCTGAGTTATCTGACATTAGGGCCATTTTCAAAAAGAAAGTTGTAAAAGACGTGTAGCAAAATTTTAATTATAACTCGCCAGGATGACTAACAGGCAGTTCAAACAGCAGCATTAGTCACCTGAAGTTGGTTTTTCCAGTCCTGGTTTCGAGTTATTTGATATTACAGCCATTTTGTAATATCAAACTGAACTAGATGGACTGTGATTTTTAAAAGGGAACCACATTAAAATGGTGTAATATATAAATTAAAAAACTTAAATTGCATTAAAACATTAATGGCCTTTAAAAAACTAAAAACATTTCCAAGGTGAACAGTGTCACTACCACCAATAACACTGTCTAGCATCATTGACAAACCTTGGAACAAAACATATTTAAAATGGTGCCGTTGTTGAGAGTCGTAACAACGGCAAGAAAGTAAAATGTGGTTTATTGTTATCTGAGTGTTACACAAACTACACATTTATGCATCAGTTCCAGATAAAAGAAAACGATGAGCTAAAAACTGTGACCAATGTATAGTCCAGTTAGAACTACTTCCTCTTTCCGATCCTTATGGGAATGAAACGGCCAAAGTCTAATATAAGGTTTTATTTGGAAAAGGTTGTTTTCATGTTGCTCACTCCAAGTTGCCTGACTGTTGGCACGAAGACGATGATAGTGATAGGCACAGTGGTGATAGTGCCAGAGCAGATAGACTTAGCTGCAGTGTCAGTGAGCTCGTTCCCGCGAATACCAACGTGGCCCAGCATCCATAAAAACTGGGTAGAAGTGGATGTTAAAGAGAAATGGGCCAGTCGGTTTTGAATATCGGTGAGAACAGTGTGAACTAATGTGAAGCGTGCGTGTTTTCTTAGAGCAAAGTCACACCGGGCTATCTGCTGAGCCCAAAGAGGGGACTCGAACCTTTGATTTTAGTGTTGTAAACCCGGAGATATATCGCTGTACTAGCAGGGGCTAACGTGAAGCGATTCGAGGGCCAGTATAGAACTAAGGGAGTCAGTATAAATAGTGAACTTTGAATACTTCTTAGCTTCTAAGTGATTTAGGGCAAGAGAAATGGTGTACAGTTCAGCAGTGAACACAGAAGCTGTAGAGGGGATTCTCCGCGCAACCACCAAACCACAACAAACCATGGCGGAGCCCACACAGTTACCTGAGTTTGAACCACTTGTATAAATAGGAGTGGAAGGATGGTTTGAAAGATGTTCAGCAAATAACAGACAGTATTTCCAATCGGGCGTGCCTGCTTTTCTCAGATAGCTTAAAGATAGGTCACATTTAGGAATTGTAAGAAGCCATAGTGAGATGGGTTGACAAGTGAATACAGCAATGTTATCCAAGGAAAGGCCCAATTCATCCAATTGCACCTGGATGCGAAGGCCAAAAAGAGCAATAACAGATCATCTGTTTTGAAAAAGTAAGGCCCAGAGAGGAAAGAAAACACAACCCCAGATAGGATACTTTGGTAATGAGCAAAGTTTCGAAGAATATAGTAAAGACAGTTGGAAATGGCGAAGGTGCAAAGTAGGTTCATAAGACTTCATGTACAACTTTTGAACTGGGGAAGTGTGGAAAGCCCAGATGCGGAGCCGAAGCCCTTGATGATGAATAGGGTCCAGCATCTTTAACGTCGACACACTGGCAGAGTCATAGACCAATGGTTTATAGTCGAGTTTCGATTGAATATGAGAACAATATATCTTTAGCATAGAACATGGATCTGCTCCCCAAGTGGTGGAAGAGAAAACATGGAAGATGTTCAGTAATCTTGTATATTTGACCCGTAGCTGTTAGATGTGTGGTATGAAGGTCAGTTTACTGTCAAAGGTGAGCCCCAAGAACTTTGTCTCAGGGACCACAGACAGCACAACTTCACTGTTACATAGTTCAGGACCACAGACAGCACAACTTCACTGTTACATAGTTCAGGATCAAGATGAATACCCCTTGGCAGCAAAAGTCCATGCAAACGGTTTTAGAGAGAGAGAGAAGTTAAAGCCATTTACTGTAGTCCACTTCAGTAAATTATTGAGAGCAGTTTGTAGCTGCTGCTTAATATACCTCATGTTCAACAACTGACACGAGATGTGAAAGTCGTCGACATGGAGCCTGTTTGCAACAGTGAGAGGGAGTTGTTCAATGATGACATTTATCATTATACTGAAAAGTGTGATATTCAAAACACAGCCCCGAGGGACCCCAAGTTCCTGTACAAAAGAACGGGAAAGTGTCGAATCCACACGAACTCGGAATCTCCTGTTCATTAAATTTTTTTTATATAAAATGGGCAAATTACCGCGTAGCCCATATATATGGTGGTCTCGCAAAATGCCATACCTCCATGTTATGTCATATGTCTTCTCAATGTCAAAGAATAAGATGTTTTCGTTTGAGAAAGGCTTCTCTGAGTGACGTTTCAAGTCGAATCAGGTGGTCCATGGTGGAGCACTGTTGTCGAAATCCACACAGGGTGGGAGAGAGGAGGTTGTTTGATTCGAGGAACCAAACAAAACGACATTAACCATCCTTTTTAAGGTCTTACAGAGACAGCTCGTCAAATCAATTGGACGGTAGTTTGAAGGAATCTTGGAATCCTTACAAGCTTGAAGAAAGGCAGGACAATAGCCTGGTGCCAGGCATCAGAATAAACATTCTTCATTTAGATCCGGTTAGAAACAACCAGAAGGAGAGCAAGAGAAGCAGGAGATGGATAGCACAGCATCTCAAAGTGTATATCATCAGGTCCAACCGATGTACTGCCAGATAAACTGAGGGCCAGTTTGAGATCCACCAGTGTAAAGGGATGATTATAGTCATAGAGACAATCAGCTCGAAAGGAGAGAGGTGATCGCTCTGCCTTATCTTGATGGCTAAGAAGGTGGAAGTAGAAACAAAAGTGCTAGATACCCAGAAAAAGCTTTCACATAGTTTCAATTCCTCGCCATCATAGAGCAAGATCGAAAGGGGGACAGAATTATATTGCTCACTGACCTTTCGAATCTTGTCCCATATGACTTTGAAACAGTTGGTAGAAGAAAAGCTGGTTGCGAACTTAATCCAAGATTCCTTCTGGCTTTGACGTCTTACACAACAAGCATGTACATGGGCCTGCTGGAAAGCAATGCGGTGCGAGAGTGTGGGATACCTACAAAAGAAGTATCCCAGGCCAGGTTTTGAGCATTCCGTGCCATTTGGCAGGCAGGAATCCACCATGGACAAGGATATTGTGGGAAACGTGTTGAGGTTTCAGGAATACAGTGAACAGCTCCTTGTCAGTTACTGCTGCCACACAGTCGTCCGTTGATGACTTATCGATGATTGCAAGATCAAGTTCTGTGAGAGAAGTGAAAAAGGAACAGTTTGCTTGATCCAGCTTCCACCAGAGCACATAGGTCAGGTTGCATCCACCATGGCAAGACTCTTTCAAAATTATAGGAAAATAATCACTTCCAACCCTCTATAGAAAGTTGGAGAATTGTGAAGGGGAGCAAACTGAGAGATCTATAGCAGTAAAGGACTGACTAGGTGCATGAAAATAAGTAGAAGAACCAGTAATGATCAGAGAGCATATGCTCTACAGAGCGACCCCTCCTATCAACATCAGCACATCCCCAGAGAGGATGATGTCTATTAAAGTCCTCTAGAAATAAAATGAGAGACGACAACTGTTCACTGACAACATCAAGGTCTGACTGATCAAAAGTCTCTCCAAACAAGAGGTAGATAAAACAAATAGTGGTGGTATGACCAAACGAAACCCGAATGGCTACAACCTTCAAGGGTGGGTTGAGTAGGCAGATGCTGATAAACCAACAGTGCTACCCCTCCATGCACTCGTCCGTCATATAGCCTGTCATGTCTGTACAAAGAAAACCACCAAACGGTCACTCTATCGGCAGGTATTAGAAATGTTCCCCCTTACAAACAGGAGTTGTTCCAGAACAACTGTCATCAAATAACAAAACATTCTTACTGTTACAAGTTGGAGTTGTTCCAGACCAACTGCCAGATTCCAGACAGATCAACTCTGAGTCTCCTGCTAGCTGGTAGTCTTCCAGACAAGAGAACATACACCTGTCTCCAGTGACGGCGGACGAACAGAATCCAGATAATTCTCCATTTTCTGGGGCACTCAAAGTTGGACATCCTGATTCAGTAACTAATTGTAAAAATAGATATTAATTTTACAAAAACAATTTCATAATTATCACAGATGTTATTTAACACCAAGGTCAATATATCTTCTACAGTCTCTCCATGTTGTTTCTTTAATTCACTCGTCTGTAGAATGTGAGATCGTTGAGCCTAATGTGTCACAGAAGGCTAAACAAATACATAGATTTTATCTTTAATAACACTTTAACCAAATTCCTTGTTTGAAAGTGAAACAAGAAGAAATAATAAAATGGTTGAGCAATAATTTATCATAATTTACACTAGAACACACAACGTCAAATTTACAAAATTAACTTTTTTATTAAAACTGAAAAAACAAATAATTTGTAAATAAATCTTGGATACTTCAATTATGGAAGTAAGTTTTAGAATGTTTTAACTACTTCTTCCAACCATTGTAAAGAATTAAAAAGTTTAATTCTGTTTACTTGATATACACATCAACTGAGTTACTTTCACTATGGTTGCCATCACTCGAACTTTTACAGAATGTTGAGATTTAGAAACTTTTGTTCGACTTCTTAATGATATAAACATTTCAAACTGAGTAATATAAGTCAGAGTAATCTGAATATGTGATGTTTTTGTAATCAAACGAAAAATTTGTAAATTTATTGTTTGATACGTGAAGAAATAAAAATACATTTTCTTTTTCTGTTATTTTCGTTATGAATGTTCAATATGATGTTTACAAATTAAGTTTACATGTGATTTGACAACTATGTATAACAAGTAAACTTATATACTTCTGTCAGTTTAGGAAAGTGGTAAGATGAAAATGTTAACAAAAGGAAAGTTTCGTACTGTTACAAATAGGAGTTGTTCCAGACCAACTGCCAGACTGCAGACAGATCAACTCTGGGTCTCCTACAAGTTGGTACTCTTCTAGACAGGAAAACATACACCTGTCTCCAGTCACGGCAGACGAGCAGAATCCAGATAATTCTCCATTTTCTGGGGCAGTTAAGGGTGGACAACCTGACTGTGTAACTAAAAAGAAAATGAATAAATCCAGATTATGATGGTAGTGAATGAATACATTACTATATGATGGATGGTTCGTGGTTCAGTAAGAAATGATTTGGAGTACATTTCCTTATCATATTACCCTAACAATGAAAGTAATTTCTGAACTAATAGAAAAGGATATGTAAAATTGAATCTAAAATATGTACATTTTTAAATATACATATAGATTTAGTATTATGAAAATACAAAAGGTTCGAGTTTATTAATACGGAATACTTAGAATAACACTTTCTCATTCACGTGTTCCGATATGAAATCAAGATGGCGGCTACACTGTAACTCAGACATATCACAGTTGAAATGCAGAAAATAGTGTTTTCGAAAGTTGCTTCACCTACAATTTTCTACAAGTTGGCTCGAACACCAGATTCTTGTTACATATTGGAAACACCTACTAGTCTAGTTCATATATTTATTCAAGTCTACACGTTGAATTACCTGGCCTGTAACTACAAAATGTTCAAGATAAATGTGAAAAATATGACTTACGTTCACATGTCGGACTCTCTCCAGACCAACTTCCAGTGTCCAAACAGGTCAAATCTGAGACTCCAACTAGTTGGTAGTCTCCTACGCAGGAGAACGTACATCGATCTCCTGTCACTGCAGATGAACACATTCCTACTATTTCTCCATTTTCAGGAGCAGTTATTGATGGACAGTAGGACTGTTGAACTGAAGACAAAACAGTGACAGAGTGGAAATATTGAGAGCTTGCTTCTACATACTAGAAGTTAAAGATTTTGTGACGATACACGAGCCAAAATTTTTTGTATAAGTTACAGTAAAACTGTCTGAATTATTATATAGAATTAGTCATAAGTAAAGAGATTAGTCATTCAAAGTGTAATTGGAACCTAATGTCTAACGCTTGTTTAACCATCTCAACATTCAATAAAATACTAGATATGGAATGCTGGAAACATAAAGCATTGTAGATGAAAGTGAAACATAAGAATATGAATAAATCAGAACAAAAATATTGTAAATAAAGGCGAAACATAGGAATATGAATAAACCAGACAAGAAACATTGTAGATAAAGGTGAAACATAAGAATATGAATAAACCAGAAGAGAAACGTTGTAGATAATGTTCAAAGATAAGAATATGAATACACAGTAATAGAAAGATTTGTAAAACCTGCAGAATGAGAAATAATTTTCTGTTTCGTTTTGGCATTTTCTAAAATAATCATTTTTCGACACATGTTTCGCGTAATATTTAAAAAAGAGCCCCTAAAAAGGAGGGCAAGTCAGTGATGTTCGTGAGAAATTTAAAAATGTTCATAAAAGGTCATATACGTGTTCTCTGCCCGATTAATCAAACTATTAACCATATAAATGTGTTAACTTAGGAAATGAACAGAATTACAACATAAATAATAAAATATTCTTACTGTTATAAATAGAAGGTGTTCTGAACCAACTGTAAGACTCCAGACAGATCCACAGGAATTTGTAAATTTATTGTTTGATATGTGAAAAAATAAATATTTAGTTTCTTTTGCTCTGTTAGTTTCATTATGAATGGCTGATGTGATGTTTCCAAAGTAAGGTTATAAGTGTTTTGATGACTATGTGTAACAAGTAAACAGATATGATTGTATCGGTTTATGAAAGTAGTAAGACGAAAATGTTCACAAAACAAAACATTCTTACTGTTACAAGTAGGAGTTGTTCCAGACCAACTGCCAGATTCCAGACAGATCAACTCTGAGTCTCCTACTAGTTGGTAGTCTTCTAAACAGGAGAACGTACACCTGTCTCCAGTGACGGCAGACGAACAGAATCCAGATAATTCTCCATTTTCTGGGGCACTCAAAGTTGGACATCCTGATTCAGTAACTAATTGTAAAAATAGATATTAAATTTACAAAAACAATTTCATAATTATCACAGATGTTATTTAACACCAAGGTCAATGTATCTTCTACAGTCTCTCCATGTTGTTTCTTTAATTCTCTCGTCTGTAGAATGTGAGATCGTTAAGCCTAATGTGTCACAGAAGGCTAAACAAATACATAGATTTTATCTTTAACAACACTTTAACCAAATTCCTTGTATGAAAGTAAAACAAGAAGAAGTAATAAAATGGTTAAACAATAATTTATCATAATTTACACTGGAACACACAACGTTAAATTTACAAAATTAACTTTTTTATTAAAACTGAAGAAAACAAATAATTTGTCAATAAATCTTGAATACTTTAATTATGGAAGTAAGTTTTAGAATGTTTTAACTACTTCTTCCAACCATTGTAAAGAATTAAAAAGTTTAATTCTGTTTACTTGATATACACATCAACTGAGTTACCTTCACTATGGTTGCCATCACTCGAACTTTTACAGAACGTAGAGAATCAGAAACTTTTGTTCGACTTCTTAATGATATAAACATTTCAAACTGAGTAATATAAGTCAGAGTAATCTGAATATGTGATGTTTTTGTAATCAAACGAAAAATTTGTAAATTTATTGTTTGATACGTGAAGAAATAAAAATACATTTTCTTTTTTCTGTTATTTTCGTTATGAATGTTCAATATGATGTTTACAAATTAAGTTTACATGTGATTTGATAACTATGTATAACAAGTAAACTTATATACTTCTGTCAGTTTAGGAAAGTGGTAAGATGAAAATGTTAACAAAAGGAAAGTTTCGTACTGTTACAAATAGGAGTTGTTCCAGACCAACTGCCAGACTGCAGACAGATCAACTCTGGGTCTCCTACAAGTTGGTACTCTTCTAGACAGGAAAACATACACCTGTCTCCAGTCACGGCAGACGAGCAGAATCCAGATAATTCTCCATTTTCTGGGGCAGTTAAGGGTGGACAACCTGACTGTGTAACTAAAAAGAAAATGAATAAATCCAGATTATGATGGTAGTGAATGAATACATAACTGGATGAGAGAAGGTTCGTGGTTCAGTAAGAAATGATTTGGAGTACATTTTCCTTATCATATTACCATAACAATGAAAGTAATTTCTAAACTAATAGAAAAGGATATGTAAAATTGAATCTAAAATATGTACATTTGTAAATATATATATATTTAGTATTATGAAAATACAAAAGGTTCGAGTTTATTAATACGGCATACTTAAAATAACACATTCTCATTCACGTGTTCCGATATGAAATTAAGATGGCGGCTACACTGTAACTCAGACAAATCACAGTTGAAATGCAGATAATAGTGTTTTCGAAAGTTGCTTCACCTACAATTTTCTACAAGTTGGCTCGAACACCAGATTCTTGTTACATATTGGAAACACCTACTAGTCTAGTTCATATATTTATTCAAGTCTACACGTTGAATTATCTGGTCTGTAACTACAAAGTGTTCACGATAAATGTGAAAAATATGACTTACGTTCACATGTCGGACTTTCTCCAGACCAACTTCCGGTGTCCAAACAGGTCAAATCTGAGACTCCAACTAGTTGGTAGTCTCCTACACAGGAGAACGTACATCGATCTCCTGTCACTGCAGATGAACACATTCCTGCTATTTCTCCATTTTCAGGAGCAGTGATTGCTGGACAGTAGGACTGTTGAACTGAAGACATAACAGTGACAGAGTGGAAATATTGAGAGCTTGCTTCTACATACTAGAAGTTAAAGATTTTGTGACGATACACGAGCCAAAATTTTTTGTATAAGTTACAGTAAAACTGTCTGAATTATTATATAGAATTAGTCATAAGTAAAGAGATTAGTCATTCAAAGTGTAATTGGAACTTAATAAATAACGCTTGTTTAACCATCTCAACATTCAATAAAATTCCAGATATGGAATGTTGGAAACTTAAAGATTTGTAGATAACGATGAAACATAAGAATATGAATAAACCAGAATAGAAACATTGTAGATAATGTTCAAAGATAAGAATATGAATAAATTGTAATAGAAACATTCGTAAAACCTGTAGAATGAGAAATAATTTTCTGTTTCGTTTTGGCATTACCTAAAATAATCATTTTTCGACACATGATTCACATAATATTCAAATAAGTAGCCCCTAAAAACTACAAAATGGCCAGGAGGGCAGGTCAGTGATGTTCGTGAGAAATTTAAAAATGTTCATAAAAGGTCTTATACATGTTTTCTGCCCGATTAATCAAACTATTAACCATATAAATGTGTTATCTTAGGAAATGAACAGAATTACAACATAAATAATAAAACATTTTTACTGTTATAAGTAGGAGGTGTTCTGGAGCAACTCCAGACTCCAGACAGATCCACAGGAATTTGTAAATTTATTGTTTTATGTGTGAAAAAATAAATATGTAGTTTCTTTTGCTCTGTTAGTTTCATTATGAATGGCTGATGTGATGTTTCCAAAGTAAGGTTATAAGTGTTTTGATGACTAAGTGTAACAAGTAAACAGATATGATTGTATCGGTTTATGAAAGTAGTAAGACGAAAATGTTCACAAAACAAAACATTCTTACTGTTACAAGTAGGAGTTGTTCCAGACCAACTGCCAGATTCCAGACAGATCAACTCTGAGTCTCCTGCTAGTTGGTAGTCTTCTAAACAGGAGAACGTACACCTGTCTCCAGTGACGGCAGACGAACAGAATCCAGATAATTCTCCATTTTCTGGGGCACTCAAAGTTGGACATCCTGATTCAGTAACTAATTGTAAAAGTAGATATTAAATTCACAAAATTAATTTTATAACTATGACAGATGTTATTTAATACTTAGGTGAATGTTTCTCCTGCAGTCTCACCATATTGTTTCTTTAATTCTCTCGTCTGTAGAAAGTGAGATCGTTAAGCCTAATGTGTCACAGAAGGCTAAACAAATACATAGATTTTATCTTTAACAACACTTTAACCAAATTCCTTGTATGAAAGTAAAACAAGAAGAAGTAATAAAATGGTTGAGCAATAATTTATCATAATTTACACTGGAACACACAACGTTAAATTTACAAAATTAACTTTTTTATTAAAACTGAAGAAAACAAATAATTTGTCAATAAATCTTGAATACTTTAATTATGGAAGTAAGTTTTAGAATATTTAAACTACTTCTTCCAACCATTGTAAAGAATTAAAAAGTTTAATTCTGTTTACTTGATATACACATCAACTGAGTTACCTTCACTATGGTTGCCATCACTCGAACTTTTACAGAATGTTGAGATTTAGAAACTTTTGTTCGACTTTTTAATGATATAAACATTTCAAACTGAGTAATATAAGTCAGAGTAATCTGAATATGTGATGTTTTTGTAATCAAACGAA
This sequence comes from Carcinoscorpius rotundicauda, assembly GCA_011833715.1. Taxonomy (NCBI): domain Eukaryota; kingdom Metazoa; phylum Arthropoda; class Merostomata; order Xiphosura; family Limulidae; genus Carcinoscorpius; species Carcinoscorpius rotundicauda. Next base: position 71,830,104 of record CM022402.1, on the reverse strand, counting down.
AAATTTGTAAATTTATTGTTTGATACGTGAAGAAATAAAAATACATTTTCTTTTTTCTGTTATTTTCGTTATGAATGTTCAATATGATGTTTACAAATTAAGTTTACATGTGATTTGATAACTATGTATAACAAGTAAACTTATATACTTCTGTCAGTTTAGGAAAGTGGTAAGATGAAAATGTTAACAAAAGGAAAGTTTCGTACTGTTACAAATAGGAGTTGTTCCAGACCAACTGCCAGACTGCAGACAGATCAACTCTGGGTCTCCTACAAGTTGGTACTCTTCTAGACAGGAAAACATACACCTGTCTCCAGTCACGGCAGACGAGCAGAATCCAGATAATTCTCCATTTTCTGGGGCAGTTAAGGGTGGACAACCTGACTGTGTAACTAAAAAGAAAATGAATAAATCCAGATTATGATGGTAGTGAATGAATACATTACTATATGATGGATGGTTCGTGGTTCAGTAAGAAATGATTTGGAGTACATTTCCTTATCATATCACCATAACAATGAAAGTAATTTCTAAACTAATAGAAAAGGGTATGTAAAATTGAATCTAAAATATGTACATTTGTAAATATATATATATTTAGTAATATGACAATGCAAAAGGTTCGAGTTTATTAATACGGAATACTTAGAATAACACATTCTCATTCATGTGTTCTGATATGAAATCAAGATGGCGGCTACACTGTAACTCAGACAAATCATAGTTGAAATGCAGAAAATAGTGTTTTCGAAAGTTGCTTCACCTACAATTTTCTACAAGTTGGCTCGAACACCAGATTCTTGTTACATATTGGAAACACCTACTAGTCTAGTTCATATATTTATTCAAGTCTACACGTTGAATTACCTGGCCTGTAACTACAAAGTATTCACGATAAATGTGAAAAATATGACTTACGTTCACATGTCGGACTTTCACCAGACCAACTTCCGGTGTCCAAACAGGTCAAATCTGAGACTCCAACTAGTTGGTAGTCTCCTACACAGGAGAACGTACATCGATCTCCTGTCACTGCAGATGAACACATTCCTGCTATTTCTCCATTTTCAGGAGCAGTTATTGATGGACAGTAGGACTGTTGAACTGAAGACAAAACAGTGACACAGTGGAAATATTGAGAGCTTGCTTCTACATACTAGAAGTTAAAAATTTTGTGACGATACAGGAGCCAAAATTTTTTGTACAAGTTACAGTAAAACTGTCTTAATTATTATATAGATTTATTTTCAAGTGAAAAGTGTAATTGGAACCTAGTGTCTAACGCTTGTTTAACCATCTCAACATTCAATAAAATTTCAGATATGGAATGCTGGAAACTTAAAGCATTGTATATGCAAAAACGGCTCGTTTGGGTTCAGAAAATATTTTAAATAGAAGAGCGAACAACGTTTCGACCTTCTATTTAAAATATTTTCTGAACCCAAACGAGCCGTTTTTGCATATAAAATTCTCAACAAGTGGGTTTCTTGACATCACTGATTGTTAAAGCATTGTAGATGAAAGTGAAATATAAGAATATGAATAAAAAGTAATAGAAACATTTTAAGTAACGGTGATACATAAGAATATAAATAAACCAGAATAGAAACATTGTACATAAAGGTGAAACACAAGAACATGAATAAACTGTAATATAAATATTATAGATCAAGGTGATACATAAAAATGGAAATAAAGTGTAATAGAAACATTTATAAAATCAGAAGAATGAGAAATACTTTTCTGTTTAGTTATGGCATTATCTAAAATAAACATTATCGACATATGATTCATGTAATAGTTAAGTAAGGAGCCCCTAAAAACTACAAAAAGGCCATGAGAGGTCAGTGATGTTGGTGAGAAATTTACAAATGTTCATAAAAGGTCTTATACATGCTATCTGCCCGCTTAATCGAACTATTAACTATATAAATGTGTTATCTTCGGAAATAAACACAATTACAATATAAATAACAAAACATTCCATATGTTATAAGTAGGAGGTGTTCTGGACCAACTGTAAGACTCCAGACAGATTCACAGGAATTTGTAAATTTATTGTTTGATATGTGAAAAAATAAATATGTAGTTTCTTTTGGTCTGTTAGTTTCATTATGAATGGCTGATGTGATGTTTCCAAAGTAAGGTTATAAGTGTTTTGATGACCATGTGTAACAAGTAAACAGATATGATTGTATCGGTTTATGAAAGTGGTAAGATGAAAATATTAACAAAACAAAACATTCTTACTGTTACAAGTAGGAGTTGTTCCAGACCAACTGCCAGACTCCAGACAGATCAGCTCCGAGTCTCCAGCTAGTTGGTAGTCTTCTAAACAGGAGAACGTACACCTGTCTCCAGTGACGGCAGATGAACAGAATCCAGATAATTCTCCATTTTCTGGGGCACTCAAAGTTGGACATCCTGATTCAGTAACTAATTGTAAAAATAGATATTAAATATACAAAAACAATTTCATAATTATCACAGATGTTATTTAACACCAAGGTCAATGTATCTTCTACAGTCTCTCCATGTTGTTTCTTTAATTCTCTCGTCTGTAGAATGTGAGATCGTTAAGCCTAATGTGTCACAGAAGGTTAAACAAATACATATATTTTATCTTTAATCACTTTAGCCAAATTTCTTGTTTAGAAGTGATGCAAGAAGATCTAATAAAATGGTTGTACAACAATATACCATAATTTACACTGGAACACACAACGTCAAATTTACAAAATTAACGTTTTTATTAAAACTGCAGAAAACAATTAATTTGTAAATAAGTCTTCAATACTTTAATTATAGGAGCAAGTTTTAGAATATTTTAACTACTTCTTCCAACAATTGTACAGAATTATCAACTTTAATTCTATTTGCTAGAGATACACTTCAGCTAAGTTATCTTGACTATGAATGTCATCACTCATAATTGTACAAAGAGTTTAGAATTATAAATGTCAGATCTCTTTACTACAGACACACATCAACTAAGTTACCTTAACTGTGGTTGAAATCACTCATATCCTTTTGTTCACTCCGTATTATTTCCTGTATGAATGGTTATTACGATGTTTACAAAACACTAATTGTTTTTATAATTACCTTAAACAAGTAAACTTATATACTTGTATCAGTTTAGTAAAGTGATAAGACAAACGTGTTAACAAAACAACATATTCTTACTGTTACAAGTAGGAGTTGTTCCAGACCAGCTGCCAGACTCCAGACAGATCAACTCTGTGTCTCCTACTAGTTGGTAGCCTTCAAGGCAGGAGAACGTACACCTGTCTCCAATTTCGGCAGACGAACATAATCCAGATAATTCTCCATTTTCTGGGGCACTCAAAGTTGGACATCCTGATTCAGTAACTGGTCAGAATAAAAACATATTTAATATGGTAAAAGCCACTGTTATATGTGACAGATGTTTGTGCACTGGTAATGGTTTTGTTACACAGTTTTAACTGTGTGTTTCTATAATTTGATAAATTACGTTCTATATTTTCTAGTTTGTTAGAATGTGACAGAATTAGGTCTAGTCTGTGAGTTTAATATGATAATTCATTAATGATTTATCTGTTGAACAAGTGATCAAATCATACAACAGTTAAATATAAATGACCAATAATTATTTATTTTTTGTACATGCTGTCAGATCTTATCTTTGAGAAGATTCTTATAGAATGAGAAACTTAGAAGAGGTTGGAATATTATGTGATACTGGAACGCACTTCGAAATTAGCATAGTTAAAGATATCAGAAAAATTAAAGAAAACATAATGTAAACAAATCATAAATACTCTAACAATAGCAATACAATTCTATAACTGTCTTAAAATCAACTAGTTGTGGCAAAAACAACACAGGGTTACACATCAACTAAGTTACCTGGACTTTGGTTGCCATCACTTGTATTTCTACAAGAAGTGTAGAATTAGAAACTTTAATTTGGTTAACTAAAGATATACATCAACTAACCTACCTTGACTTTGGTTGCCATCACTTGTATTTCTACAAGAAGTGTAGAATTAGAAACTTTAATTTGGTTAACTAAAGATATACATCAACTAACCTACCTTGACTATGGTTGCCATCACTCGTACTTTTACAGAAAGTGTAGAATATAAAACTTTAATTTCTTTTTAGTGGAAATACACGTCAACTACATTATCTGGAATATGGCTGTCATCACTCATATTCCACATAAAGTATACATTAGAAAGTTTAATTGTATTTACTTGAGATACAACTAAGTTAACCTTGACATCCGTTTTAAAGTAAATGGTGTCAACTGTTTGATTTGATCATCACAATCATCATGTGTTTATGGCCTGCAGTTTGGAAAGAATGTTTCGTGATGACGAGAGACCCACATGAAGCAAAAATGTGTTCTCACCACAGCTGGTAAGGGGTAGAAGAACTTTAGTTAAAATAAACTACAAAAAAACGTTTCGAAATTCTCAGGTCATCGTGTTAACAAAGACAGTTTTTATCTCAATATGACCTGAGAAAGTCGAAACGTTGTTCTTTAATATATTTTAATTAATTAAGGTAGGTTTATTTGGACAAGAAGTGAGCCAGGTACTGCAGGATTAAAAACTTTAATTATCTTCAAGTGTGGCTTTCTGTCTCATGAGTGTTTTTACATTTCTACTAGACAATTGTTTTCAGAGTTTACTCTAAATTTTAAACCAACTTTACTCGCCTTCTCTTATTTTGAACTTATAGTCTAAAGGGAAAGTGTCTGGTTAACACCACCCAGCGCCAACTCTTAAGCTTTTTTTGTTAGACTGAATAGTGTGATCGGACAGTTTCTCTTATAATGACTTCATGGCCGAATCACCAGATATGAATTGTTAAAGATTTATCGGAAATCGGACAACACGTATTAGCTTCACGCTAATCATGTGGACTTGTTGGACCCGACGATGTGTCGATGTCTCACTAACAATACGTCCAGAACATATCATTTTAAAAAGTATCCTTGAAAATATACCTATTTTAAACAATTTAGCGAGTACTTTGTACGTAATTAGTTATAACTAATAATTTACCGTATTAATTACAAAAACATTCAAGTGGTAAGTGACATATTCTGTTTAAAAACTAAAGAAGAAAGACGGCCCAGAGTTACTATCTGTAAAAAACATGATTTGTCAGCAATAAATTAATAAAACAGTATCTTTGGTGACGAGAAACCCACTTGAAATAAAAATGTATCTCAGAACGGTTGGGATGGGAATTGTCACTCTGATTGATAAGGGGAGAACAATGATTCAACCTAGAGGAGTACAATGATTCAACCTAGGGGAGTAAAATGATTCAATCTAGGGGAGAATAATGATTCAACCCAGGGGAGAACAATGATTCAACCTTGGGGAGAACAATTATTCAACCTTCGTGGGTCATCTTCAGGTTGAGAATACCCATACCAGCTGTTCTGACATACAAACATAATGTCAGATACTTTTTCGTCTGAAAGTGAATTATTTTAATGTCACGAGTATGCGGAGACTAAAGTGATAATTAAATGAATGTGTTTTATACTCCTCGTCGAATCCATAACATTTTTAGGACCATTTTAAACATTGTTTACTATTTTACATAAATACAGTAAATCTACAAAGTAATCTATCTTCTCTTTTTATAGAAACACGTTTGATAGTAGACACCAAAATAACACAATACATACACTAAAATCCCGTTATATATGAGTTCAAATATTTAAGTTACCGAAGTGAAGTTATTTACTGGTGAACCAAACTTGGTAGAAACACATTTTCTTAATTTGGGAAAAGACAACGAAATACAAATAATGTTCATTAAGTTAGAAAAAAAGGTCTGTTTGTTTTTTGAATTTCGCACAAAGCTACTCGAGGACTATCTGTGCTAGCCGTCCCTAATTTAGTAGTGTAAGACTAGAGGAAAAGCAGCTAGTCATCACCACTCACCGCCTACTCTTGGGCTACTCTTTTACCGACGAATAGTGGGATTGATTGAAGCTTTATAACGCTCCCACGGCTGAAACGGCGAGCATGTTTGGCGCGACGGATATGCAAACCCGAGAACCCTCAGTTTATGAGTCGCACGCCTTAACACGCTTGGTCATGCCAGGTCAGAAATAAAGGTTTGTTTGTTTAAATTTATCGTTTTCTTTGTGAAATCAAATGTGCATGTCTTTTCCTTTTATTCCGTTATAAATAGTTTTTACGATGTTTTCACAAAATTAAATATTTTATAACCATTTATCATTTTATGCGTCAAAAAGTAAAGATATCTTTTATTTCACTCTCTATTATTTCCTGTATGAATGGTTATTACGATGTTTAAAAAACACTAAATGTTTTTATGACTATCTGAAACAAGTAATTTTATATACTTGTATCAGTTTAGTAAATTGTTAAGACAAAAATGTTAACAAACAAAACATTCTTACTGTTACAAGTAGGAGTTGTTCCAGACCAACTGCCAGACTCCAGACAGATCAACTCTGAGTCTCCTACAAGTTGGTAGTCTTCTAGACAGGAAAACATACACCTGTCTCCAGTGACGGCAGACGAACAGAATCCAGATAATTCTCCATTTTCTGGGGCACTCAAAGTTGGACATCCTGATTCAGTAACTAATTGTAAAAATAGATATTAATTTTACAAAAACAATTTCATAATTATCACAGATGTTATTTAACACCAAGGTCAATATATCTTCTACAGTCTCTCCATGTTGTTTCTTTAATTCTCTCGTCTGTAGAATATGAGATCGTTAAGCCTAATGTGTCACAGAAGGCTAAACAAATACATAGATTTTATCTTTAACAACACTTTAACCAAATTCCTTGTTTGAAAGTGAAACAAAAAGAAGTAATAAAATGGTTGAGCAATAAGTTATCATAATTTACACTAGAACACACAACGTCAAATTTACAAAATTAACTTTTTTATTAAAACTGAAGAAAACAAATAATTTGTAAATAAATCTTGGATACTTTAATTATGGAAGTAAGTTTTAGAATATTTTAACTGCTTTTTTATATGCAAAAACGGCTCGTTTGGGTTGAGAAAATATTTTACATAGAAGAGCGAACAACGTTTCGACCTTCTTCGGTCATCGTCAGGTTCAAAATATTTTCTCAACCCAAACGAGCCGTTTTTGCATATAAAATTCTCAACAAGTGGGTTTCTCGACATCACTGATTTTAACTACTTCTTCCCCAAATTAAAAAGTTTAATTCTGTTAACTTGATATACACATCAACTGAGTTACCTTCACTATGATTGCCATCACTAGTACTTCTACAGAACGTAAAGAATGAGAAACTTTTGTTTGACTTCTAAATGATATAAACAATTTAAACTGAGTAATATAAGTCACAGTAATCTGAATATGTGATGTTTTTGTAATCATTCGAATAATTTGTAAATTTAAATATATTTTCTTTTCTCTGTTTGTTTCGTTATGAATGTTTAATATGATGTTTATATGTGATTTGATAACTACGTGTAACAAGTAAACATATGTACTTCTATCAGTTTAGGAAAGTGGTAAGATGAAAATGTTAACAAAAGGAAAGTTTCGTACTGTTACAAACAGGTGTTTTTCCAGACCAACTGCCAGACTCCAAGCAGATCAACTCTTGGTCTCCAACTAGTTGGTACTCTTCTAGACAAGAAAACGTACACCTGTCTCCAGTCACGGCAGACGAACAGAATCCAGATAATTCTCCATTTTCTGGGGCAGTTAAGGGTGGACAACCTGACTGTGTAACTAAAAAAAAAATGAATAAATCCAGATTACGATAGTAGTGAATGAATACATAACTGGATGAGAGATGGTTCGTGGTTCAGTAAGAAATGATTTGGAGTACATTTCCTTATCATATTACCATAACAATGAAAGTAATTTCTGAACTAATAGAAAAGGATATGTAAAATAGAATCTAAAATATGTACATTTGTAAATATATATATATTTAGTATTATGAAAATACAAAAGGTTCGAGTTTATTAATACGGAATACTTAAAATAACACATTCTCATTCACGTGTTCCGATATGAAATTAAGATGGCGGCTACACTGTAACTCAGACATATCACAATTGAAATGCAGATAATAGTGTTTTCGAAAGTTGCTTCACCTACAATTTTCTACAAGTTGGCTCGAACACCAGATTCTTGTTACATATTGGAAACACCTACTAGTCTAGTTCATATATTTATTCAAGTCTACACGTTGAATTATCTGGTCTGTAACTACAAAGTGTTCACGATAAATGTGAAAAATATGACTTACGTTCACATGTCGGACTTTCTCCAGACCAACTTCCGGTGTCCAAACAGGTCAAATCTGAGACTCCAACTAGTTGGTAGTCTCCTACACAGGAGAACGTACATCGATCTCCTGTCACTGCAGATGAACACATTCCTGCTATTTCTCCATTTTCAGGAGCAGTGATTGATGGACAGTAGGACTGTTGAACTGAAGACAAAACAGTGACACAGTGGAAATATTGAGAGCTTGCTTCTACATACTAGAAGTTAAAGATTTTGTGACGATACACGAGCCCAAATTTTTTGTACAAGTTACAGTAAAACTGTCTGAATTATTATATAGAATTAGTCATAAGTAAAGAGATTAGTCATTTAAAGTGTAATTGGAACCTAATGTCTAACGCTTGTTTAACCATCTCAACATTCAATAAAATACCAGATATGGAACGCTGGAAACATAAAGCATTGTAGATGAAGGTGAAGCATAAGAATATGAATAAATCAGAACAGAAATATTGTAAATAAAGGCGAAACATAGGAATATGAATAAACCAGACTAGAAACATTGTAGATAAAGGTGAAACATAAGAATATGAATAAACTGTAAGAGAAATATTGTAAATAAAGGTGAAACATAAAGATATAAATAAACCAGAGTAAAAGCATTTTACAAAAATGTGAAACATAAGAATATGAATAAATCAGAAGAGAAACATTGTAGATAAAGACGAAACATAGGAATATGAATAAACTATAATAGAAACATTGTATATAACGGTGAAACATAAGAATATTAATAAACGTGAAAAGAAACATTATAGGTAATGTTGAAACATAAGAATGTGAATAAACTGTAATAGAAATATTTTATTTCAAGGTGATACATAAGAATAAAAACAAACTGTAACAGAAACATTGTAGATAATGTCCAAACATAAGAATATGAATAAACTGGAATAAAAACATTTATAAAATGAGTAAAATGAGAAGTAATTCTCCATTTCGTTTTGGCATTATCTAAAATGATCATTTTCGACACAAGTTTCACGCAATATTTAAGTAAAAAGCCCCTAAAAACAAAATGGCCATGAGGGCAGGTCAGTGATGTTCGTGAGAAATTTACAAAAATTCATAAAAGATTTTATACATGTTCTCTGCCCGCTTAACCAAACTATAAACTATATAAATGTGTTATCTTAGGAAATGAACACAATTACAATATAAATAGTAAAACATTCTTACTGTTATAAGTAGAAGGTGTTCTGGAGCCACTGTAAGACTCCAGACAGATCCACAGGAATTTGTAAATTTATTGTTTGATATGTGAAAAAATAAATATGTAGTTTTTTTTTGGTCTGTTAGTTTCATTATGAATGGCTGATGTGATGTTTACAAAGTAAGGTTATAAATGTTTTGATGACCATGTGTAACAAGTAAACAGATATGATTGTATCGGTTTATGAAAGTGGTAAGATGAAAATATTAACAAAACTAAACATTCTTACTGTTACAAGTAGGAGTTGTTCCAGACCAACTGCCAGACTCCAGGCAGATCAACTCCGAGTCTCCTGCTAGTTGGTAGTCTTCTAGACAGGAAAACATACACCTGTCTCCAGTGACGGCAGACGAACAGAATCCAGATAATTCTCCATTTTCTGGGGCACTCAGAGTTGGACATCCTGATTCAGTGACTAATTAAAAAGATACATATTAAAAATACAACAAAATATTTTATTAACCATCATGTATGCTATTTAATACTTAGATCGACCCAACATATTAAAATTACACTATAAAACTTATCAACTTAGGAATGTTAGTCAATGGAAGAAATAAAATGAAAGTCAATAGGGAATATATATCTAGAATATGTTTCATGTTGCTGGTGAATATTTACATGGTTGAATGTTTTCTTACTGCAAAGCTGAGTCCACCACAGGGAATCGAATTCCTGATTTTAGCGTTGTAAATTTGGAGACTTTCCGCACAAGGGACTACATTGTTGAGAATGATATTTGAACACTTTCTTTTTGCACGAGCAATGTTATTACTCTGTGTGGAAAATTAGCACAGTTGATAAAAATGTTAATTCATAAACCTGTCAAATACCGCAGAAAGACGGCGTGACGTACATTTGGTTCGAAGATATGAGAAGTTAGATTGTATAAAAACAAGATTGAACTTTGACAAACAGACACTGACCATTACAGTAACAAATAAAAATTTGAAATGAGAATAAATATCTATCATTTGAACTTAAAGTAAACGTTTCGTTATTAATTATAATAAAGTAAGCTCCAGTGTGAGTAATTATTAATTTCCAATTGTCGCTTCGCTTGTTTGGCCGATACACCGCAAGTCACCCATTTGTAGCTTTTCGCGAAATTCAAACCAAACCATATGCCGTACCTACGGCCAACCTAAGTGCACAGTTGTATATATCTACACCCAAGGTGCAAACTTTCAACAAACTAATCTAAAAATTGTGATATTAAGTGAAACCTAACTAAACAAAACCAGTATATTTAAAATACCACACTACACAACCATCAGGAAAAGAAGATCAGACAAACAGGACAAAAACAGAGAAATGTTACTACTACACAAAACTAATCTATCAGTAACAAAAACTCAAATCAGCAGCAACAACAAACACGTAACTACTGATATCCTGTTAAATAATAACAGAAACTCAAATCGACAGCAACAACAAACACGTAACTACTGATATCCTGTTAAATAATAACAGAAACTCAAATCGACAGCAACAACAAACACGTAACTACTGATATCCTGTTAAATAATAACAGAAACTCAAATCGACAGCAACAACAAACACGTAACTACTGATATCCTGTTAAATAATAACAGAAACTCAAATCGACAGCAACAACAAACACGTAACTACTGATATCCTGTTAAATAATAACAGAAACTCAAATCGACAGCAACAACAAACACGTAACTACTGATATCCTGTTAAATAATAACAGAAACTCAAATCGACAGCAACAACAAACACGTAACTACTGATATCCTGTTAAATAACAACAGAAACTCAAATCGACAGCAACAACAAACACGTAACTACTGATATCCTGTTAAATAACAACAGAAACTCAAATCGACAGCAACAACAAACACGTAACTACTGATATCCTGTTAAATAACAACAGAAACTCAAATCAGCAGCAACAACAAACACGTAACTACTGATATCCTGTAAAATAACAACAGAAACTCAAATCAGCAGCAACAACAAACATGTAACTACTGATATCCTGTTAAATAATAACAGAAACTCAAATCAGCAGCAACAACAAACATGTAACTACTGATATCCTGTTAAATAATAACAGAAACTCAAATCAGCAGCAACAACAAACATGTAACTACTGATATCCTGTAAAATAACAACAGAAACTCAAATCAGCAGCAACAACAAACATGTAACTACTGATATCCTGTTAAATAATAACAGAAACTCAAATCAGCAGCAACAACAAACATGTAACTACTGATATCCTGTTAAATAATAACAGAAACTCAAATCAGCAGCAACAACAAACATGTAACTACTGATATCCTGTAAAATAACAACAGAAACTCAAATCAGCAGCAACAACAAACATGTAACTACTGATATCCTGTTAAATAACAACAGAAACTCAAATCAGCAGCAACAACGAACATGTAACTACTGATATCCTGTTAAATAACAACAGAAACTCAAATCAGCAGCAACAACGAACATGTAACTACTGATTTTTACATGCAAAAACGGCTCGTTTGGGTTGAGAAAATATTTTACAAAGAAGAGCAAACAACGTTTCGACCATCTTCGGTCATCGTCAGGTTCACAAAGTAAGAGGTAACTGACCGGAAGCTGACCACATGTTTGGAAGGGTTTGTGTAACTGTGTGTCGTAATGTAGAGAGCGGTGTTAGATGTTTGAATCTATAATTTTAATATAGGTATAATGGCGTTCCTTTATATTGGTTTATTTTCGGTTTAAGTTGTTGTATAAGTAAGGCTTCTTTAATTTTGCGTTTGTTTATGTTTGTTTCTTTATTTAGTATTTTAGTGTTTTCTATGGTTATGTTGTGTCTATTTGACTCGCAGTGCTCGAAAACGTGTGAAGGTGACTTTTTATGTTCTTTGAATCTGGTTTCCATTTTTCTACTTGTTTCCCCAATATAGAAGTCGTTGCAGTTATCACATTGTATTTTATAAATAATGTTGGTGTGGTGTTTGTCAGTGTAGTTCTTACATAGTATAGACCTTAGTTTTGTGCCTGGTTTTTGAATAAATTTAGTGTTGACTGGAGTGTCATATTTTGTTACTAGTTTTGCCAAATGTTGGTTATTTGTTTGCTGATGTCAGGAATATATGGTATACTGCAGTATATAGTTTTGTGATTTTTTTTTATTCGTGAGATATATTTACTTTTGTTGGTTGATTTTGCTTTCTGTCTAGGTGTGTGCGTATAATGTTTTCTACGGTTTGTGGAGGAAACTTATTGATGTTGATGAAGTATTGTTTTATTTTGTCTAATTCATCGTTAGTTTTATCTGGTGAGCAAAGTTTTATGGCTGTGTTTACCTGGTTTCTTAGTATGTTGAGAAAATATTTTACATAGAAGAGCGAACAACGTTTCGACCTTCTTCGGTCATCGTCAGGTTCAAAAAGAGACATTAATTCCATTAAAAACCAAAAATAAGGCACAAACATAAAAATTCTAAAAGCAGATAAAGGTAACGCTATAGTTATAATGAACACGAATGAATACACACAAAAAAATGAATATCATCCTATTAGACACGAACAAATTTAAACCAATACACACAAATCCAACAAAGACACATGAGACGCAACTAAACAAATTACTACTACAAATGAAAAAAGCCAACACAATTTCACAAACACTTTATTCCTACCTACGTAAAACCGACTCACGCACACCACAAATATACGGCATCCCTAAACCTCATAAACCAGATTGTCCATTACGACCAATAATGTCAACATATGAATCGTTTAATTACAATCTTGGTAAATACATAGCATGGGCATTCTCCAAATATGCAACATCAGCCAGCTCATTCATCAAAGACTCTTTTAATTTCATGTCTAATCTAAATCAACTTAATCATAAAGCCTTAATGGCCAGTTTTGATGTTATATCCCTCTTTACAGAAGTTCCAACTACTGAAGCCTGCAAGATAGCCTTAGAACTCTATATCTGAGACCCTAATCCAACTATAGACATTCCCAGTAACCAGTTAGCAACCCTCATAGAATTCACCACAATAAAGACAAACTTTATATTCAACAACCAAAACTATATACAAACAAATGGCCTAAGCATGGGCAACCCAGTATCACCAGTTCTAGCCAATATTTTCATGACACAAGTTGAAACACAAGTAGTTAACACAGCATTACATCCACCACTATACTGGTACAGATATGTAGATGACACGGTTGCGGGATTCAAATCTACAGAACACATACTTAATTTTTTCACTCACATTAACTCAATACATCCCAACATTAACTTCACATGTGAACAGGAAGAAAGCAATCAAATATCATTTCTTAACCTCAAAATTACAAGAACCGACACACAATTCAAAACCGAAATCCACCAAAAAATCACCCATACTGGACTATACACTCCTTGGGACTCAGCACATGAAACAAAACAAAAACTCAACATATTAAGAAACCAGATAAACACAGCCATAAAACTTTGCTCACCAGATAAAATTAACGATGAATTAGACAAAATAAAACAATACTTAATCAACATCAATAAGTTTCCTCCACAAACCGTAGAAAACATTATACGCACACACCTAGACAGAAAGCAAAATCAACCAACAAAAGTAAATATATCTCACGAATAAAAAAAAAATCACAAAACCATATACTGTAGTATACCATATACTCCTGACAATAACAAACAAATAACCAGTATTTGGCGAAAACTAGTAACAAAATATGACACTCCAGTCAACACTAAATTTATTCAAAAACCAGGCACAAAACTAAGGTCTATACTATGTAAGAACTACACTGACAAACACCACACCAACATTATTTATAAAATACAATGTGATAACTGCAACGACTTCTATATTGGGGAAACAAGTAGAAAAATGGAAACCAGATTCAAAGAACATAAAAAGTCACCTTCACACGTTTTCGAGCACTGCGAGTCAAATAGACACAACATAACCATAGAAAACACTAAAATACTAAATAAAGAAACAAACATAAACAAACGCAAAATTAAAGAAGCCTTACTTATACAACAACTTAAACCGAAAATAAACCAATATAAAGGAACGCCATTATACCTATATTAAAATTATAGATTCACACATCTAACACCGCCCTCTACATTACGACACTCAGTTACACAAACCCTTCCAAACATGTGGTCAGCTTCCGGTCAGTTACCTCTTTCTTTGTGAACCTGACGATGACCGAAGAAGGTCGAAACGTTGTTCGCTCTTCCATGTAAAATATTTTCTCAACCCAAACGAGCCGTTTTTGCATATAAAATTCTCAACAAGTGAATTTCTCGACATAACTGATTGATGTAACTTCTGATATCCTGTTAAATAATAACAACCTTGTCACGTTTCTAACAATGGTAAATACACATATATATAGTTATTAAACTACCACATTTTGTGTTTCTAACAATGGTAAATACACATATGGATTATTATTAAAATATCACACGTCACGTTTCTAACAATGGTAAATACACATATAGATTATTATTCCAATACAATACGTTGTGCTGGTAAAAACAAACAAACCAGCTGTCTAATTACAAACAGACAACTACGAGCCGACTGTTTCGTGATTTCCTGTTTATGAAAACGACAGCGATCTCTAGTCAGACCAAACGTATAGGATCGACAGGTTAAGTCTTTGACATCTGAACAACAAAAACAAATACCAATAGTTTGGATCTAATGAAACAATTTCATTTACACTCAATGACATGTCCAAAAAGTCATCCTAACAGCCAACCAAATCACTTTTATAATGACACCCACAATTCGCACCAACACTACCCACATCACTAAGACAGCGACACCTACCAAATCACTTTTATAATGATACCCACAATTCACACTAACACTACCCACATCACTAAGACAGCGACATCTACCACAGAACTTTTATAATGATACCCACAATTCACACTAACACTACTCACATGACTTTGACAGCGACACCTACCACACAACTTTTATAATGATACCCACAATTCACACTAACACTACCCACATTACTTAGACAGCGACACCTAGCAGACATCTTTGATAATGATACCCAAAATTCACACCAACACTTCCCACATCATTAAGACAGCGACACCTGTCACATAACTTTTATAATGACACCCACAATTGACACCAACACTACCCACATTACTTAGACAGCGACACCTACCAAATCACTTTTATAATGATACCCACAATTGACACCAACACTACCCACATCACTAAGACAGCGACACCTACCAAATCACTTTTATAATGATACCCACAATTCCCACCAACACTACCCACATTACTTCGACAGCGACACCTACCACACAAATTTTATAATGACACCCACAATTCCCACCAACACTACCCACATTACTTCGACAGCGACACCTACTACACAAATTTTATAATGACACCTACAATTCACACCAACACTACCCAAATCACTAAGACAGCGACACCTACCACATAACTTTGATAATGATGTCCCCATGATCTTTTGACAGCGATTTTCAGATATTTATCTTTGTTAAGGTCAGTATTTCTCCATGAGGTTGCTTTAGGAATTTCGCCCAAAAATATTCATGATTTTCAAGTGGAAGACAAGAAGAATAGTGCCGTTGACTGTGATATTATAACGCTTTTTAAGTGGAAGACCAGAAGAATAGTGCCGTTGACTGTGATATTATAACTCTTTATAAGTGGAAGACAAGAAGAATAGTGCCGTTGACTGTGATATTATAACTCTTTATAAGTGGAAGACAAGAAGAATAGTACCGTTGACTGTGATATTATAACGCTTTTGAAGTGGAAGACGAGAATAATAGTGCCGTTGACTGTGATATTATAACGTTTTTGATTTTGTTTATTTTGAATTTTGCACCAATTTTCACGAGGGCATGTTGCATTACCTATTACTCATTTAGCAATTCTTGGATTACTGTTTTACCAATGAATGGATGGATTGATCAATACATAATAACATCCACAATGCGAAAATGGCGAGTATGTTCGGTGCGACAGAATAAGAAACAATAAAAAATATTTGTTTCAACACTCAGCACAACATGTTTTCTAACACTGTTTTCTCAACGTTAAAATCCAGGTTATTATCATTTAACGAAACGTTAGCCAAGCCAGTGTTTATTGATCATAGTGTGAAGATTAATTATTGTTTGTTTGTTTTTGAATTTCGCGCAAAGCTACTCGAGGGCTATCTGTGCTAACCGTCCCTAATTTAACAGTGTAAGTTTAGAGGGAAGGCAACTAATCATCACCCCCCACCGCCAACTTTTCAGCTATCTTTTACCAACGAATATTGGGATTGACCATCACAAATAATGCCCTCACAGCTGAAATGGTGTGCATGTTTGTGCGATGGAGACTAGAACCTGCAACCCTCAGATTACGAGTCGAGTGCCTTAAACATCTGGCCATGCTGGGCCAGGTCAGTTATTAGATACACTGTTAATAGTAATTAGTAAACTGTGATGAAAAATATAAGAAATTATAAGAGGTAGGAATTTGTATAGTTGTAGAGTTTGATAGATTTCGAACTGCTGTTAAAAGTTAGATAAGAAGATAACATACGTGATGAAAAGAAACTTACGTTCGCAAGATGGTGTCTCAGCTGACCACTGCCCAGAACTTAGACAAGAAATGTCCACATCACCAACTGTTTTGTAGCCCGAGTCACAACTAAAGCTACAAACATCTCCAGGCACAGCAGATGAACAGAATCCAGATGTCTGACCGTTGTCCGGAGCAGTCAGAGGTGGGCACGTGATTTCTGTTTCTAAATAACGTTACATTTTTATCAAGTTTCAAAGACTGCAAGGTTAAATCAGTAAGAAAGGTCACAACCGATATAGCCCTAAGAGTATAAAATTGTTAGTTTACATCTAAAGTTTCAACCTCTTTCGAGGACTGACATCGTTATGTTGCAGTGTCTGAAAGAAACACAGTAATGCAATAGAAAAGCAGAATAATGCAACAAATGTGAACAAAATACTTGAAACTGGACTTCAGTTCTGTAAAGAATGCTGGTAATAACAAACTTTGTAAACTTTGTTTACATGTGAAACAATTTAGGTCGAGGAAAACATAAATATCTAATGATTGAGTAAAAAGAGCTACATAGATATAAATAATATCTTTCTAAAAGTATACTGTTGGTATAATTCCTGTTATGAGATTAAGAAACGTTTTGTGGGCACCTTATTCCTAAACAAAGAAAGTTGTATAAACATAAGTAATAATAGAAATATGAGTCTAGAAATAAAAAATGTCATGAACATTTCGAAAGCTTTGCTGACAAGCCAACTGTTGGCGATTCTTGTTTTATAACTACCATCTTCTGATAAAGAAAGTTACCTACACAGATGCTGTCCAAGAGATAAAGAAAAATTAATGTATGTAATTTAATAAAGCGTTAGAACTAGACATATAAAACAAAACTTGTTGTAGTGGTTCACCAGTTGTGTACACTTACTGCACGTCATATCTGTTAATATTTAGTTGTAGAACTATTTATTAAACTGATGTTGGAAACACGTCATCTTTTAGAGTACACTCAGGTGGTCATCTTAGTAAATTTACTCCTGTAATCAGCTCGTGGTTTTAATTATTACTCAATAGAAATTAGCTGGCCACTTTAATAGTTACTCAATAGAAATTAGCTGGTCATTTTAATAGTTACTCAATAGAAATTAGCTGGTCATTTTAATAATTTACCTCCTGTAATGCGGTAAGTTGTTCATGTTTAATATTTTCCCTGCTGTATTGTAGTCAGTGGTTCATATTTAATATTTTCCCTGCTGTATTGTAGTCAGTGATTCATATTTAATATTTTCCCTGCTGTATTGTAGTCAGTGGTTCATATTTAATATTTTCCCTGCTGTATTGTAGTCAGTGGTTCATATTTAATATTTTCCCTGCTGTATTGTAGTCAGTGGTTCATATTTAATATTTTCCCTGCTGTATTGTAGTCAGTGGTTCATATTTAATATTTTCCCTGCTGTATTGTAGTCAGTGGCTTATATTTAATATTTTCCCTGCTGTATTGTAGTCAGTGGTTCATATTTAATATTTTCCCTGCTGTATTGTAGTCAGTGGTTCATATTTAATAACCTCCCCTCAGTCGTCAACTTGTACTTTTATTGTTTTCGTGATTGAACCTGAATGTGCTGACAGTTTAGCTGTAAGAGCGTTATAATATAATTATTATTTGCCTTTATCGTTGGTAAAATAATAAGTCAAGAGTTGGCAGTGGGTGGTGTTCATTTAGTTTGTCATTTTACTCATTTTAATGCTCTGATCAACTGGTAATTTTAGTGGTTTTTATCTTCTAATTGACTGGTAATTTTAGCGATTTTTGTATTGTAATTAACTGGTAATGTTAGTGATTTTTGTATTGTAATTAACTGATAATTAGTGATTTTTATACTGTAATTAACTGGTAATTTTAATTACTTTTATACTTTAATCAATTGGTAATTTTGTGATTTTTATACTGTAATTAAGTGGTAAGTTTAGTGATTTCAATCTATGGTTACTGGTGATTGTTACTATAATTAAGTATTTATGTTCTTACAATAATTAGTTATTAATTTATGCAGTTTTTGTTATTATAGTTCAAATAGAAATATAGTTGATGTTTTACCACGGACATGCAGTGATCATTGTAATATTTTACATGATCTGTTATAATAAACAGTCATATCTTTGGCTAAATTTGTAACATGTTTGGTTGAAGAATGTTTATGTTTCAACACTCAACATTATATGTTTTGTAACAGTATCTTATCAACGTTAAATTCAAGGTAATTATCATTTAATTATGAAATGATAGCTAAGCCAGTGTTTAGTGATTACATGTAATGTTTAGTTATTCGATATAGTGTTGATAGTAAACTGAGGCAAAAATTATAAAAATTGTAAGAGGTAAGAATTTGTATAGTTGTAGAGTTTAATAGATTTTGAACTGCTGTTAAAAGTTAGATAAGAAGATAACATACGAGATGAAAAGAAACTTACGTTCGCAAGATGGTGTCTCAGCTGACCACTGCCCAGAACTTAGACAAGAAATGTCCACATCACCAACTGTTTTGTAGCCCGAGTCACAACTAAAGCTACAAACATCTCCAGGCACAGCAGATGAACAGAATCCAGATGTCTGACCGTTGTCCGGAGCAGTCAGAGGTGGGCACGTGATTTCTGTTTCTAAATAACGTCACTTTTTTATCAAAGCTCAAACAGTATGAATTGTCATAATTAATACAGCTGTACAATATATAACAAACGTCTTTGAAGAGCTGTGTGTCGACAGACCAAATGGCAGATGTGTTTTCTGTGTGCCTATAAAAATGTTTGCGCTTCTAACAGAACCATTAACTTTTTAGTTTAATCTTAGTTATTGTCAGAAGAAGTGTGGTTTTATTTAAGAACTTTTAAAAAACATTTATGGCAATTTTAATAGCTTATATACTTTTATCAAAGAATGTTAATTAATATACAGGAATCAAACGTGAACTCTATGAAGACAGCTGTTAGGAAGCATTTAACCTCTAACATCAGTACTATGAACAATGTTAAAAAAAAGATGGAAGAGTGGACGGAGTGTCTCTAATATAACAGGGAAGAGTGGATGAAATGTCTCTAATATAACAGGGAAGAGTGGATGAAATGTCTCTAATATAACAGGGAAGAGTGAATGAAATGTCTCTAATATAACAGGGAAGAGTGAATGAAATGTCTCTAATATAACAGGGAAGAGTGAATGAAATGTCTCTAATATAACAGGGAAGAGTGAATGAAATGTCTCTAATATAACAGGGAAGAGTGAATGAAATGTCTCTAATATAAGAGGAAAGAGTAGATGGATTGTCTTTAAAATAGTGATGAACGTAGAATGGTCATAATAGAGTTAGAAAGGATGCAACCACCAATCCAATTAAACATGGGCTTACGAAGTGTAGATGAACATCTTCTGGACGGACTTTTCTTAATGATCGGTTTTCAAAAGTATTTTTCATACTTTGGTTGATCAGAAAGAGTATATCCAGTGTAACAACCACCCAACCTTTATCAGCAGGTTTTATTGTAAGGTTATTTTTCAAGGTCTTAAAATTGATTATTTCTTTACATTTGAGGTCATTATGAGGGTGCTTGGGATCTTTTAATAAGTGTATTGTGTTTTTATCAACAATTAGACGGTTCTCAGTTGGTGCCCACGTGAATTTCTCTTTTACTTTAGGCATTACTTCTTATTAGAACAAGGTAGTTTGTTTTACTTTAGGCATTACTTCTGATTAGAACAAGGTAGTTTGTTTTACTTCAGGCATTACTTCTGATTAGAACAAGGTAGTTTGAGGTGAAGGAATTCATGAAGTATTGGTTTCCGAGAAAATTCATAAAATGATATTTTAACAAAATTATTGGCGAAATAAAAATTCAGTGAAAACTTTAGTTTAGCACCAGAGATAATTATGTCAAGCTTGGGAAATTACCGATGTTAAAAAATTACAGGTATTGTTCCAATATAGTTTATACATGGTTGTATTATAATGGATACATAAATCAGCAAGCCAGTCAGATTCGCAGTGACAGCATTAGACATTGTTTGAAGTTCGAAGGTAATGTGATGTCATTGAAAATTACTTGCTTTTCGAAAGGCATATCACAACTCTTTCAGACAAAAAATATTTAAATTATAAAGATATGTTTCGTGTGGGAATTTAGAATTTTAACAATGGGGTTTTTCTTACTTACTCTCATCAGAAACCAAAGGAATATGAATCAGTATGATGTGCCAGGATCATCTAGAAAAAAGACCTCTAATAAGTCGTAGTGAGTTAGATAAAGAAAAGCAAGTTTTTTAACACATGAGAATCAGCAGAGACTAGTGGGAAAATACATCCATACATCTCAGGCATTATATCATACTATCAAGAAACATCTTCATCCAGAAAGAAGGTGAACAAAATATGAATTCATCAAGATAAAGCTTTTGGTATTACCTCTCGTCTAAACCTCATCTACCTTAAGCAGCTGAAGAATAGAACAAGTATTCATGCTGCTACATGTAAAAAAACATACCAGCCAAGTCATCGGATGCAACTTCTGTGTCAAAATTAGTGTTCGAAAACCTTTGCACTCCTGTACGTGATGCAGAATGGAAAATGTGTAGGGATGAGTGATATGTTTTGTTTGTAACAGTGGGACATTTAGCTATGAAAACTGTGCAGCACATACACTTACCTCGGCAGGATGGTTTTCCTGATGACCACTCTCCTGATTCCAGACATTCAAGAACTCTTTCACCTTCCAATTGGTAGCCAGTGTCACAGGTAAAATTACATGTACTGCCGGCTACAGGCGATCCACAAGACCCACCAGACACACTTCCGTGAGAAAGACCAGAAAGGGGGGGACAAGACAAAGCTGTTAATAAAAATGGTTCATTCAGAAAGTTAGACAATAAACTTAAAGACACTTCAACATTTCTTTAAAACATCAAATGTATTGCGTTCTTAAACGGGTTTTATTCTTGTGTTTGTCAGTTAAACGCAAAGTAAAATAATGGGTTAACTGTATTCTATCTACGAAAGATGTTAAAACCGAATTTTTAGCGTTATTTATTAATCCTATAAGAATTAATTAATTAATTACTAGTAACAGTATCGAACTAAAGCTAAAAAGAAAATTTCTAGAAGACCGTTCATGTATAGATTAATTATATCTGGTTTTAGTTTCAATTAACGTTTTAACTCTTAAAACAGATAGGTTCTCTGTTCTTACATTATTAGAAACTATAGTTAAACACATATAGAGACACAAGATGTCACTACTACAGATCATTCTTCTCTTGTTGTTACAGTATTGAAACCTATTGTTACTCTCTCACACACACACAAGATGTTACTACTCCAAACTATTCTTCTTTCGTTGTTACAGTATTTAAACCAATAATTACTCACACACACAATATGTGACTACTCGACACCATCCTTCTCTTGTTGTTACAGTATTAAAACCTATTGTTACTCACACACACACAAGATGGCACTACTCCAGACCATTCTTCTCTCGTTGTTACAATATTAAAACCTATAGTTACTCACAGGCACAGGATGGCACTACTCCAGACCATTCTTCTCTCGTTGTTACAATATTAAAACCTATAGTTACTCACAGGCACAGGATGGCACTACTCCAGACCATTCTTCTCTCGTTGTTACAGTATTAAAACCTATAGTTACTCACAGGCACAGGATGGCACTAATCCAGACCATTCTTCTCTCGTTGTTACAGTATTAAAACCTATATTTACTCACAGGCACAGGATGGCACTACTCCAGACCACTCCCCTGACTCCAAACACTGAAGTTCTTCCGTCCCATTCAGTTGATAGCCAGCATCACAGCTGAAACTGCAGTAATCTCCCAGCACTGCGGAGGCACAGAAACCTGCTACCTTCCCATGGTCAGGAGCAGAGAGTACTGGACACTCAGCTGATAACAAAACGTTTGTATGAATCATCACTTTCTCTGGTTTCAGAGTGTTACTGAGGAGTTTGAAATTTAACGAATGAAATAATAAATCAATTTACTTTGTCTGAAACCATTCTAATAACAATAATAATGAATGTAGAAAAAATAATCTTCTCTTTGTATAATTCACTGAATATTTAATTTTCATTAACTTTTCTTTTAGATCAATGGTTATCTTACGGTTTCACAATTCTAGTATAGAAGACACTCTTCCTGGTTTGGTTTTGGACTTCGCGTAAAGCTACACAAAAGCTATCTGCGCTAGCCGTACCTAATTTCACAGTGTAAGACTAGAGGGAGGGCAACTAGTCATCACCATCCACCGCCATCTCTTGGGTTACTCTTTTACCGATGAATAGTGGGATTGATCGTAACTTTATAACGCCCCCATGGCTGAAAGGGCGAGCAACGTTTAGTGCAACGGGGATTCAAATGGGTGGAGAACGAATTGACAAATCCTATTGACTTTGCTCTGAAACGACAACTAAGTTAAAAATTGTATTATTACGCATTACGAAATGCATTATAATAAAAACAAGATTTTTGTTTTTATCGCTTACAACACATTATACATAACTAGTCGAACTTTTACAACATAAATATATTGTTTTTATCGTGTGTAGCACTTTAGAGCCCAATATGGCCAAGCGTATTAAGGCGTTCGCCTCGAAGTTCTAGGGTCGTAGGTTCGAGTTAGTCGAATCTTTACAACATAAATATGTTGTTTTTATCGTTTGCAACACTTTATACAGAAGTGGTCGTTTTTTGTTGTTGTTTTTACAAGCACAAACATGTTTCTTTTGAAGTACAGAGTTACACAATGGGCTATCTATTTGTGTTCTCTATGAGTATCTAAACCCGGTGTTTGTCGTTATAAATATTCTGACTTGTCAATGGGAGAGAACTCATTTAATGACTATAGTCGTATAAATTCTTTCATATAATTCACACACAACCAAAAGCCCACTGGCAACATATGAGTAGTTATTACTTGCGGGTCGTTTACAGAACTGTCTAGAACCATTTAATGAAATTTGTTACTGTGAAATAAAGTCAGCACAAGGTTAACAAAAGGAACTCTTGTGTTAAGGAAGTGTTAATTTTTCAAGATTTGTTTTACTTTTAATCAGGACGATTTAAATGATTTGGACTTGGTGTGTTGATAGTTTTCCAAAACCATTTAACAATAAGCTGCACAAGATATTAAGTTACAAAACTCACTGGGACGGCTGTTGAAAGAGTATTTAACTGAGTTGTATGAGAGAAAGGAAAACGTTGTTTTTAATGGACTACATTGAAAGTGGACACTTGAATTATCCAGGGTTCACTTCTTGGTTTTTTCTTATTTTCATTGATAATGATAAAGACATGACATAAGTGAAAGTTACTGATGATATGAAACTCTTGCGTATTTATAGTTAAATACTCTTCAAAAAAAGAAACGCAAAAGGCAAAATTTGAGACAAATTGTTAACAAGTGTTTTCCGGGTAGTTCTGTATGACGTGTGAAACTTTGTACATTTACTGCTGAACATCCAAAGTCTGCAAAGGCAAAACCCACGCTCACTAGTTGAAGTTTAACGTCACTCAACGTCAATAACGAGTGAGCATCAATAACTGCTTGGCATTTCATGCCCATGGAAGCGATGAGATGACAAATCCCATCCTGTGGAATGGCTGTCCACTCAGCCTGCAAAGCTGCTGCAAGCTGAGGTAGAGTCTGCGGTTGAGATTGTCGCCGTTGCAGACGTCTGTCCAACTCGTCCCAAAGATGTTCGATGGGGTTTAAGTCTGGTGATCTGGAGGGCCAGGTAAGAACGTTGATGTTGTGGTGTCTCAAGAAAACAGAGGTGAGTTGGGCTGTGTGAGGACGGGCGTTGTCATGTCGAAAAACGTCGTTGACGTTCACCATGATGGGTTGCACATGGGGCCTAAGAATCTCGTAAACGGTTGCGTACGGTCTGATCGAAAATTCTACGCATCCCTCTTATGGTTGAGGCAGTAGACGTCGCAGTGGTGGTCCTTTCCCAAAGGTGACATAACCAGATGTAGCGATCTTGTGCAAGCGTGGTCACACGAGGTCTGCAGATCGTGGACGGTTACTAGTTGATCCATGCTGTTGGTGACGATTCCATAGCCTTTTGATGGGGCTTGGGTGGACATTCACAGCTCTGGCAACATCTGATCGAGATTCGACTGCTTCCAAGTGACCAATGGCGTTGTTGTGTTGTGCTTTAGTCAGTCTTGGCGTAACTGTACTGCGTGTCGGTGGCTTAACACTGAGCAATGGAAACCGAGAACCCGTCACTTTTATAGGGATTTTACACATGTTGCACTTGCAAAACATGCAGATCTTTCAAACAAATTTATTGGACACGAATGCTTTTTGGCCAAAAATCCGTTGTTTTCCTCCGTTTTCAAAGTGCACAACTTTTATTGTCATTTTGGTCTGACAATCAGTGCCTTAACACGTGTAACATCACATACTCTGAGCTGGTAACGTTATTACTCATATTTCTCTTTAAAATAATAAAAATATCCCTTTTGCGTTTCTTTTTTTGAAGAGTATGTTAAGAAACGACACAAAATGAAAGGGAGTACACTGTTCTAACTTGGAACATTAGTTTAATAACTGTGGTATTATAAATATATTATTAATTTAATGAAAGTGGTATTAGGAATATATTATTAATTTAATGAATGTGATGTCATATATCTTATCATTAGCTTATTGACAGGCATAAGGTCAATACTATGATTGCAGAACCCTAGGTCGTTGAAGCAGGGTTTTATTAACAGAGTAAAATTATAAAGGTTTATGTTGTATTTTTCAACAGATTGATTGCAAATCAAAACAGCTAATTATCTCTATATACGGATAGTTGTTTTGTTGTTTTGAATTAAGCACAAAGCTACACAATGGGCTATCTGTTCTCTGCCCACCACGGGTATCGAAACCCGGATTTTAGCGTGATAAGTCCGCAGACATACCGCTGAGCCACTGGGGGGCCTATATACGGGTAACTAAGGCCTTGTTTCGATTAGTGTGTGTAGTTTTGTTTCCACATTTATGTCTGTTTGTTGCTGTCTGAGTGTAAAATAAGCAGAAATCTAAATATTCTTTCTTTTTATGGCCTTACAATAAATGTTTTATAAATTTTGAAACGTGGGTTTCATAAGGGAACGTGTCTCATTATCACAACATTTAAGAACAAATAAAAATAGCTCTGGTGATTCGACTATAAGTGTAGATTATCTCGATCTAGAAGTCAACACTTTCACTATTAAAGTAAGAAAAAAACATAGTTTTCTACATTTAATTTAAACAGTTAGTTCAGACAAATTCTTCGGTTCGGTGGTTTAACTGATTAAGTAGGTTTAACTACAAGTTACATAATGGACTATCTCTGCTCTCTCCACCACGGGTATCGAAACACGGTTTCTAGCAGGGTGAGTCTGCAGACATACCGTTCTGCTACTGAAATGCCGAGTTGATGGTGCTTAATATAAAATAATTCCCGTTATTTATACTGACCAAACTCCTGATTCACGTGTGAACCTGCGAGGTGTTTTGAATGATAAGTTTTAATGGATCTTCTATTTAAAGTCAACTTTATAAATGTCCAGTTTACTTACCTTCTTGACACTGTCCAGGAAAAGCTGAAAAGTTTAAAAGTATGTTTTGAAACTTGCATACCTATTCAACTCAGAAATAAAACTATCTGTTTATCTTCAACAGTTATTCAACTCAATAAAAGAACTATCTTTGCTTATTTTTAACAATTACTTAACAACAGAACTATCTTAGTTTGTTTATCTTTAACAATTATTTAACTCAACAGAACTATCTTATCTTCAACAGTTATTTAACTGAACAACAGAACTGTTTCAGTTTGTTTATATTTAACAATTACTTAACAACAGAACTATCTTAGTTTATCTTCAACAATTATTTACCTGAACAACAGAAATGTTTTAATTTGTTTATCTTTAACAATTACTTAACAACAGAACTATCTTAGTTTATCTTCAACAATTATTTACCTGAACAACAGAAATGTTTTAATTTGTTTATCTTTAACAATTACTTAACAACAGAACTATCTTAGTTTATCTTCAACAATTATTTACCTGAACAACAGAAATGTTTTAATTTGTTTATCTTTAACAATTACTTAACAACAGAACTATCTTAGTTTATCTTCAACAATTATTTACCTGAACAACAGAACTGTTTTAGTTTGTTTATCTTTAACAATTACTTAACAACAGAACTATCTTAGTTTATCTTCAACAATTATTTAACTCAACATTAGAACTATCTTAGTTTGTTTATCTTCAACAATTAATACAGAAAATTGGAAAAAAAATATTGCTACTGCTTTGTATTAAATTCTTTCTGTTTGAAAGAATCTATGTTCTAAAAAAAGAGGTGTTAGTAAAATATCAAACTTAACCCACACAGAATCCCGATGAATAAAACAGTGAACCAAACTTTGGTACTCTTCATCATCCAGCAACTTTGATATAAATTTACTGGGACGACAAGTTAGTTCTGAAAGTCCATGACTCGCTTCTAGTGTGCAGCTACTTTGTGGAAATATTGTTTAAGAACAACTAACAATTTCCAAAAAAAAAGGAAAACATTCTCGACATGAATTGCCCTCACTAAAAGCACGGTTTCCGTTCAGTTATGTTTACTGCTGAGTTCTTCCGTGAAAAACCATAATTCACAACATAAATTTCCGCTAAATAAACGCAACAATGTGAGTTTCTGGTGTAAAGTTATCAGGCCGGTAAATAATGTCAAGGTGGTTTGTCATAATGCACACTCTGGCACATCGCCACACAACTTTATGTCGTCCTTTCATACAATATTGCCTAATATGTAGCTTTCTCTGTTCATACTTTGTTTCCATTTAAACTTGTAACATTCATTCAATTTCTATATGAGAATCAGTTGAATTTATATTCATTAATTCGACGAACATGCTGTATTTGGATCCCAAACGCTTCAGTGAACAACCTTCAAAAATTCCCCTTACTTACACCTTTTAACGAAAACATTCGGGTGACATTCCCCTATGTTCGTAATAAACGAATGTCAAAGTTTCACCATCTAACTAGACAGCTGTCATTGTTTCTTTGTTATTGAACACAAACTACACAATAAGTTAAATATTTTCTGCTCATCTCGGGAATCGACATCAGTTGTAGTCTCAGTGTGTTACCAGATAGAATTTTCCTCATAAGGTAACGATCTGTCTTTCTGATGTAAGAAAGTTTTTAAGAGAAATTACACAATTATATAATTATTACATGCCAGTGACAACTTGTATCAAAACGTCTCACAGCGACAGGACTTCCCAGCACATATTTTAAATATAACAGCTGTGAGAAATACGAACATAAGATTTGCTTGAACAAGTTTGTACTTCCATTTTCCTAACTTTTATAAAACTAAACTCAATTTATAGAGTCAGTTTAAGTACGAAAGGAGCCCTGCTCTTCATAGTTTTATATGTTATGTTGTGATATACTACTATGATATGTTATAGGTTCATCAGAGTGATATGTTTAATAAACCTAAGTTACGCTATTGGATCATTACGGTTCTATGTTTAATAAATTAAGTTACGCTATAGGTTCATCACAGTTCTGTGTTTAATAAACCCAAGTTACGCTATAGGTTCATCACAGTTCTGTGTTTAATAAACCCAAGTTACGCTATTGGATCATTACGGTTCTATGTTTAATAAACCTAAATTACGCTATAGGTTCATCACAGTTCTATGTTTAATAAACCCAAGTTACGATATAGGTTCATCACAGTTCTGTGTTTAATAAACCCAAGTTACAATATAGGTTCATTACAGTTCTATGTTTGATAATCTGAAGCTACACTATTGGTTCGTTACAGTTCTATGTTTCGGTGATGTCGAGAAACCCACTTGTTGAGAATTTTATATGCAAAAACGGGTCGTTTGGGTTGAGAAAATATTTTACAAAGAAGAGCGAACAACGTTTCGATCTTCTTCGGTCATCGTCAGGTCCACAAAGAAAGAGGTAACTGACCGGAAGCTGACCACATGTTTGGAAGGGGTTGTGTAACTGAGTGTCGCAATGTAGAGGGCGGTGTTAGATGTTTGAATCTATAATTTTAATATAGGTATAATGGCGTTCCTTTATATTGGTTTATTTTCGGTTTAAGTTGTTGTATAAGTAAGGCTTCTTTAATTTTGCGTTTGTTTATGTTTGTTTCTTTATTTAGTATTTTAGTGTTTTCTATGGTTATGTTGTGTTTATTTGACTTGCAGAGTTCGAAAACGTGTGAAGGTGACTTTTTATGTTCTTTGAATCTAGTTTCCATTTTTCTACTTGTTTCTCCAATATAGAAGTCGTGGCAGTTATCACATTGTATTTCATAAATAATGTTGGTGTGGTGTTTGTCAGTGTAGTTCTTACATAGTATAGACCTTAGTTTTGTGCCTGGTTTTTAAATAAATTTAGTGTTGACTGGAGTGTTATATTTTGTTACTAGTTTTCGCCAAATACTGGTTATTCGTTTGCTGATGTCAGGAATATATGGTATACAGCAGTATATGGTTTCGTGATTTTTTGATTCGTGAGATATATTTACTTTTGTTGGTTGATTTTGTTTTCTGTCTAGGTGTGTGCGTATAATGTTTTCTACGGTTTGTGGAGGAAACTTATTGATGTTGATGAAGTTTTGTTTTATTTTGTCTAATTCATCGTTAGTTTTATCTGGTGAGCAAAGTTTTATGGCTGTGTTTATCTGGTTTCTTAGTATGTTGAGTTTTTGTTTTGTTTCATGTGCTGAGTCCCAAGGAATGTATAGTCCAGTATGGGTGATTTTTTTCGGTGGATTTCTGTTTTGAATTGTGTGTCGGTTCTTGTAATTTTGAGGTTAAGAAATGATATTTGATTGCTTTCTTACTGTTCACATGTGAAGTTAATTTTAGGATGTATAGAGTTAATGTGATTGAAAAAATTAAGTATGTGTTCTGTAGATTTGAATCCCGCAACCATGTCATCTACATATCTGTACCAGTATAGTGGTGGATGTAATGCTGTGTTAATTGCTTGTGTTTCAACTTGTGTCATGAAAATATTGGCTAGAACTGGTGATACTGGGTTGCCCATGCTTAGGCCATTTGTTTGTATATAGTTTTGGTTGTTGAACATAAAGTTTGTCTTTATTGTGGTGAATTCTATGAGGGTTGCTAACTGGTTACTGGGAATGTCTATAATTGGGTTAGGGTCTCGGATATAGAGTTCTAAGGCAATCTTGCAGGCTTCTGTTGTTAGAACTTCTGTAAAGAGGGATATAACATATAAACATGTTTTGATTTTTATGGTTGGAATGTACCTTGGTGCTATTGCGAAGTTGAGTCCTTTGTTTAGTAGATGTATCTCGTCTGTAGCTGTACCAAAGTACAGGTGTCGCAGTAAAATATAGGTTATAAAAAAGAAAATAAAGTCTCGTAAATTAATTTATTATTATCCTGCCTAAAAGAATTTCAAGTGTCACGACTATTGAAGATTCCCTGATGATGCTTGACACTTTAGTTTAGGAAGTTATTCCTATGAGTTATTTGGAGCATAACAGTGTCCTACTTTTTATATGCAAAAACGGCTCGTTTGGGTTCAGAAAAAATTCTCAACAAGTGGGTTTCTCGACATCACTGAGTGTCCTACTTTGAGGGTTATATGGTAAATTAATGCATAATGATCCAGGTTAGCTGATATATAAGCTAACTTTGTAACGAATGATGAAAACGTTTTTATTGTAGCGTAGGTTCAGATTATCAAACATAGAACTGTAATGAACCTATAGCGTAACTTGGGTTTATTAAACATGGAACTGCAATGAACCAATAGTGTAGCTTCAGATTATCAAACATAGAACTGTAATGAACCTATAGCTTAACTTGGGTTTATTAAACATGAAACTGTAATGAACCAATAGTGTAGCTTCAGATTATTAAACATAGAACTGTAATGAACCTATAGCTTAACTTGGGTTTATTAAGCATGGAACTGTAATGAACCAATAGTGTAGCTTCAGATTATCAAACATAGAACTGTAATGAACCTATAGCTTAACTTGGGTTTATTAAACATAGAACTATAATGAACCTATAGCTTAACTTGGGTTTATTAAACATGGAACTGTAATGAACCAATAGTGTAGCTTCAGATTATTAAACATAGAACTGTAATGAACCTATAGCTTAACTTGGGTTTATTAAGCATGGAACTGTAATGAACCAATAGTGTAGCTTCAGATTATCAAACATAGAACTGTAATGAACCTATAGCTTAACTTGGGTTTATTAAACATAGAACTATAATGAACCTATAGCTTAACTTGGGTTTATTAAACATGGAACTGTAATGAACCAATAGTGTAGCTTCAGATTATTAAACATAGAACTGTAATGAACCTATAGCTTAACTTGGGTTTATTAAACATGAAACTGTAATGAACCAATAGTGTAGCTTCAGATTATTAAACATAGAACTGTAATGAACCTATAGCTTAACTTGGGTTTATTAAGCATGGAACTGTAATGAACCAATAGTGTAGCTTCAGATTATCAAACATAGAACTGTAATGAACCAACAGCTTAACTTGGGTTTATTAAACATAAAACTATAATGAACCTATAGCTTAACTTGGGTTTATTAAACATGAAACTGTAATGAACCAATAGTGTAGCTTCAGATTATTAAACATAGAACTGTAATGAACCAACAGCTTAACTTGGGTTTATTAAACATGGAACTGTAATGAACCAATAGTGTAGCTTCAGATTATTAAACATAGAACTGTAATGAACCTGTAGCGTAACTTGGGTTTATTAAGCATGGAACTGTAATGAACCAATAGTGTAGCTTCAGATTATCAAACATAGAACTGTAATGAACCTGTAGCGTAACTTGGGTTTATTAAATATAGAATTGTAATGAACCTATAGCTTAACATGGGTTTATTAAACATGGAACTGTAATGAACCAATAGTGTAGCTTCAGATTATTAAACATAGAACTGTAATGAACCTGTAGCTTAACTTGGGTTTATTAAGCATGGAACTGTAATGAACCAATAGTGTAGCTTCAGATTATCAAACATAGAACTGTAATGAACCTGTAGCGTAACTTGGGTTTATTAAATATAGAATTGTAATGAACCTATAGCTTAACTTGGGTTTATTAAACATGGAACTGTAATGAACCAATAGTGTAGCTTCAGATTATTAAACATAGAACTGTAATGAACCTGTAGCTTAACTTGGGTTTATTAAGCATGGAACTGTAATGAACCAATAGTGTAGCTTCAGATTATCAAACATAGAACTTTGATGAACCTATAGCTTAACTTGGGTTTATTAAACATAGAACTATAATGAACCTATAGCTTAACTTGGGTTTATTAAACATGAAACTGTAATGAACCAATAGTGTAGCTTCAGATTATTAAACATAGAACTGTAATGAACCTATAGCTTAACTTGGGTTTATTAAGCATGGAACTGTAATGAACCAATAGTGTAGCTTCAGATTATCAAACATAGAACTGTAATGAACCTGTAGCGTAACTTGGGTTTATTAAATATAGAATTGTAATGAACCTATAGCTTAACTTGGGTTTATTAAACATGGAACTGTAATGAACCAATAGTGTAGCTTCAGACTATTAAACATAGAACTGTAATGAACCAACAGCTTAACTTGGGTTTATTAAACATGGAACTGTAATGAACCAATAGTGTAGCTTCAGATTATCAAACATAGAACTGTAATGAACCTATAGCTTAACTTGGGTTTATTAAACATGGAACTGCAATGAACCAATAGTGTAGCTTCAGATTATCAAACATAGAACTGTAATGAACCTATAGCTTAACTTGGGTTTATTAAACATGGAACTGTAATGAACCAATAGTGTAGCTTCAGATTATTAAACATAGAACTGTAATGAACCTGTAGCTTAACTTGGGTTTATTAAGCATGGAACTGTAATGAACCAATAGTGTAGCTTCAGATTATCAAACATAGAACTTTGATGAACCTATAGCTTAACTTGGGTTTATTAAACATAGAACTATAATGAACCTATAGCTTAACTTGGGTTTATTAAACATGAAACTGTAATGAACCAATAGTGTAGCTTCAGATTATTAAACATAGAACTGTAATGAACCTATAGCTTAACTTGGGTTTATTAAGCATGGAACTGTAATGAACCAATAGTGTAGCTTCAGATTATCAAACATAGAACTGTAATGAACCTATAGCTTAACTTGGGTTTATTAAGCATGGAACTGTAATGAACCAATAGTGTAGCTTCAGATTATCAAACATAGAACTGTAATGAACCTGTAGCGTAACTTGGGTTTATTAAACATAGAATTTTAATGAACCTATAGCTTAACTTGGGTTTATTAAACATGGAACTGTAATGAACCAATAGTGTAGCTTCAGACTATTAAACATAGAACTGTAATGAACCAACAGCTTAACTTGGGTTTATTAAACATGGAACTGTAATGAACCAATAGTGTAGCTTCAGATTATCAAACATAGAACTGTAATGAACCTATAGCTTAACTTGGGTTTATTAAACATGGAACTGCAATGAACCAATAGTGTAGCTTCAGATTATCAAACATAGAACTGTAATGAACCTATAGCTTAACTTGGGTTTATTAAACATGGAACTGTAATGAACCAATAGTGTAGCTTCAGATTATTAAACATAGAACTGTAATGAACCAACAGCTTAACTTGGGTTTATTAAACATGGAACTGTAATTAACCTGTAGCGTAACTTGGATTTATTAAACATAGAACTGTATTGAACCTGTAGCGTAACTTGGGTTTATTAAACATAGAACTGTAATGAACCGATAGCGTAACTTGGGTTTATTAAACATAGAACTTTATATGCACACTCGATTCTATTTTATTATTTATAAGGATCTCTAAGACCCTCACATTAAAATTCTTTTAGGCAGGTAAATTAATTTACGAAACTTGGTGATGGCCAAATGCATGAATCAAAAGGTTAAATTTTCTGAGTTCAAAACTGTTATTAGATCTCAAACCGTTCAAGAGCGGCTGAAGTTGTGAACTTTATCTTTGTATTTGAAAAACTCGGAGCCTTTCTGTGAGCTGTTATGTCGCGGCTAAAAAATGAATCATCTAACAAGTTACAGAAATTATTTTACTCCCAATTAACCCAGACTAAAACTTTGCTAATTTTTTTTCCTCAAATGTCTCTAAACTTACTGATAACCGCCGAGTTTTGAATTGTTTCTTTGAAGTTACAGGAAGCGCTATCTGTGGGCTGCCCACCACGGTATCGAAACCTGGTTTCAAGCGTTCTAAGACCTCTGGTATACCGCTATGCCACTGAGGATCTGAGTTTTAAATCTGGTTGCTGTTGTTTGTTTTTGTTGCTATGTAAATGTCGTGTAAATATTTTGTAAACGACAACATGTGTGTTGTGTTTAAGTTTTCATTTCTATTTATTATATTTTCATATTTGTATTATTGTTTCGAAGTTTAAACTAATAAAATATGTTGTTATTCATTTAGGGTAACATTTAGAATTTTCTTGAATTAAGTAGACCAATCATATGTTTGTAAATGAAATGCTGGCGACTTCGTGTCTAGACGTTTAGTCTCGTGCAAGAACGGACATGCGCGGATTGCTCTGGAGTTCTGTAGAAATTTTGCGGTGGTTCGAGGAGTCTAGGCCTACAATATATAAACAGACGAAGATGCGAGAAAAGAAAGAGAGTCAGACATTAGTTGTATTCAAGAGAAGAGTCATTAGAAAAGAATTCAGTCATTCGTTTAAGAAAGATTAAGTGTTTGCTGTGATTATTCAACTTGGATTTGTGACTGAAGTTAGATCTACGGAAGCTGTGATTTTATTTCGTCAATCTCTACGATTCATCCGAATTAGTGGTTATACTGTAAGTCAACACGTGTGGAACTATTTACGGGAAATCGAAAAAATTAAAGGCGACAATTTTGTGACGTTCATCGGAGGCAACGTGAAAAGAACTTCGTCGAATTTACTGAACTGTGAATTGCTTCTGAACTTCTTCATTTAAACTTCGGAATTTCTTCGTGGGACCAAATTCACACCCTAGACTGAAATTTGAGACTTTCATTTTAGATCATTACATTAGATACAGGCCAGTACCATTTTGTGTTGTAATTAATTTTGAATGTTTAAACTTAATAGCTGTCATTGTTATTATATAATTTATGTTATATCTGTTAATAGTTTAGTGTAATAAATTATACAAGCTGTTATCTGTGTTTTTCTGTTGCGTTTAGTCTACGAAAAACATAAAAAATACGTAACATTGTGCTTTGTCTGTCGCAGGTATCAAATCACAATTTTGAGCATTATAAATCCTAAGATATAGCAGGTAACAAATATTTATGAACTATAACCCTTGGGATCTTTAGGAACTTATAAAGGTACAACTTTATTACTATAAGATAAAAGAAATTCTGTTGAACTTTTGTGTTGCTCTAAAAACATTTACAGCATGGCCACTATTTGAAATAATTCCATTCAACCTGTAAATTACAAACTAACTTATCTTCTGGAATAAAACTTTCCTGTAAATTGTAAGTTTTTGTCACAAAATATCCAGGAAACTGAACGTTCCATTTAAAACTACTATCTCTGATAAAACGACCATAATCCACAGAGGTTGAGTACATTATGTTAAAGTAATTTTGAAGCCTCACCACACCATTAAAATCTGTATCACTACATCTGGTTATGCTCTTTTTGACCACCGTTTATCTTGAAAATTTTCCAGTGTCATAGTTCCAATAACAAAAGGATCGGTCGTTAGCCTGTCACGTTTAAAACTCACCCTACTTCCTTCACGCTTTCCATAATCTATCTAGTGTGCAAAGATGATCATTTCCCAGTGCTCAATTCAACAGTCCAATATCAAAGAAACCTACAGATGATGTATTTTATGAATAGACTGTATGGAAGAAACAGCCTGAAATGCGTAACTGTTGATGACATATTGCAGGGCCTGATGTGGTCAGGTGATTAGGGCGCTTGACTTGCAATTTGAAGGTCACACCATACATGCTCATCCTTTCAACCGTGTGGGCGTTATAATGTTATGATTAATCCCACTATTCGTTGATAAAACAGTTGGCGATGGGGGTGATGGCTCGCTGTCTTCCCCCTAGTCTCACAATGTTAAATTAGGGACGGCTACAACAAATAATCCCTCGTGTAGCTGGGCGCGAAATTCAAAACAAACAATGCATAAAATTAATTATATTAAGATATATTATATTAACTACTTATATTAGAATATATAATATTAATTAATTATATTAGAATATGCTCAAAAACAATTTAATTTACAGTTTTTCGTTTTCATTTTCTTTCTATACCTTCATTTATTTCAGTCCCACTGCGGGACAACTGTAACTCTTCGGACTAACAACACTACAATCAAAGGTTCCATTCCTCTTGGTAAACCCAGCAGATGGTTTAATGTAGTTTTTCTATAAAATAAACACACAAATTACATCTTTTAATTTCATTTTATCTGCTTATAATATAAAAAAACATTTCCTTAAATCATTAATAACATAATAGAAACTAAATTTCTTGCTCTCTCTGTTGTCCTTTTTTTGTAAATCTTAGTAAAATGGTTTCGCAATTCGCACGAGCTCCACACAGCTATCGTCACTTTTGTCCTCTTACCTATATGTATCTGAAATGGTATCAGAACAATATATCAAGCATTTCGTAAGTCTTTAGTCACCCGTTCAGGAAGGACAAATATTATTTTAAAATAGAAGCAAACAAAATACACGAAATAAAATGAAATTTTTATTAGCATGTACTAGACTTTGTAAAAAAGAATTGTTTCTTTCACAACATACCGTGGGTATGCCAAAGACCAATCTCTCCCACTCTGAGATGGTATTTAGTATCCGATGATACCAAACTTAACTGACACAAGCAGATCAGAACATTACCATATTTCTCATGGCAGGTTTACTTCCAGCTAATCAGACTCTGAACTGAATTATTGTATATCAGGACTCTGATATTAATTAGTATATATCAAAGGTATATATAGTATATATTAAAGGTGTGTCTGTGAAAAGCATTATTTATAGTTCTAACAATTAAGTATTAGAGTCGTGTCCGTAAAAGGCAGTATTTATAGCTATAACAGTAGAGTATTTTAGGTGTGTCTGTGAAAGGCAGCATTTATAACACCAACAGCAAAGCATTGAATGTGTTTCAGTGAAATGGTAACCTTCGTTAACTAAACCATTAAATAAATGTCATTTGTTTTACACATTACTGAATTATTCTTATCCATGAAATACCAGTTTGTCTTAAATACTTGTTGATTGGTTGTTTTTAACAAAACACCAATGTTTGTAACATAAATTATGTAATGGTTCTCACTATAGGAATGCAAATCCTTGATGAAACTAAGTTCAACTGGCAGTTGTCGAAACACTCGTGTTGAGATCCAAGTTTGGATCTCTCGAAGTGAGTGAATGATCATCGTTGTTGTTGGCTACAACATTTTCAGATTTCACTGGAAGAAAAGACTGTCAAATTTACATATGAAAATTGTTCATATATTGTTGGATAACTCAGTGAACAAAATGTTTAACATCAAGTTTGAGTGTCTTTTTAATGGAAGCCACTGTTGTTTACAAACTGTGTAACATAAACACATAACTAATGTATCATGGAGATTTGAATTAAATTATATAAGTTTACAGTGGATTATTTATAAAAGTAACTGTTTGTATCAACACGTTTAACAACATAACTGTTTTAAATCGTACATGACTCTAATTCTACTTTCTGCTTTTGAATTAAATTTTAACAAAGAGTGAGTTTCCAGAGATTTTCTCTGAAGATGAAGTTGGAAGATCGAAACGTTGTTCTCTGCTTTAATAGTAAAAGTGTTAATACCCATACCAGCCGTCCTGAGATATATTTTTATTTCAAGTGAGCTCCTGGTGCAGTGCTGTTGTGGATACAGGTAAGCTCAGGTTGGCGGTATTAGTCATGCCAGACAAGGCATACTCGATACAGATAAAACGTGGTATAATCTTCAACTTTATAAAGCCAAACATGTACGAAGGAACAAGAATAACTCAGTATCAAGGTGACAGAGACATACAGTCATGTGAAAAAATTAGAACACCCTATGAAAGCCTGTGTATTTTTGTAATGTTTCTGAATATATAGATATTTAATCTCAACTTCACCAATAATGAGAGATAAAAGGAATATAACTAAACAATTACAACTGAAGAAAAGATTTTTCAAGATCTTCTGTAAATGTAATTCTACAAAAATGCATATTCTAACTGAGGAAAAGTTAGGAGACCCTTCCCCCTAATAGCTAGTGTTGCCCTCTTTGGCTGAAATAACTTCAGTAAGACACTTCTTGTAGCCATCTACCAGTCTCTGACATCGGTTTGAAGAAAGTTTACCCCACTCCTCAATGCAGAATTCTGTCAGCTGTGAGATGTTTGAGGGGTTTCTTGCATGTACAGCTCGTTTCAAGTCACCGAACAGCATCTTAATGGGTTTAAGATTTGGGCTTTGACTCGGCCATTCTAGGACTCCATTTCTTAGTTTTCAGCCAGTCCTTGGTGGATTTACTGGTATGTTTTGGGTCATTGTCGTCTTGCAAGGTCCAGTTCCACTTCAGCAAAGCAGCCCCAAACCATGACACTTCCACCTCCATGCTACACAGTCGGTATGAGGTTCTGTTCCTGGAATGATGTATTTGGTTTATGCCAAACATGTCCTCTGTTCTGGCGTCCAAGTAATTCAATTTTGGACGCATCTGTCCAAAGAACATTATTCCAGAAGTCCTGGTCTTTGTCAACATTCTCTCCCGCAAACTTCATTCTGGCCTTGATGTTTCTCTTAGAGAGCAAAGGTTTCTTCCTTGCACACCTCCCATGCAAGTTAAACTTGTACAGTCTCTTTCTGATTGTAGAGACATGCACTTTCACATCAACAGTAGCCAGAGCCTGCTACAGGTCCCGTGATGACATTTTAGGGTTTTTGGAGACCTCTTTTAGCATCTTGCGGTCTGCTTGTTGACATGTTGTTTTGAAAGCCCTCCACTTGTTGACTATTTTCCAGACAGTGGAATGGCTGATTTCAAAATCTTTTGAGATATTTTCAAATCCCTTACTAGACTCATAAGCTGCTACAATTTTCTTTCTGAAGGCCTCAGACAGCTCTTTTGCTCTCACCATGGTGCTCACTCTCACTTCAACAGTCAGGAGCGCACCAAACTAAATGTCTGAGGTTTAAATAGAGCAAACCTCATTCACAATGCTGAGTAACGTAATCATGTGCACCTGGTGTGATACAGGTGTGTGTGAGTTGAGCCATTTTAAGTAGGAATAAATGTGGGGGTGTCCTAACTTTTTCCTCAGTTAGAATATGTATTTTTGTATAATTACATTTACAGAAGATCTTGAGAAGTCTTTTCTTCAGTTTTAATTTATTTATATTCCTGTAATCTTTCAGTATTGTTACAGTTGAGATTAAATATCATTTATCCAAAATTGTTACATATATACACAGGTTGTCATAGGGTGTCCTAACTTGTTCACATGACTGTATATATAAACCTGACATTTGGCTTCACTGTTTCCTCTACCTGGTAACACATACATTATGTGTATGCATAACCTCATGTGAACGAAAACCTGTGAACTTTAGCATAACAGCTACATAATCGTATCATCAACAAACTGGTTCACTTGATACCTTTTAGATTTTAAAAAATGTCTTTTTACTTGTATATCTGAACGATTCAGTTACACTAAATAAATGATATTTTAAAAATTCAAAATTCTTGCGAAATTTAGAGTATATGCAATATACGAATTGAAGAAAATGGCGCATATTCCCAAATCAAATATATAAGTTGTTACAGTCGTTATAAATAGGTTCCGTTATGTTGTATCAGTTTACAACGTTACAAATGACAAGGTTCCGTTATGATACATCGGTTTACAACGTTACAAATGACAGGGTTCCGTTATGATACATCAGTTTACAACGTTACAAATAGCTGGATGATGAAAATAAAATACAACAATATTTTTCTAATAAGAAGACACTTAATAATAGAAACCATAAAAACTGGTTTCCCCTGATTACAACTTTAAACCTATCTATGTTGAAGTTGTTACAACTTGACCTGCAGAAAACAAACAGCATAATTTGTTTTCCCATCAGCCTTGTCTATTGATTCTTCAAATAACATTTAAACAAT
Organism: Carcinoscorpius rotundicauda; assembly: GCA_011833715.1. Lineage (NCBI taxonomy): Eukaryota > Metazoa > Arthropoda > Merostomata > Xiphosura > Limulidae > Carcinoscorpius > Carcinoscorpius rotundicauda. The sequence goes on along the minus strand of CM022402.1, from coordinate 71,789,616 downwards.
TAAAACAACAGTTTAAGAAACTCAACAATACTACTGTGGATAATCATTAAATTAGTTACTTGTTAAATGTTCATCGTTTTAATATTACTGTGAATAATCATTAAATTAGTTACTTGTTAAATGTTCATCGGTTTAATACTACTGTGAATAATCATTAAATAAGTTACTTGTTAAATGTTCATCGGTTTAATACTACTGTGAATAATTATTAAATTAGTTACTTGTTAAATGTTCATCGGTTTAATACTACTGTGAATAATCATTAAATTTGTTACTTGTTAAATGTTCATCGTTTTAATACTACTGTGAATAATCATTAAATTTGTTACTTGTTAAATGTTCATCGGTTTAATACTACTGTGAATAATCATTAAATTTGTTACTTGTTAAATGTTCATCGGTTTAATACTACTGTGAATAATCATTAAATAAGTTACTTGTTAAATGTTCATCGGTTTAATACTACTGTGAATAATCATTAAATTTGTTACTTGTTAAATGTTCATCGGTTTAATACTACTGTGAATAATCATTAAATTTGTTACTTGTTAAATGTTCATCGGTTTAATACTACTGTGAATAATTATTAAATTAGTTACTTGTTAAATGTTCATCGGTTTAATACTACTGTGAATAATCATTAAATTTGTTACTTGTTAAATGTTCATCGGTTTAATACTACTGTGAATAATTATTAAATTAGTTACTTGTTAAATGTTCATCGGTTTAATACTACTGTGAATAATCATTAAATAAGTTACTTGTTAAATGTTCATCGTTTTAATATTACTGTGAATAATCATTAAATTTGTTACTTGTTAAATGTTCATCGTTTTAATATTACTGTGAATAATCATTAAATTTGTTACTTGTTAAATGTTCATCGGTTTAATATTACTGTGAATAATTATTAAATTAGTTACTTGTTAAATGTTCATCGGTTTAATACTACTGTGAATAATTATTAAATTAGTTACTTGTTAAATGTTCATCGGTTTAATACTACTGTGAATAATCATTAAATAAGTTACTTGTTAAATGTTCATCGTTTTAATATTACTGTGAATAATCATTAAATTTGTTACTTGTTAAATGTTCATCGGTTTAATACTACTGTGAATAATCATTAAATAAGTTACTTGTTAAATGTTCATCGTTTTAATACTACTGTGAATAATCATTAAATTTGTTACTTGTTAAATGTTCATCGGTTTAATATTACTGTGAATAATTATTAAATTAGTTACTTGTTAAATGTTCATCGGTTTAATACTACTGTGAATAATTATTAAATTAGTTACTTGTTAAATGTTCATCGGTTTAATACTACTGTGAATAATCATTAAATAAGTTACTTGTTAAATGTTCATCGTTTTAATATTACTGTGAATAATCATTAAATTTGTTACTTGTTAAATGTTCATCGGTTTAATATTACTGTGAATAATTATTAAATTTGTTACTTGTTAAATGTTCATCGGTTAAATACTACTGTGAATAATCACTAAATTAGTTACTTGTTAAATGTTCATCTGTTTAAGAGAATGTGTTTGTTATAGGATGTTATTGCAGTTAAACAATATCCATCTATAAAATATAAACATCATGGAACAGAATATTGCTTTCATCCTGTACATTATACACATGTGATCTAAGCAACGAGGTGAGAGACTCCCAGTATTCAGATGGAACTGACCTTAATACTAACATTCTGACCAAAGGAAAGACAACCAGCCAGTAGTATTGATGACCAAATAGCTGGGTTGAATATCACTATCTTATGTTACACATTTTACCAGAAATTACCACGTTAGCTACCAAACACTTAATATAGTTTACCATACTAACTACTAAAACACTTTATATCACTCACCATACTAACTACTGAAACACTTTATATCACTTACCATACTAACTACTGAAACACTTTATATCACTTACCATACTAACTACTAAAACACTTTATATCACTTACCATGTTAACTACTGAAACACTTTATATCTCTTACCATACTAACTACTAAACACTATATTAGAACCTCGTGATACAATACCCCACATTAACTACCACACACTTTACCAGAACCAAGTGGTACATAACTTACCGCACTAACAACTGAACACTTTATTAGAACCTCGTGATACATACGCTACTATACTAACTAGTAAAACACTAACAATACTTTGCAATACTTTGTTATTTTGATAAATTTTACCTTTGCACTAGAATTGTAATATGTTATTTTGATAAATCTTACCTTTGCACTAGAATTGTAATATGTTATTTTGATAAATCTTACCTTTGCACTAGAATTGTAATATGTTATACAGATAAATTCTAACTTTGTACTAAAATTCCTATATGTTATAGAGATAAATTATTCATTTCCTCTGGAACTGCAATAACTTTTGTAGAAAAATTCCAGTTTTGTACTGGAATTGAATTATGTTATATTAATAAATTTACCTTTCCCCTAGATTTGCAATATGTTACATAGATATATTATACTTTTGTACTAGAATTGTATTATACTATATAGATAAATTCTACCTTTGTACTAAAACTGTAATATGTTATACAGAGAACTTATTCCTTTGTAGTATAATTCGAATATGTTATATAGATAAATTCTACGTTTTTACCAGAACTGCAATTTTTATATAGAAAAATTTTACCTTTGCACTGGAATGGCAATGTGTTATATAGATAAATTTTATCTTTGCACCAGAATTGAAATATGTTATGTAAATAAATTATACCTTCGTGTGTGATTATACTTTAATAAACATTGAATTACACATTTTCATAGTTTCGGATTAAATTTGTCTAAAACTATCACTTTGAGTTGACCATCTAAAGTATTTTGAATACAAGTTTAAAGGATTTTGCCGATAGGTGAAGAAGGAAAGTTATAAAGATAATTAGAAAACATCTTTCACGGTTGTTGTTGTTTTTATCAACGACAGAAGTTTTATTTGAAATATTAATAGAAGAAACTGTTTTATAGAAGCAGACACATATGGAAGTTTTGCTGTTGAAACGTTAACAAAATAATAAGATAATTTTCATATTAATAAACTATATACAGCATGAATCTGATTAAATTCAGCAGGTGAAAACTAAAACTAAAGGAAATATTCTACGTGAGTGATCCAACGTTGTTTTGAATCCAGTTTAGGTAGGAACTAACTCGGGTATAAACCCCTGGATGATGCGGGTCTCCACATGTTACCCCAAAAGAAACTATTCCAACAATATACCACTGACCTCCATCCTTCAGTAAAAGGGGACCTCCAGAATCTCCCTATTAGAAAAAGGTAACTTACGAAGTCGGATAAAAAGAACACTTATTGTAAAAGTAATATTTTCTTTTATTAAGAGTAAACACAGAATAATTGTAAATACTAGTGTTTATTTAATTAAATTATTTATTTAGCACACATATATATTTATAGTGAAAGCATTCATAATTCAAGGAAAAGTATATTGTTAATGGAATTGTGATTAGTTGTAATATGAAAGTCAGTTGAAATATTTTAAACTTTCGCTCTGAACACTCACCAGGTGAAAGGGATCCAAACCACTAAATACATATAAATATTTTATTCCGATTTTTACGAAGTGTTTATAGTTTTAAAACTTATGTTTTAATGAAAACTATAAAATACAAATACTCCCCAGTCACCTATATATTTAGTATTTAAAATAAATTCAAATGACTGAAACGTTTTACAAACAGCGAGTACATTAATAGGCTTAAAAAACAACTGTATTATTAGGGCTATAACCAAAAGTTTGTGTTTGTGATTGTTGTTAATAAATCCAGATACAGATATTTTTAAACGGCACTGATTTACGTTTAACTATAGCCTGTAGGTTCTTAGAATATTATAACACAGTTTATAGAATGTTTTGAAACCATTTTACTGTTTCTCAAATGAACACCAACAACAAAAACGTGAAATATTAAATATTTTATGTTTATGATTGTTTATAGTTAACAACAGAAAAAAATTAGTAAAAATATATTCAATACTAATATAGTGATTTCATATTAGTCATATTTATAAACTGTGGTCAGTATTACTTCCTTCAACCTCTGTTTCGTGAATATTGACTTCAGGTTATTCATGTACTTAATAATTCACTTCTACATACATCTAAATGTAAAAGCTAAGCCTGATTAAAACTCCATTTTGTAGTATAGAATAACAACTGGATGGGAGAAGTAACATCTATCGGTATTTACGTGCTACTTTACATTTTAATCGGTCGGTAAAATGACCAAGCCACTTGGTTAAATCGTCTACTTGTTTTTATTCATGTAACAAGTCAAGTATGTATTACACATCATAGACTGGACTGTGATGTCAAGAAAACCCACTTGTAGAGAAATATATATGCAAAAACGGCTCGTTTGCGTTGAGAAAATATTTTATATAGAAGAGCGAACAACGTTTCGACCTTCTTCGGTCATCGTCAGGTTCACAAAGAAAGAGGTAACTGACCCAAAGCTGACCACATGTGGACCACATTTAAAATATTTTTTCAACTCAAACGAGCCGTTTTTGCACACATATTTCATAGACTGGACTGTTAACCCTAGATAATGTTACCTGACATGCGTCCTTCTTTCCATCAGACTCTGCTGCACACAGTTGTTCTGATACAATACCTCGAGGAAGTCGGGAGGAGCTGATGTTGGAATAAGCGTTTTTACAAACACTGTTTGAAACAATATTCAACTGTGCTTTACGGAGAACTTCACTCCTTTTACCTCCTGGACATGAATCATGAGGGAATAAAAGATTATAAGTGAAGCTACCATGTCACTAACTACACATTATATTACACACATTACACTGAATAACTTAAACCTACTTAGTACTATAAATAAAATTACCCACTGTACATTACATAAGGTATCTTGAACCTACACAATTCTGTTACCTTTTTTACCATGTCACTTACTACACATTACATAAAGTATCTTGAACCTACACAATTCTGTTACCTTTTTTACCATGTCACTTACTACACATTATATAAGGTATCTTAAGCCTACACAATACTGTTATTAAAGTCACCATTCACCTACTATACTTTACGGACATTACACCGGATAACTTCAGTGTACACAGACATGTATAACTCACCAAATTCCAGGTCTCCCCACCCTAAGACAGTTACAGATTTGTTTGACAAGTTTGTTTGATGAAGTGCCGGACTTGGAAGACACACAGTGAAGAAACCAACTCCGGTTATTGGTCGAATTAGTTTTATCAGAGCGATGTCGTAATATTCTTCACGTGAAAAGTACTTTTCGTGAATCTTGATTTGTTCAACAGGGTATAACGTTCCTTCGTTTTCAGCGTGCGCTTTAAATCGAATACTGTATCTGGAGGCAGCTCTAGAAATATGTAAGAAAATATACAGTGTTAAATAGAGATGTTCACGTACATATAATTTTACAGATAAGACACGCTGTTCAAAATTGAAAATGGAATAATTTATTGTCCAATTAAGATTTACTTCATTTAAATAAGTTTGTTTGTTTGTTTTTGAATTTCGCATAAAGTTACTCGAGGGCTATCTGTGCTAGCCGTCCCTAATTTAGTAGGGTAAGACTAAAGGGAAGGCAGCTAGTCATCACCACCCACCGCCAACTCTTGGGCTACTCTTTTATCAACGAATAGTGGGATTGACCGTAACGTTATAACGCCCCCACGGCTGAAAGGGCGAGCATGTTTGGCGCGACGAGTATTTGAACCCGCGATTCTCGGATCACGAGTCGCACGCCTCAACACACTTGGCCATGCCGGGCCCATTTAAATAAGGTTAATTTTAATATATAAAAATATCAACATTTATCATTTACAGATGGCGCAGTGGTATAAAAGCAACCAAAATGTTATTGTTTTGAAATAAGTTCAAAGTTACATGATGGGCTACCTGTGCTCTGCCCACTTCAGGTATTGAAAACCGGTTTTAAGCGTTGTAACTACACAGACAATCTGTTATGCCACTGGGGGACTAAACTAAACGTACAATACCCAAATATATTTGTAATTTATACGAGAACGTTTATGTTTTGTTTTATATCTAAAAACAGTAGAAACTTCAAAACTTACAGTTTTAGATAGAAACAGTGAGCTGCAGTGATTAAATATTGGGCAGAAATAAAAGTTGCGCCACAAATGTATCTTTGTTTTGATCCAAAAGTTGCTTCTAAACGAACCTTGAAAATAAAATGTAAACATTGTTATTTTAACCATTTTAGAGAGATGTGTACAAATTAGCAAAAACTATAGCATCTAAAAATCATTGTATGATTATTAAACTGAAACAAAAGTCTAGCAACAAACGTTAAACTATTCTTACATCCAGAGAGCAATAAAAAATTTAATATCACATTTAATAAGTTCTATTAACCAATAGTGTGTGGTTTTATATTTAAAAAGTACTTATAACCAATAGTGAAATGTAGTTTTGTAATTAAAAAGTACTTATAACCAACAGTGAGATGTAGTTTTGTAATTAAAAAGTACTTATAACCAATAGTGAGATGTAGTTTTGTAATTAAAAAGTACTTATAACCAATAGTGAGATGTAGTTTTGTAATTAAAAAGTACTTATAACCAACAGTGAGATGTAGTTTTGTAATTAAAAAGTACTTATAACCAACAGTGAGATGTAGTTTTGTAATTAAAAAGTACTTATAACCAACAGTGAGATGTTGTTTTGTAATTAAAAAGTACTTATAACCAACAGTGAGATGTAGTTTTGTAATTAAAAAGTACTTATAACCAACAGTGAGATGTAGTTTTGTAATTAAAAAGTACTTATAACCAACAGTGAGATGTAGTTTTGTAATTAAAAAGTACTTATAACCAATAGTGAGATGTAGTTTTGTAATTAAAAAGTACTTATAACCAACAGTGAGATGTAGTTTTGTAATTAAAAAGTACTTATAACCAATAGTGAGATGTTGTTTTGTAATTAAAAAGTACTTATAACCAACAGTGAGATGTTGTTTTGTAATTAAAAAGTACTTATAACCAATAGTGAGATGTAGTTTTGTAATTAACAAGTACTTATAACCAACAGTGAGATGTAGTTTTGTAATTAAAAAGTACTTATAACCAACAGTGAGATGTAGTTTTGTAATTAAAAAGTACTTATAACCAACAGTGAGATGTAGTTTTGTAATTAAAAAGTACTTATAACCAATAGTGAGATGTAGTTTTGTAATTAAAAAGTACTTATAACCAATAGTGAGATGTTGTTTTGTAATTAAAAAGTACTTATAACCAACAGTGAGATGTTGTTTTGTAATTAAAAAGTACTTATAACCAATAGTGAGATGTAGTTTTGTAATTAACAAGTACTTATAACCAACAGTGAGATGTAGTTTTGTAATTAAAAAGTACTTATAACCAACAGTGAGATGTAGTTTTGTAATTAAAAAGTACTTATAACCAACAGTGAGATGTAGTTTTGTAATTAAAAAGTACTTATAACCAATAGTGAGATGTAGTTTTGTAATTAAAAAGTACTTATAACCAATAGTGAGATGTTGTTTTGTAATTAAAAAGTACTTATAACCAACAGTGAGATGTAGTTTTGTAATTAAAAAGTACTTATAACCAATAGTGAGATGTAGTTTTGTAATTAACAAGTACTTATAACCAATAGTGAGATGTTGTTTTGTAATTAAAAAGTACTTATAACCAATAGTGAGATGTAGTTTTGTAATTAAAAAGTACTTATAACCAACAGTGAGATGTAGTTTTGTAATTAACAAGTACTTATAACCAATAGTGAGATGTAGTAATTGGAACATTGTATTGTCTGTAACATATTTTAATTTTCTACTGCACCTAATTTCGAATACAGTGAGTATTTCGGAAAATACAAACATTAAACTGGTTTGTTTGGGAAGTCTGCAAAAAGTTACATGGCAGCCATTTGTAATTTTGCTGAAAAATAGCTAGTCACTGCCACTCATTCTCAATTCTCAGTGTATTCTTTTACCAAGTAAACCAAGACGATTATTTCTTTGTGTTCATTTTCTAAGTCATACACTGCCCTCTTCTGTCATTAAAGCACTATACAAACAAGTTCCTTAACAACTGGTCCAAAAATCTGACAAGATTATTTTATCATTGTATCGTCTCCAAAGAAGAAGGAATCATCAATAGTCATGTCTCTTGAAATGCTTTTAAGTAAGATAATTATAAATCAATTTACAAAGCCTAAACTTTGTTATTATTAACTACATTTTGTTTGATTTTATTACTCATGACCAGTCTAACCTCAAATTGAAATTGTTTTGAAGGCAGGACTAAAATAAATGAATCTGTGAGATCTTGAATTTGGTTAAATAGATTATTCAAAAGGATTTGGTCTTCTTAGTCCAAAGTGGTACTTAGATCTGAAATCGATTAGTAGTACCCTGACAGAGCAGTGATATAAAAGTTTGTACTTAAAAGAAACAAACAAAGGAACTGCAGAACCCTTCTGTAAGCCATTCTGCCTTGGCTGAAAACAAACAAAGGAACTGCAGAGCCCTTCTGTAAGCCATTCTGTCTTGGCTGAAAACAAACAAAGGAACTGCAGAACCCTTCTGTAAGCCATTCTGTCTTGGCTGAAAACAAACAAAGGAACTGCAGAACCCTTCTGTAAGCCATTCTGCCTTGGCTGAAAACTATTACAATAAATTAGTTTGAATCACTTAGACGGTGTCATGAATTTTATGTATAGCTTTCTTATGTTCCAGCAATTTAATTGTCAAATATCATGTGCTACTTATCTTCGTTAGTTACTCTTACTTATTTTGCTTTCTGATGTTTTAGTAAATCACAAAAATCATGATATTTGTTATCTATAGTTAATTTACTTATTTATGTCACCAAAAAGTGTAAAGATTAGATAAAGAAGATAATGTTATTAAAAGTCCAGCACTCACCATCCAAGGCCAAGAGTACGGTTCAACTGATACACCGCCGTACACAACGTCAATCAATGTACGACGTTTTCTGATAAGAATTGCACTGCTGCTGAATCGAAGCCCACATCCTACAACATAAAGGGTTATTCAAACTAATATAATTTTACAATAGAACCTTATTCTAAGAAAGTATAATTACTGTATTTTAAACTATTTTATCCATGACCTCCAGTGAAACAGTAGTATATCTGTGGATTCACACTGATACAAACTAGGTTTCGATACCTGTGGTGAGCAAAGATTACCTGTTGTATAACTTTGTGTTTAATTATAGTCAATCAAAAAATATTTTCTGGAATTTATTAATAATGTACAAAGATAAAATATTGATATTTCTTTAAATCTACAAATATTTATACAACAAAAACAGAATCCTTTATGAGAAACAACTCTCATTATTACAAGGAAATACTTTTCATAATTTAGTTAATGGTAAATAAAATACAAACATAAAAATGTTCAATACCTCATGAACAACAATGCATTTATAGCTCATGATGGATCATTGTTATGAAAGAACAAAATATCAACAAAATGTTGTGTTGTAAGTACAATTTATCAGTACTTTCAATCCAGGAAAAAGTAATATGATGGGGTGTGAGGACACTTTATCAGTAGATATAGTACACAATACAGCAATGTATTTGTTCTAAGTACAGTTTATCAGTAAGTTGCTATTCTCCCAGAAGGTATCGAAACACTGGGCCAGCCTTGCTATTTTCCCAGAAGGTGTCGAAACACTGGCCCAGCCTTGCTATTCTCCCAGAAGGTATCAAAACACTGGGTTAGCCTTGCTATTCTCCCAGAAGGTATCGAAACACTGGGTTAGCCTTGCTATTCTCCCAGAAGGTATCGAAACACTGTGTTAGCCTTGCTATTCTCCTAGAAGGTATCGAAACACTGGGCCAGCCTTGCTATACTCCCATAAGGTATCGAGACACACTGGGCTAGCCTTGCTATTCTCCCAGAAGGTATCGAAACACTGGATTAGCCTTGCTATTCTCCCAGAAGGTATCGAAACACTGTGTTAGCCTTGCTATTCTCCCAGAAGGTATCGAAACACTGGGCCAGCCTTGCTATACTCCCATAAGGTATCGAGACACACTGGGCTAGCCTTGCTATTCTCCCAGAAGGTATCAAAACACTGGGCTAGCCTTGCTATTCTCCCAGAAGGTATCGAAACACTGGGCTTGCCTTGCTATTCTCCCAGAAGGTATCGAAACACTGGGTTAGCCTTGCTATTCTCCCAGAAGGTATCGAAACCTAATTTTTTCGTAATAAACAATTCGACTTATCCCTGAGCGACTAGAGGGCCTCATGGTAATATATATAAAGCTACAAATAGCATAATTGAACAAGCATATTTTACTTCAATACATTTATCGTAATATACGCATAACACACATTGTGGCTTGCATTTCAGTTGCCGTTTTTTTGCTGCCTATAAATTAACTTTTAATTCATATTTCAGTTGATAAAAAGATGTGATTATAAGTGTTACTTTATAATTAAACGTTAACTTTCGAAATTAGTTCATACATTTGTGGATAAGATACTGAACAAAATTTTTAACATCAAGTTTGAGTGTCCTCTTTGATGAAAGCCATTGTTATCTACAAACTGTGTAACGTAAACACATAACTAATGTATAATAAATATTTAATCACAAGACTTAATTTATACAAGTTTACAGTAGATGACTTATGACAGCAAACATTTGTGTCAAAACGTCCTAAAACTGTTTTAAATCATACGTGGCTTTACTTTGTGCTTTTGAATTAAATTTGAAAGTTGTGATACGAAAGTAAAATATTACATACATTAAGAACATCCTTACTCAAAAATTATCAATAGTTTTATTGAATAACATAATATGTTTTTGAATTTCGCGAAAAGCTGCGCGAGGGCTATTGGCGCTAGTTGTCCCTAAATCAACAGTGTAAGACTAGAGAGAAGGGAATTAGTCATCACCGCCTACCACCGACTCTCGGGCTCCTCTTTTACCAATAAATAGTGGGATTCACCGTCACGTAATAACGCCAAAATAGCTAAAAGGGCGACGCTGTTTGGTGTAAAGGATTTGAACCCCCGTCCCTTGGCTTATGAGTCGAGAGCCTTAACCCTTTGGCCATGCAGGGTCATTATTGTGTAATAGAATGTTTATTGTTTTACTTTGTAACACAATATTTAATGTTTTATTGTGTAATATAATATTCGTTGTGTTATTGTATAATAGAATATTCGTTCTTTTATTCAGAACACAAAATTTAATGTCTTTTTGTGTAACAAATTCATTGTTGTTTTATTGTGTAATACAATATTTAATGTTTTACTGTGTAATAGAATATCCGTTGTTTTATTGTATAATATTATTTTATTGTGTAATAAAATATTCGTTCTTTCATTCTGTAACACAATATTTAAAATTTTTTTGTGTAATAGAATATGCGTTGTTTTATTGTGTAATAGAAAAAAATATTCGTTCTTTTATTGTGTAACACAATATTTAATGTTTTATTGTGTTATAGAACGTTCGTTGTACAATACAATATTTAATATCTCACAAGGAAATCTTCTTACCAAAAACTTTCAGGTCAGGAACGTTTTCAATAGGACAGCACACCACTGGTTCTAGTTCTATCCACCGACATATATTAGGGTATTCATTGCGAATATTAGACAATACCTTGGGACAGTCATGAATAGGCTTACACTCTCCGTCCTTATCGTCATGAGTACGACATGAACTATCGTCATTTCGTCGTCGTCGAAGTATATTTGAAGCTGCAATATGTAGAAGTGAGATGAAACTATTTAAGGCCATGAAACACTGAGTTCATAACATTTACCCTACAGTTTAAACTTACTACATATTAAATTACCGAATTGTCTCAATTCGTAATTAAAATCATTAATTAGATATTAGTTAGAACAAATGTTGTACAAGTACGAAAGTGTGATATCTTAGACCAAAACCTTCTTAATTTAATTGTATTTATAGAGTTACTCAAGTATTGATCATTTCTATTGAGAAAACAATAGTTTGAGAAAAACAGAATTGACCAAGTTTAAAGTGGTGAACAAAAGCAGCCAGCCATTTTAGACATACTGTACTTATTAAATACTTTGACAGACTCGAACATTAACAACTAATTTTTGTCTTGAAAGTTGTAACTATAAACAGATTCACGACTTGTAACAACTGCTCGTGTAGGTTTTTATTAACCCTGCTGTTTGTGAACAAAGGTGTTCGTTTGTTGGTTTCCCAATTGTTTCAGTATTTTGGCTACATCTTCATAACAAGGATACACAAAGTATGTTTTCAAAGTTTCGTCTTATATGTTTCGTTTTCTGTGTATCTCCTTGAACAAAGGTTTTCAAAGCTTCGTGTCTATCTACTTCAACGTGTTTTCAAAGCTTCGTGCTATATGTTTTGTTTTTGTGTATCTCCTTTATCTAAGACGAATTTGTTACTTCTTGATTCTTTGTTGTTAAGCTCGTAGCTGTATAAAGGATTTTATGTGTACTGCCCACAGTGAGTATCAAACTCCGCTCTTTGACATTATAAGTCATAAACTAGGGATATCTGTACCTAAAACACAGTTAAAAATACGATTTGATTTGTTTGGTTTGTTTTGAATATCTCGCAAAGCTACCAGATGGCTGCCTGCGCAAGCCGTCTCTAAATTAGTGACCAGAGTGAAAGCAACTAGTAAGGCCTGGCATGGCCGAGCGCGTTAAGGCGTGCGCTCGTAATCCGAGGGTCGCGGGTTCGCGCCCTAGTCGCGCTAAACATGCTCGCCCTCCCAGCCGTGGGGGTGTATAATGTGACGGTCAATCCCACTTTTCGTTGGTAAGAGAGTAGCCCAAGAGTTGGCGGTGGGTGGTGATGACTAGCTGCCTTCCCTCTAGTCTTACACTGCTAAATTAGGGACGGCTAGAACAGATAGCCCTCGAGTAGCTTTGTGCGAAATTCCAAAACAAACAAACAAACAAACAAACAAACGAAAGCAACTAGTCATCTACCGCCAATTCTTATGCTACTCTTTTACCAACAAAAAGTAGGTTAAAATACGAAACATTAAAATATAAACAGTGAGGTTTCTTTAGTTAATGAAGATTTGTAAGGTTTTCTCTGTTAAGATCTATTGTTTGGACATCTGTTTCCATTGTCGTTGTTTTGAATTAAGCACAAAGCTACACAATGGGCTATCTGTGCTCTGCCCACCACGGGTATCGAAACCCGGATTTTAGCGTGTAAGTCCGCAGACATACCGCTGAGCCACTGGGGGGCGTTTCCATTGTCCAAAACTTAATTAAAGTATTTGTCGGTTAGAAGTTAAATCCCTGTTTTACCATGATTTTATGTTAAATAGCTGTAAGTTTTATAATATACATCCAAACATTTTCTATCGACATGATTTTATGTTAAATAGCTGTAAGTTTTATAATATACATCCAAACATTTTCTATCGACAACAGTTTCCCAGAAATTATGGAAAAGAATTTTTGAAACACACCTTGTATAAAGAGAGCTTTACTTTAACACAGGTTACAGTCACCAAAAACTATAAGTGACTACATGGATTAACAGAAACTATTAGTCACTCTGTAAGTCACTACAGACTATAAGTGACTACACGGATTAACAGAAACTATTAGTAACTTTGTAAGTCTCTACAAACTATAAGTGACTACATGGATTAACAGAAACTATTAGTAACTTTGTAAGTCACTACAAACTACAAGTGACTACACGGATTAACAGAAACTATTAGTAACTTTGTAAGTCACTACAAACTACAAGTGACTACATGGATTAACAGAAACTATTAGTAACTTTGTAAGTCTCTACAAACTATAAGTGACTACATGGATTAACAGAAACTATTAGTAACTTTGTAAGTCTCTACAAACTACAAGTGACTACATGGATTAACAGAAACTATTAGTCACTCTGTAAGTCACTACAGACTATAAGTGACTACACGGATTAACAGAAACTATTAGTAACTTTGTAAGTCTCTACAAACTACAAGTGACTACATGGATTAACAGAAACTATTAGTAACTTTGTAAGTCTCTACAAACTATAAGTGACTACATGGATTAACAGAAACTATTAGTAACTTTGTAAGTCACTACAAACTACAAGTGACTACACGGATTAACAGAAACTATTAGTAACTTTGTAAGTCACTACAAACTACAAGTGACTACATGGATTAACAGAAACTATTAGTAACTTTGTAAGTCTCTACAAACTATAAGTGACTACATGGATTAACAGAAACTATTAGTAACTTTGTAAGTCTCTACAAACTACAAGTGACTACATGGATTAACAGAAACTATTAGTAACTTTGTAAGTCTCTACAAACTATAAGTGACTACATGGATTAACAGAAACTATTAGTAACTCTGTAAGTCACTACAAACTTTATAATACTAAGTTATTTTCTCTCACCTCTGCTTCCTAAACCACCGTTAAGGGACTCGATAAATACGTAAAAAAGTATGATTAACAGTGGGGAACGAAACATTGTGTTTGGAAGCTTACTGAATAATCTGGAGACACACTGAGAGATAGATGGCGATAAAGAGAAAAATGTCTCGCTTTACCTGATTGGTCGAATATCGAAATGTATTACCTGGTTTACGAACACGTTTCAACAATTTGCTTACATAGATATGATGAAACCACGATTTATTAAAAGCTGTAGAACAGGTAATCGACACAAACTGGAAAACGTGATTAGTAAATGTTACGTGTTTGGTTTTTAAACGTGATTCTCTTAGAATTTCTTAACACGCTATAATATGACGCAACAGCCACATAAAGAAATGTTGTTCAGAACATTTTATGAACCAATGAGTCTGTATGAAGAACATTTCATTTGTTTCGCACCCATCATGGTGAACTTCGTGATGACGAGAAATCCACTTGAAGTAGAAACGTATTCTTAAGACGGCTGGTATGGGTATTAGAACTTTTGTTAAAATAAAGTACTCAATACAGTTTCATTCCCATGTTTTAGCATCATATGTCTTCACACTAACCGCTGAGGAACTAGGATAGAGAATATAATCAGAAAGAACAATGCACGTCTTTCTTTTACACGTGAAAATCATGAAATAACTTACCACGTAATTACTTATAAAAGAATATATGAATTACAAATTGATAACACAACATAAACTGCTAAAAGTGATTTTAGAAGGAAATTTTAAGGTAGTACAAACTGAGTAACACTATGCTGTATTAATAAAACGTACCTTTGTACCACTGACTAGTTTGTTTTGGAATTTCGCACAAAGCTACTCGAGAGCTATCTGTGTTAGCCGTCCCTAATTTAGCAGTGTAAGACTAGAGGGAAGGCAGCAAGTCATCACCACCCACCGCCAACTCTTGGGCTACTCTTTTACCAACGAATAGTGGTATTGACCGTCACATTATAACGCCCCCACGTCTGAAAGGACAAGCATGTTTGGCGCGACCGGGATGCGAACCCGCGACACTCAGATTACGACTCGCACGCTTTAACACCCTTGGCCATGCTGAACCTTATACCACTGACTAACAGTGGTATTGCCCCCCAGTGGCTCAGCGGTATGTCTGCGGACTTACACGCTAAAATCCAGGTTTCGATACCCGTGGTGGCAGAGCACAGATAGCCCATTGTGTAGCTTTGTGCTTCATTCAAAACAACAAAACAACAACACCAGTGGTATTTATTAATAAAATCTACCTTTGTATCATTGACCTACAGTATGTTGTATTAATAAAATCTACCTTTGTATCATTGACTTACAGTATGCTGTATTAATAAAATGTACCTTTGTATCATTGACTTACAGTATGCTGTATTAATAAAATGTACCTTTGTATCCTTGACTTACAGTATGCTGTATTAATAAAATGTATCTTTGTATCATCGACTTACAGTATGTTGTATTAATAAAATGTACTTTTGTATCATTGACTTACACTATGCTGTGTTAATAAAATGTACCTTTGTATCATTGACTTACAGTATGCTGTATTAATAAAATGTACCTTTGTATCATTGACTTACACTATGCTGTATTAATAAAATGTACCTTTGTATCATTGACTTACACTATGCTGTATTAATAAAATGTACCTTTGTATCATTGACTTACAGTATGCTGTATTAATAAAATGTATCTTTTCGCTTTGGAAAACAACCACCACAACAACAGACCAAGTATGTTTCTAAAGTATTTTTAACGCATGTGTGAAACGTTTTACCGACATGATAAAAGGAACACTATAGACTAAACTAGGAAACAACTTTCGCCTTTTTTACAGAACTTTTACTTAAAACATTAACAAAACAAGCAGACATATACGGAAGGTCTGGTGTTAAAACATAATAAAAGAACAAAATAATAAGATAATTTTCATATTAATAAACTACAGGGTGGTCGCTAGAAAAGCGGAAAATTTGTCAAACAGCTATTTATTTTTACAAAGAATAACTTTTACAAAGTTTTTTAAAGGCATATGTTATATTACATTCATAGATACTCAAAATTATTAAAATCATACATTTTATTCATGATGTAAAGAAATCAAAATAGAAATGAGTAAGCACGCATTTTATTCATGATCTCATCTGACCCTCAAATTTTCCTCTTTTCTAGCAACCACCTTGTATATCCAGTTTTGATCTGATTATATTCAGCAGAGGAAAACTAAAACTAAAGGAAATATTCTACGTCAGTGATCCAACGTTGTTTTGATCCACTTTACGTCGGAACTCACTCCATTCAATGAATAGTATTTTGTTGTTGGACTTGTGATTAGTCGTAATTTAAAGTTGAAATATTTTCAACTATTGCCCGAAACACTCACCAGGTGAAAGTAGATCCAAACCACTAAATATCTATCAATATTTTATTCTGAATTTTAAAAAGTAACTATAGTTTTAAAACTTAGGTTCTAATGAAAGTTACGAAAAGCAAATTCTCCCCACTCACTGATTGTTTTTAGTATTTATAATAAAATCAAATAATTGTAACTCCTTATAAACATCGAGTACATTTATAGGCAAAGACAACAATAGTATTGTTGTGAATATAATTATAACCAAAAGTGTATGTGATTGTTGTTTAACGACGGTGTTAATAAAAATATTTGTAAGATACAGATAAATGTGTCAGTCATTACAAGAACAACTTGAGAAGTAGCATGAAAAGATTCCAGGGCCAATAGAGAACTAAGCGAGTCAGTGCAAATGACATCATCAGTGCACTGCATAGCTTCTACGTGACTCAGAGCCAGAGAAATGACATTCAACATAGAAACTGTGAAGGGAGTCCTGTGTGCAACCAGTGAACCACAACAAACTATGACAGAACACAAAAGGCCACTTGATGTGGAACAATACGTATGAATAGGAATAGTTATTCCATTCGTGTGTATTCGCTTTCCTCATATGACTCAAAGAAAGATCGCAGATGGAGACTGTAATAAACCATGGTGGAATAAACTGAGTAGTGGAAACAGCAATGTCCTTCAAGGACAAAGTCAATTCAGCCAGTTGCACCTGGATACGAAGGCCAACAGATAACAGTGTGATACTCAAGACACAGTTCCTGTATGAAAGAACGAGAAAGGGTGAAACCCACATGGACTTGCAATCACATCTCAGTTAAAAAAACAAAAAACATGTCGAACAGAAATTTCCAACCCATATGAATGAAGATCCCGCGAAAGTATTTACTTCTATGCAATGTCAGAAGCCTTTTCAAGATCAGAGAAGACAAAAATAAAACGTTCTTTCTTGAGGAAGGCTTCTATAATTGACGTTTTTTTTTCAAGTCGGATCAAGTGGTTCATTATGGAGAGGAGTGGGCGAGAAGAGGCTGTTTGATGAATACTAACCACACTCTCAGAAACAGTCAAAGCAACTGGACGATAATTAGAAATAATATTGGGATTCTTCCCAGGAGTACAGAAAGGTAGGACAACAAGCATCAGGTAAAATGTTTCTCTGCCTTTTACCAGACCAATGAACAATAAGCTGGCATTCATCCAGTGTAAAGCAGCGATTATAGTTGTAGAGATATTTGGTCTGAAAGGAAAGAGGCGATTGCTCTACCCAAGACTGAATGGTCAAAAAAGCAGATGAAGAAATAATGGTGGTGGAAAGGTAAGTTCTCGCCGAGTGTATCAGGACTGCTTTGTGTATCATAAACTCATTGGCCATTAGAGAAGAAAGTGAAACTTGAATGGGAAGCATACCTCCTACTGACCTTCGAGATTCATTTGGACTTTGACGTCTGACCTACTCAGCATGAACACAGGCCCTCTGGAAGGCAATGCAGACTGAGAAAGTGGAATACCTATGAAAGGTATCCCAGACCCATTTCTGTTCCTGCTAGCAGGCTGTAGACTACTATGGACGAGAATACTATGAGAAACGTGTTAAGGTTCTTGGTATAGAATGAAAAGCCTCTTGAAGGATGTAATCAGTTACTAACACCCCATGGATAAACGTGCCAGCATGTTTGGTGGGACAGGGATTAGAAATCGCGAGCTTCACATCACGAGTCAAGTGCCACAACTAACTTGTCACGCTCAGCTCCTTCAGGTAAAGAATGAAGAATCAAACATAGGTTCTGACTGTGGTAGTGATTACATAACAGTCATCTGTGATTGCCCACTTACCAATTACTTGTTTTTTAGCAATTTTTTGACAGTTGGAGAATCCGTAATAAATGGGGAATAGTTCAGCGCCTACTGACTCCACTCACCGTGGAGTTTTATGAGAAAGCACAGTGCAATGTCAAACAGGGTCACTACAGCAACACCAGAGATTCGTGATTACTACACTCAACACCAGCATTAGACACAATGTCCACAACACCTGATGAGAATGTCCAACACTGGTATTTAATTGACCTTAGCCTAACAGGATCAACTGATTGAGCCTGGCAGACACTGTTTGCAAGAAATCAAGGCCAAAGTGGTTTGTTGGGGTTGGACCCCTCAACTTCCAATATTCTCTCCTTCCCCTCACGGTCATCACATACACGGTAATCACGTGGGTATATGTTCATATCCCAGAAGGTAAACTGAAAGAATAGAACTTTCTCTGAGATGTTCCATCACCACGTACAAGAATCCACTTAGAGAGGGTTCCTACAAAAGACTGTTGGTAAAGTTACCAAGTCATTTGCTATATATTAAGTTAGACACATTACATTGAATAATTTGAACCAATATATGACAGAGACCCCTATATAAACATTTATTTTTAACCTTGCCTTGGGTGTAATCTTGACCTGTCACAGAATACAGAGTCTGTACGAATGGGAGAAAAGTTGAATAAAATAATCTAAATATCTATATAAGAATCTCGTGCTTTTAAACCGCATTTATCCAATATGTACTAGAGTCAAAGCAACAACTTATACAAAAGGTGAAGTAGGGATGCTGGAAACGCCTGACAATCAAACACTGACGTGTTAAGGACGCTATAAAGGCAGAGCTGACTGTCAATAGAAGACCAAGTTTCAAGTATTGTAAGAAATACTTCTTTTGGGTGAAGGGTCGTATAAGGTGGGAAACTTGGCTGATTGTGGGTTGCCAGTATATAAATCCATGAGAAGCAAACAGTTGTTCTGTAGGGTTGCAAGTATATAAAGCCATGAGAAACAAACAGATGTTCTGTATTACTTTTTAATTACTCTTGTAAAAAAACTTTTAACATACAAAAATAAAGTGAAATATTTACTATTAGCACGTAATAGTACAACATTTTAACATAGAGAAATGAACAGTGAAATATATCTCCTATTAGCACGTAATTGTACGACATTTTAACATAGAGAAATGAACAGTGAAATATATCTCCTATTAGCACGTAATTGTACGACATTTTAACATAGAGAAATGAACAGTGAAATATATCTCCTATTAGCACGTAATTGTACGACATTTTAACATACAGAAATGAACAGTGAAATAATTACTATTAGCAGGTAATAGTACGACATTTTCTTATTGTAAATTACTTGAAACTATTCGTGTTAACACTTAATAGAACATCATTGTTTTTACTGTAACCACCTGCAAATGTTAAGACTTACTTTTGAAGTTGAATTTTTTTAACCTAATAACTTACGCCAAATACAATGTGTGGTCAGTAGTTGTTGGAAATGTTTAATAATGGGGCACTGTGGGGGCAAGACAGACGCAGGCAGGTACGTGAGCTCTCACTGCCTCACGTGCACGTTACTGCGATAAAGCTCAATCTACGTTCTTGCAAATAGGTTATGACCTAGCTAAGGCAAAGAATAGAGCTTGTACTGTCCACAGGTAACCAACTTCTGAATAACTTAATAACCTGGAATAGACACCTCTAGGAATGTTTCATAAGATTGAGGAAATGCAAAGCATTTACTTAAGTATAGTCAAAGGACATTCTTTAGCCACCTCTAACTAGCAGTCTACACGTAAGCCTAATCAGCACCAATAAACATAAGAAGTTCTAACAAGCAAAATTCTGCAGTTCAGACCAAACATTGCATTATCGAGAGCAACTGTCATTTTCTTCTTAGCTGTACCAGCAGACTCTAGAGAAACCAATGGATTACCTAATAGTGGTTTCGTGGGTGGAAGGTGTCATCATACAGCCACCTCTCAGATAACCCATAACATCTGATGCCACTGGAATATGTAGAGATCAGCACAGCAACACAAAGATGAAGAAAAAATCCCACACCAATAACATCTCTGTATTGTTGGAAGGTGTAAGTAAACAGTGCCAACTACATAATATCTTCACACACCAATAACATCTCTGTATTGTTGGAAGGTGTAAGTAAACAGTGCCAACTACATAATATCTTCACACATCAATAACATCTCTGTATTGTTGGAAGCTGTAAGTAAACAGTACCAACTACATTATATCTTCACACATCAAAAACAATACAGGATGACAAATAGTAGCTTTCCCTGACAATCTCCCAGCAGAACTGAACTAAAAAAGCACGCTTCAGTTCTACGGGTAGACTTGGTTTCTTTGTCCAGTAGAACATGTCATTTTACATCTTTTATTAACTCTCAGAATTTATCGGCTTCAGTGTACACACATCGCTAGTTCTGCCAGCAAAGGAAATTACAATCGGTAATGACCTGAACAAAAGTGTTTCAATATCCTCTGGGTAAGAACATACGTTATCTACTGTTGAAGGAAAATAGTTAACATAACAAAGAGAACATACGTTATTTACTGTTGAAGGAAAACAGTTAATATAACAAAGAGAACATACGTTATCAACTGTTGAAGGAAAACAGTTAATATAACAAAGCAATTTAATCGACTTGTTACATCACATGTTTAGGCTAAAATTTTACAGAAACTGAAAGACAAACAGAATCGAAGTAACGGATTGCTATTCATCTCATTTGTTTTTAACGTGAAGCTACACAACGAGTTATATCTCAACTATCAGCTGCAGACAAAACCCCAGATTTTGATGTTGTGATTCCGTAAATTTACAAATAAGCAACTGAATAGACGAAACACATTTTATAACTTAATATTTTTTAAAATATTTTAATTCGTTTTTGTTGTTATTTTCTATTTGGCTGTTAAAAGCTATATAGTTTAGCAAGATATAATTAATAATGTATGAAATATAGGAGATTCTTATAAATATTGGAATATAAGAACTGCGAGAAATGAGTTAAAATTTCAGAAACAATGGACGTAGTCACAGGTTTTCACAGTCGTCATACATCGGCTGCATTATGACAACATGTCAGTTCTACACAGTTAAGTGTTTTAACACATTATGATTATTTAATAGAAATGAATACAAGAGGGGTTTCCCATGAAATTACTCATAAGGAAACGTCTCTTACTTGTCAGAATAAATAACTCAGCAATGGGTTTTCCCTGATTACAGCTTTAAACCTATCTATGTAAAAGTTGTTACAATTTGACCTACAGATAACAGACAGTATAATTTGTTTTCCCATCAACCTTGTCTATTGATTCTTCAAATAACAGTTAAACAATTAAAAAAAACAGTTTAAGAAACTCAACAATACTACTGTGGATAATCATTAAATTAGTTACTTGTTAAATGTTCATCGGTTTAGTACTACTGTGAATAATCATTAAATTAGTTACTTGTTAAATGTTCATCTGTTTAAGAGAATGTGTTTGTTATAAGATGTTATTGCAGTTAAACAATATCCATCTATAAAATATAAACATCATGGAACAGAATATTGCTTTCATCCTGTACATTATACACATGTGATCTAAGCAACGGGGTAAGAGACCCCCAGTATTCAGATGGAACTGACCATAATACTGACCAAAGGAAAGACAACCAGTCAGTAGTATTGATGACCAAATAGCTGGATTGAATATCACTATCTTATGTCACATACTTTACCAGAAATTACCACGTTAGCTACTGAACACTTTATACCACTTACCATACTAACTACTACACACTTTACCAAGAGTAACTATGACTCTCTTAAGGTAGCCAAATGCCTCGTCATCTAATTAGTGACGCGCATGAATGGATTAATGAGATTCCCACTGTCCCTATCTACTATCTAGCAAAACCACAGCCAAGGAAACGGGCTTGGAGAAATCAGAACTAGAAACTTATGTAACAAGTGATATATCACTTACCATACTAACCACTAAACATTTTAGTAGTAGAATCCAATGATGCATAACTTACCACATTAATTACTAAACACTTTACCGGAACCCAGTGATACATAACTTACCGTACCATCTACTAAATACTTTACCAGAACTCAGAGACACATAACTTACTACACTAACTTCTAAACACTTTATTGGAACCCAATGATACAAAAATTACAATACTAAATACTTTATTAAACAATAATTTAGTAATAAACACCACATACTCAGCAAGAACTTGAGTCTTGGTTTGATCTCATATTTTTGAGAACGAGGTGAGCTCCGTACAACGCACTTCGTGACACGTAGTTTGTTTTGTTTGTTTTTGAATTTCGCACAAAGCTACTCGAGAGCTATCTGTGCTTGCCGTCCCTAATTTAGCAGTGTAAGACTAGAGGGAAGTTAGCTAGTAATTACCACCCACCGCCAAGTCTTGGACTACTCTTTTACTAACGAATAGTAGTAAATTGCGCGAAATTCCAAAACAAATCAATCTGAGTATTATGTTCTCACGAGAAGTTTGCGCTTCTCTTAACTTGGTCTAAATATCAATCATTTCGATGTAAATCACTGAAACTGGAGTCAAATAAAGATATTACAATAAAAAGACAAAATAATGTGTTTTTCATTTAAATTCTAGACTGTTTAAATGCATATCTCGTGCGTTATTGAAAATAATTTTCTGGGGCGACAAATATAAAATGTACAGTAAATAAAATTAAAATGAATCTAAAGATACATGTAAAATGGCTCAGATATTACGTTAATTTTTAGTAAGGTCTTTTATTTCATAGATTCTCTACATTCAATAAGTGTTAATTATAATGTATTGATATTATGTATACAAAATAAATAAAAGAGAATATAAACTATTAAATTTCCTAACCGCGAGAGTGCTTTCTCTAATTTATGATGGCAGCACAAATTAGTCAGAAGGAATATCTTAAAAAGTATTTGAATATTGGATCTGATAAGAAGAAAAAAAAGAAAAAGAAGAAAACTGAAGTTACATCAAAGTTTCCAAGGTACATTCTAATATTCTAGTAGAGATTGGCTAAGGGTAAGTGTTCTGTGGGACTATTAATAAATTGACGAAGATCCACCGTATTTAATTTAAAGAGAGTTGTATGCGGTTAGGCCTACAGTTGTAACAGAGTACAATGGGATTTTTACTATTAGTAATACTCTCAAAATTTTTCCGTCACCCTGGTAAGTATAACTGATAGTTTTTCTGGAAGGCAACTGAACCTATGGCCTATCCTGCAGTTGTCTTACAGTTCTACAACAATTTAGATTTAGTTGAAGTGTTTCTTTGTAGACTGTTATCAATAAAGTGCCTTCTCTGTTGCAACACTCGTTAGATTTTCACTAAAGAAAACCTAATAATATTTTATAAATTTGTTTTTGATTGTTTTGTATTTGAACTTTCACCTATTTTGGTAATTCGTATTAGTTAAATGTGAAGCATATTATTTTTATAGAAATTTCCAATTATTTATTGATCAGCCATTAAATAGGCCTAGTTATAAAAATGTTACCCAGGTGTGATTGGTAAAGATTGGTGCAGTAGTTTCCAAAATCTATTATAATTCATAATAAGATTTACTAGTTTACCATTGCAATTGAGGCTTATTTGCAATGTTGTAAATTTGAATATAACTAGTTGAACAATATTTTAAAATAAGATTATCTGTAAGAACATGACCATCCGTACATATAATAATCATGTATGTCATACACTAGTAGCAATACTACTATTGGTATTATTAATAGTAATTAACTTAAGACCTTATGAACTTCAAATTTTCAAGGTTTACTTTAAATGTTTAATGTTAAGTGTCTCATACCAGCAGTACCAGTGGTTGTACAACTGAAGAAAAGAAACTAGTATTTTGTTTCTCAAGATGGCTAAGATTGGTATTAAAAATTTTATTAAAATAAAGTACAGAACAACATTTCAACCTTTTTAGGCCATCTTCAGGTTAACAAAGAGAGTTTGCAACTGACTGTTGTTGAGCATGTTTTAGGGATGAGTGTGTAAAAGGGTATGAGATTATAGGTGGTGTTGCAGTTGGATGTTAAGTTATTAATTAGTATAGGTATAAAAGTGTCTCTTTATTTTGGCTTAGTTTTGGTTTTAGTTGCTGTATAAGTAGGGCTTTGATTTTGCATTTGTTTCCTTACTTTGTATCTTGGTGTTTTCAATGGTTATGTTTATTTAATTTCCAGTGTTAGAAAATGTGTGAAGTTGAGTTTTTGTGTTTTTTAAATCTGGTTTTCCATTTTTCTGCCTTTTTTTTCAGTATATTTTGAGATATACAGGGTGGTCGCTAGAAAAGCGGAAAATTTGAGGGTCAGATGAGATCATGAATAAAATGCGTGCTTACTCATTTATATTTTGATTTCTTTACATCATGAAAAAATGCATGATTTTAATATCATAAAATGCATTTTGAGCATCTATGAGTGTAATATAACATATGCCTTTAAAAAACTTTGTAAAAGTTATTCTTTGTAAAAATAAATAGCTGTTTGACAAATTTTCCGCTTTTCTAGCAATCACCCTGTATTTTTACTTCAAGTGGGTTTCTTGTTATCAAGTAAACCAATATTATTTTGAAATGTAGTGTGTCACACCATCAATGAAACTTTTCCAAGGCTTATAAATTATTGTTTGACTAAAGAAATTTTAAAGAATATTTTAATTTAAATTACACCTTAATATTACATTTTCAAAGTAATTAATTCAAAATGTGTAAAACAATACCATCTTAAAAATAAACTTAGTGAGTATAACCAAGTATTGTTATTCACATTGTGATGTCTTAATATACAGGGTGGTTGCAAGAAAAGCAGAAAATTTGTCAAACAGCTATTTATTTTTACAAAGAATAACTTTTACAAAGTATTTTAAAGACATATGTTATATTACACTCATAGATGCTCAAAATGCATTTTATGATATTAAAATCATGCATTTTATTCATGATGTAAAGAAATCAAAATAGAAATGAGTAAGCACGCATTTTATTCATGATCTCATCGACCCTCAAATTTTCCGCTTTTCTAGCGACCATCCTATGTAATAGTGTGAAACGTAATGTACTTTAGAAATCTATACAGTATATTCTGCCAGGTAAGATCTGTCTCTATGTCAAAGTCCTACTTTGATTTTTGTTGTGTTGAAAAAGTTTGGGATATGACTTGTGTTATGAATTTTTTCTTTTCATCATGTGATCTTATTTCATTTTATAAATATAGAACTTGTGTGTATTGAACTAACAAATAAATAACTAATATTTTGACTATTTGAAATATCAACACACTAAGTAAAAATTTATCTGCATGAACTGTAATAATAAGAATCTTTTCCATTCCTAGAATTAAATTACACTTCCACATATAACATTTAAAGTAAATGCTTGGTGTTAAAAATTTTATAAATCTTTTAACTTTAATTACATTAAAACTTCTGTGCTACCGAGTTTTAAATCCTTTAACAAGGAGAGAATAAAAAATGTACTGTATTGTTTAATATTTAATATGATATAGTAGTAAAATTTACTCTCAATACCTTTTGTGTAATTGAAAACTGATTGGGTGTTCATTGAGGTTTATTCTTCTTTTCTATATGTCTTCATAATTTCACAATTTTGTTGTTGTTCTTGTTTAGGACCTGTGTTTTTGATGATGACATTGACCTGAAAAGTCTTATTTCAAAGAATAACGATTCGGGTGAAGATGAGAAAGAAGATGCACCGTTAGTAGCTGAGGTCATTGATGACAGACCTGAAAGTCTCAAGAGGAAAGAATTTTTTAAAAATTCTCAATGGAGAACTGTTGGATCCACAGGAGGCATGTTAATATATTTTAATAAGTGAATTTGGATAAAATGTTTTGTACAAAATTTTCATCATATCATGATAACATTATTGGAAGGACCAGTTATCATCATTATATCCATACAAGATTTTAAAGAAATCCTAAAAGAGTCTGAGATCTTATTTTACTAGTAAAGAATCTTTTGTTTGGTTCACATTATTATCAATTAATTTGTGATAAAAAGATTTTCCAGCTAGTAAAGTCTTAAAAATTTATTTCTAATATCAGTATATTGCACTGTAGTTGTTTGTATAATTTACATATAACACTAATTAGTGTTAGTAAATAGGTTTGCACTTTTACTTGCTGGCTGAAACTTCCTGAACTTTTTGACAATCAAAAAATCGTGTTAATTTTGCTGTACCAATTTTTTCTTTCTTAGTTTTCTTAAAAGTATTTAAAAGGTCAAAATATTTTAAAGATGTAGCGAGTGCTAATGTTTCTGAAAATGTCTGTATTTTTAAACCATTGCTTCGTCGACACATTGTTTGTAGAATAATGTTCCTTGTTACATTAGCCATATAGAATATTAAATTTTGTTACTTTGAGATGTACATTGCATGTAAAACTTTGTAACTTCACTGGTAGCCAACTAGTGATGACAAAAAACCCATTTTGAAGTAAAAATGTATCTCAAGACGGCTGGTATTGGTATTAAAATAAAGTTTCGACTTGTAAGAGTGACTCATCATCACTATTTTTAAGCTGTTTTATTAGCCCAACTGACAGTTTTAGTTGGATTTTTTAATTACTTTACTGATGGAAATGCTGTTTTCAGAAATAATTTATTGAAATTCCCAACATTGACAAGACATTAATTACTTTACTGATGGAAATGCTGTTTTCAGAAGTAATTTATTGGCATTTGAAACATTCTTTCAAATGAAAGCATAGTATACTATTAACCCTATCAAGATGGGTCTTCCTAGGGTCACAGGTCGAAGACCATGCTATCTCAAATGTTGACATGCATTCAATATTTAATTAATTGACAGTTTTATGAATTTATGTTTATAAATTTGGTATCAAATTGTATATTATAATTTGATTTTTTTAATATTGTGTTTTAGTTATTTTCTAAATTTCAATATAAATATAAAAAAGTATTCATCTAATGACTGATTTTTTAGGAATCACATGGCGTGTTCAATGGAGCACTCATTAGTCTAAATTATATTTATGTTGCTATATGCTGACATGTACTGGTGTCAAACACAGTTGACCCACTTTGCTGAGATATGATTCATGTACTGATGTCAAACACAGTTGACTCACTTTGCTGAGATATGATTCATGTACTGGTGTCAAACACGGTTGACACACTCACCTCTTTCCATTTTTGGAAATGCTTCCTCAAATACACTTCTGTCTATGATATGTAATTGTTTTAATGTGGCTGTCTGCCATTTTCAAGTATCATGTAATCATTTCCTTCTTTCAGAACAAGATATAAAATGGTAGGTTGAGTCTTTAGTCTGCTTAGATTCACATACACCATAGATATTAAGCTTGATAAAATACTCTAGAATTCTGTGATATTCATAAAATTGGTAATTTCTAATGTATATATAAAACCTTAAAGAAATGTATTGTACATCCTCCTTTTGTGAGATTCTAAAAGGCTTAGCAAGATATGGCAAGCAGAAAATGAGTACTAAGGTTATTATAACTGGAAGATATTATTCTTTGATATTTATTTACTGTTTTTATTTTAGGAAAAATACATTTAAAAACTTGTTTGTAAATGGTAATTATGTATATACATATTATAACTGAAATGTGAGCGTATTCTATAAAATACAATTACTAGTCCTCTACAACAGTCAAGATGGGTCATTCTGTAAAGCCTGAAGGCCAGTTTTATATTCCTGGGCACAGTAATATGAGTGCACTGTGTCACATTATTGTAACTTTTGTAACATTAGCATAACTGGCAGATTAGCATCGAATACATATATAATGTTATAAGGTTTAAGGTTAGATATTTGTTTTAATGTTATAATTTGTTGTCATTCTAAAATGAAAAACATCATTTATTTTATAATAGTTTATAGTTGTTATAAGACCAGTCAGATCAACTATACATGTACAGAGGCTCTGATTCAATAGTGAAAATAACAGATAAAGTTTGTCTTAACATATGATAATTACCTGAAGGTTATAAAGATTTCATATGTGAAATTGGAAAATTATTCTGCATGTTGGACAGTCGACATTCTGAAAGAAAACATTATAAAAAAAATCTTTAATTAATTACAAAATGTTAATACTTAATTAAAAACCTGATATTGTAATGTTTACCATTAACCTGCAAAATTTTGTAAACCTGTGCATAAGTGGCTCCCCACTAGTACAGCGGTAAGTCTCCGCATTTACAACGCTAAAATCAGGGGTTCGATTTCTCGGTGGGCTGAGCAGATAGCCCGATGTGGCTTTGCTGTAAGAAAAACACACTGTGCATAAGAGATGAAAAATCATAATATAATTACCTCTGTGGTTATGAGTTGAATGGATTCCATCCAACCACAATGGGAATGTTAACTTGCATCCTTACCTTGACTTTAATGGATGTATGGTGTGTTAAAATTAGCAAATGAGTTGAATAAGTTGTCTCTCTCATTGTGTAAGAGTTAACCAAATGCTCACAAGGTTGGTCAGCTGGATCAACTCCATGTAGGAGAA
This sequence comes from Carcinoscorpius rotundicauda, assembly GCA_011833715.1. NCBI lineage: Eukaryota > Metazoa > Arthropoda > Merostomata > Xiphosura > Limulidae > Carcinoscorpius > Carcinoscorpius rotundicauda. The sequence goes on along the minus strand of CM022402.1, from coordinate 71,760,326 downwards.
GGAATGTAGACTGTAGCTCTTAAATTATTGCACGTATCTCTACAAAACATCAGTAATGTGTAAAACTGTTGTACACAAAACATCAGATGTGTTAATAAAAATATTTCTTCATTAGATGTGCATGTGGTGTGATGACTTCAGTGTGAGTCTGAGTGTAGGTGATGTATGTGTGAGAATATAAATACTTTTGTCAAACACGTAGTTTGTGTATTGTATGTAAATCATCTCAAACATATCCTGAAATGTATGTTAACAGTTTTTAGTATTCTCTTACAAGGTACCTAGTGTTTACTGTCCTATTCCATGAACCATGAAGGTTTATTTATATTGAATTTAATACATTTTACCTTCATGGTAATTAACTCATTACTGAAAATAATATTTTTTATAGCAAGCTTGATGTAATTTGTAGATGAATGCCCTGAAGTTTTTATAGAAGTGTTAATTTTTGAGTCATTTGAACTCCTCAAAATTTTATTTACAGAATCTGAGTTTGTTGAGAGAGGTCAAACATCAGATTTGATTGGCAAGAGTGGACTACCAAAGACTAGTAAATCCAAATATGTTAATATTTCAGATATCCATCAGCCATCAGAAAGTTTGGAAATAAAATCTGCCACCAGTTACCAAAAAGAAACTGTAAGATCTGAACACTCATCTCCATCTAAAGTTAGAAGCATTAGTCAATCCAACAGAAATAGCTTAGATGTTGATAAACCATCGTCACGACTAACCGGTGCACAGACTGCAAGAAGACGTGACTCTGACAGTGACCAGTCATTACCAAGATCAAATGCACAGACTAAAAGAAGGCATGACTCTGACAGTGACCAGTCGTTACCAAGATCGGGTACACAGACAAAAAGAAGACATGACTCTGACAGTGACCAGTCATTACCAAGATCGGGTACACAGACGAAAAGAAGAAATGACTCTGACAGTGACCAGTCATTACCAAGATCAAAAACACAGACTAAAAGAAGACATGACTCTGACAGTGACCAGTCATTATCTCGGGTACGAGAAATGACAGAAAACAAAAAAAGACAGATTTCAGAGAGTGAGAACAATATTGGTAGAAGAAACAAAAAAGCCAGTTATATTAATGAGGAAAATTTTGAGAAACAGAGAAATGAATCAAGTAGTGAAGGTTCTCAGTCCAAGACAAAACCAAGACATGGTTCTGTTGGTGACCATTCTCCACCAAGACTTAAAGAACGACGTGATGCCAAGAGCCCATTAGTGTCTCCAAAAGTTTCTAAACATTCAAGTAAAGAAGGTTCCAGGAAGGCCGAGGATGTCAGTTTGAAGAACGGAGGTATGTTGGTCATTGTCAACTGTAAACAAAAAGATGTAGCTTGTTTATGACTTATAGTCTCAGTATAACTTTTTTCACTTAGTCTCAACCTCTGTTTTCAAGGCTATTACTTCTTCCCTGATCACCACCTGTCACTCTCTAATTTTCTTTGTCAACCCCAATCCCACTTTCAACATTCAAATTTCCACGTCCTGTGTCTTCACACCTGGCTTTTTATCCAGTTCTTTATGAGATAATCCGGTTTCACATGTCAAGTTGCCTCCTTGTGTGTAATGGAAAGGCCAGGTGGGCTAGCCATTTGAGTTTTAACAGCACACAGACTACTGCTGCCTTCTATCACTCCTTGTTTGGTCTCTTTTACACATTGCTTTAATTCAACCTGTGCTATACGTTTACTGTCATTAAACACTATTCTGTGTTTAACTTTATTTGTCTGACTATTTCTGTTACCAACTATAAATATCTCCCTGTACTCTTCTAACAATTTTGTCAAACCTTGTTTCCTGAGACAGAGTTCTGATCTAAATTACTTTGTTGTGCCCGTGTCTAAGTGTTCCTTATATTATGCTCTCTTACCACAGCTAATGTTTCCCTACTATATCTTTTGCTTCATGTTTAGGTAGTATTACTTTTTGTACATTTACATTCAACATATTTCAGGCACTGTGTCTGTCTTGGACACCTTACTAACACAAGCAGCTATATAACCTGCTGCATATGTTAACATATAATGATACTTATCTACCCTTAGCTTCAACAATAAAGTGACTTCTTGCAGGCAGTTCAGTCACTTTAACTAGTCTCACTGGTACTCTTTATTTTAAATACTCCTTTTGGGATGCTCTGTTGCTTATGCTAACCATGAGTTTAGGGTCATCTGAATTATTATTTTCCTGTTTTCAAGTTCTATTTTCATTCTTATTCTTATTCATGCAGCTTATTGTAAGACCTAAGAAAACCTTTTGTTTCTCCTGTGATTCATAATTTCAAGATATTGGTGTTTTGGACATCTTTCCAACTGGATATTCTGGCAGCTTCTTAAAAAGCATCTATAAAACTCAGTATCCTTGTTAAACTTAACATGAAACAGCGGTATTGCACCCTTTAAGTGCCTAGTGACACGTGATCTGCCTCAGCTTGAACACAAATATTGGCCTTTCTGTTAACTCTAGGGCATGCAACACCCTCATCTGTATTACCAGTAGTAGCCATGTTCACTTATTTAACTAATGCTTATAGTACTTCAGTCTAACTTTTATGCTCTTTCTTTTCCCTAACCAACCCATCATCAGTTACTTCAAAATCCTCGAAAACTGTGCTAGTTGTGACAGACAGGCTGGGTCGGCTATCCATTACAGTACCAAATATTACTACCAATCACAAATTATTTTTATTAAATTGAGAAATGCAATGGCAAGTGGAGAGTACAAGCACTAAAGTGAAGAATTTTGCAGTTAAAGTAGAGAATCTGACTTCTGAGACTAATATTCATATAATAAAATACTTTGAATATGACTTTCAGAATATTCTGTTATAATCAGTTCGGAGAATAACTTTCAATAGACTAGCAAAACTCAGTACAACTGACAGATGTTCTTTAAATATGCTTTTTATAATATTACTAAATCATAACACTCTAATTACTCCATTGTTATTCTATGCTAGCAAAAATGACATAAGTTACTTGGAGAGTTTAGGTGAGAAACATTGGGTAAATTCATCATAAGGGTAGTCATGATTCTTCTGTTAGAATTGGAGACTGCTGGCAATGGTTTGATAACAAATTTCTTGACTTTTCAGTTGCATTTTTGACTCCCAGCAATGGAGTTTTCAACTGAATGACAATTAACTTTCAAGATTCAAACATGAGTTTCTTATACGAACTCTTTCTGGTATTCTTATGATTTTCTAAACAGTGTACACAGCTACCTGCAAGTAGATCTGATATTTAATTGGTTGTTTTTCCTTTATAGTTTCACAATTCTCAAAACCAGAGTCAGAAATCACATGTTCATTGGTTACATATAAATTCAGTAAATCAGTAGCGTTTTCACTTGTATTCCATATGCCTAATTTTGAAATGGATACCACATCAAGTTCCTACTTGTTTTCTTTCTTGGTAACTTTTTGCAAGATAATGTAAACATTCATTGTAACATTCACACCTAACTTTGATAATGTAATTTGTAGTTAGCATAAACAGAAATGTTTCTCAACATCTATCTTCTTAGTCAATCATTGTTATATATTTATTTTTTTATGCTTTTGTAAACATATATCACACTTCTCCTTACTGCATGTATGTGCTCAATACTTGAAGCATTTGAAATGCCCAGAAATGCTACAAATGTTTCATTTCTTAGCTAGTACCATACAACCATCTTCCATGCAACTACACCACTACAATTGAAAGGTATTCCACTGTTCTGCTAACAGGGGGTTTCCTGCTGACAAGCCATCTGTAGCTTGTGTGACAGAATTTCTCACCTGGCTATTTGACAGTGGATCTCCTCACTTTCCGTATATTGGACGGCCCTTTATCCCATATCTTCCATTTTTCCTGATATTGCAAGGATTTTATTTCTTCTGTTTTTACTGTGCTCATACATTTCTTCTGGATATATTGACCTCTCAGGGGTTCTGCCCTTACAGATTGGGACATTAAAAATGCCCTCCCTTTACATCAGTTTGAAACACTTTTCTCAAATTTCTTGTTTCATTTGTTCCATGAAACATATTTCCTTGTTTTAGTCTATGTTAACAAGTGGTTTTTGTCTACCATTAATGTTTCAAGTACCCTTTGTTACTGTACCTGTTTTCTACTTAATTTTGATTGTTCCTTTTTCCCTGAGACCTTGGAAGCTCTGCAGAGTTTTCATCCTTTTTTATTTCTCTTACTTCTATATTCCATCTTTATCCTTTGTGATCTGTCACATTCTACTGTTAATAACTGGATCTGCCTTTTGGTTCATCTGGCCTACTGTTATCTCCTCCCATTTAATCCAACATTTCACTTTTACCTCGCTCTTCTTTATCTGATGGAAGAGATTCTACAGTCCAGCATGTGAATCACTCCCAATACATTTATCTCTCACTATCTTTACCATCTCATGCTTTTCTTCATGCGAGGTTTTGTCTATCTTCTGTGTGTATTCTCCAGACTTTAGTGTAACTTCAACCAATACATTTTATTCCTTTTTTTTTCCAGGGGCCTTTATCTTCTTTTCATTACATGGATGCTGCTCTGTGGTGAGTGATGCCTGCCCTGGTCATGTTGATTTGTTCCATGGCTTTACATGTTCACCACTGAGTTGGGGTATTACACAAGATAATTTTATGGTAAACATTCTCACAATATTTTGGTTCATTAACATACTTGTCTTTAAACCATATCACCCATGGACTTGATAGGTAAAACAGCATGAAATTGTTTCCCATCCCTATCATGTCTCGAATAACTAATTTAGTTTGGTCTGTTTTCCAAATAATATTTTCTGACCACTCATTGCACTGTCTTAAGTGATGATATTCTTCCATGTTGTCACTCTACTTATTATTTTCCATTTCCAAGTTGTTGGTATGATTGATCCTGGAGGCACCTGAATGAGTTCCACAAAGAAAGGGGGTAGCACCATTCAGTTCAGGGTAGATAGTGGTGGTCTTTTGGTGTACATTAGATGTGACCTCCAGAAGAGTTGAGCCAAGAACTTGCTGTTTGATGTGGCCATCTAATAAAAAAACATTTACACATCAACCGGAGTTGAGCAGTCTACTACCTGGAAGGCCTTGGTTCCTAATACCATTTACATAAACATGAGAGTTGAAATATTGCCTTACTGAGTCATGTGGTCTCCAGTGGAGTAGAAATGTCACCATACTGGATCATGTAACTTTGAGACAGCATCTGCACATCCACTTGAGTTGAGCCATCACATTGAGGGTTAACATGATTTCCTCATTCCATTTACACAGACACTGAAGATAAGTCGTCACCTTACTGGATGTTGTAGCCTCTTGATACCATTTACAATAACACCAGATATGAACTGTCACAATTGCAGTTTTCCCCTTTGATTGGGAGACCTCATCCTACTCTTGTGTGGACTTTGGTAAACTGTGAATAGATTTGGATTTGAGTGAACTAATCACCATAGGTCCTTACACAAATTCAAATTTTCTATATTCCTTGCCCAATACACTATCCAGAGATCAGTGTGGATGTTAATCACTGATCCTAAGGTTTGAAGTGAAAATGATACGATCCTCATCCAGTTCTTGTTTGGATGTTGGTATTCCATAAGAAGGTTTTGGGTGTTGTTGACTTTATCTAGTACTCTCTTGCCACACTCTACACCTCTCAGTTTCTGTTTTACACAATTCACAGACTTGCGAAGATTATAACTGGCTCTGAAGTGGCATGGTTCTTCTCTTCTGCTATTCATATCTCATCGTCATGGGTATCCATCTTTTATTCACTTGTACTGGACTCTTCTCCTCCTCAATGTAGGATTCTATCTAATCTTGTGTGAGAGCTAAGTTCTGTATTGAAAGCCATAATTTTCCTATAGTGAAAATGTATTAGGTTTTTTATTTCCCACCCTTTCTCTCCTCTTCTAGAGTCCTCACATCTTCTTCCACATTTCAAAATAAAGATTCAGTGGAAGAGTGTAGAGGGGGTTGCATACATCGTGCTATGCTATTGTTGGTTAAGAGATGATGCATAATGATACACATGCGAGCCACATTGAAATATAAAGTGTAAAGAAAATGTTTGCATATAGAACACAGTACTGTAAACAGAGTTAAGTACCAGTTATAAATACATCTTCAGTATAGGAGAATTATAATAACATAAAACATTTGTTGTTTACAAAGGCTAAACACTTTATCGTTACTTTGTAAACATAAGGCTACGTTAGTTAGTAATATTGCTGTATTGAATTACATGGTATACAAACTTTGTGAACACTGTTGTTGTTATTATTATATTCCATTATCTTAACTAGTCTTATCTTTCCTGTTTCTAATTGCATGTTTGTTATGTTTAGATAAAGAATATGCACAAGAAGCTAGAAATAAAGTACTGTTGTTGTTTGAGTCGTTTGTTTTGATGTCAAGTCTGTTATTGAAGAAAACTTGAGTCTGCTTTTGAATGCTACCTTAAATCAATTTTTAATTAATTGGGTACAACACTAAAGAACACAAAATAATAACTTGCTCAAAACAAACAATGCTCCATAAATAGCACATTTGTTCCTGCTTTCTGTGTGATAAGATTCCAAACATGTTCACTTGAGGTTGTTCATGTGATAGAAACATTTCCAAACTGATGGTGAAATAAACAGTTCTCGTTACAGAAGATAAAGTAATATGTCATTTGTTAACTTAAGCTTGTCTTTCTATTGGTATTAAGTAATAGAGTATTAAATCTGGGGGAACCATTGGTAATTTGTGAAAGAAGATGTGACAGGTGGGTGTGGCATTTATCTTTCAGAATTAAATATCAAATAGTCATTAAGCCTTCTTATGGCAATAAAATTTTCATTGTTTTTTGATTTGTTGGGTTATTTTGATATGCCTTATATTTGATCTGTGTAAGCTATGCATATTTTGTATTGTTTTTAAAATGACTCAACACAGCTAGATTTCAAGGTACAAAATATCATTAACTTAAAACATTAATATTCTATAGTAAAAACTTAGTGTAAAGTATGAATATATAGTGTTTAACTTAAGATGGAAAAACTACTAATTTTGTATAAAGTAGTTTAACACACAGTTAATCAAAATTAATTTTTGTTTTCATATAAGAACTTGACCAAGATTTTACTGATATGACATAGAATGATTGGAAAATGTTAACATGAATTAGTTTTTTGAAAATAGTTATTAGTACATAATGACACCACTTCTCTGATTTATACATGTCAATACCCATTTTATATGCAAAAAAACGGCTCTTTTGGGCTCAGAAAACACTTCAAATAGAAGAGCGAACAACGTTTCGACCTTCTATTTGAAGTGTTTTCTGAGCCCAAAAGAGCCGTTTTTTGCATATAAAATTCTCAACAAGTGGGTTTCTCGACATCACTGAATGTCAATACCCAAACTTCTTGTTTTTACATCATTGTTTACTGTGGGTTTTCACACCTGCTTTGTTCAAGGTGGCTCTCTTATTTAACAGAAAACATTTATTAAAAGTAACGATTTATTCTGTTTCCAGTAAAGGAAAGAAGTGTAACACTTGTGGGTTTGAAGGCTGGCTTACAAGATGCAACTTCTTTGAAAGATGAGATCAGAGAATTCAAAAGACATGAAGATGAAATGATGAAAATGGTAATTAGTTAAACATGTTTTACCTTGAATAAGGAGACATGGATAAAAATCTTTAACCCCAGCATGTATGCTGTTATATTTTATTGATGAAACAGATTATCCATTAAAGTGGAAAATGAACATGTGGCCCAAACACGAGTGTTTAAATTTAATATCTTAACAAGGTTTTTAAATAATAATTATTCTATTAATTGAGCTCACAAGGTGTAATTACGCTATGCAACAAAATTTTTACATTTTCTTGTTCCTGGATAGAAAGTGTTATTTCCAAATTACTTATGCCTAAAGTAAATGGAAAACACCTATTTTTCTCTTCAAACTTTGCTTTTGTAACCTGGGAGTGCATAACAAAAACATGAAGGGAGACTATATTTTGGGACTAATACATGAAAGTGATTTACATTACAGTTGAAAATCTTAAGCTACTCGCTTCTAAACATTTTTGAATAACTTTAGTACAAATACATGTAAATCTTAATTCATATGTTTTATTCAGACCTTATGTAAATAAAAATGTGCACATTTGCCTGTTTTTACATAGAAAGTAGGTTAATTTCTAAATTACATTATCCAGATCAGAAAAGCAAAGTTTTAGGGAATAATGGCCATTTTCTGTAATTTTTCAACATAAGCAATTATGAAATAACACATTATATCCAGAAACAAAATATGTGTTATCTAGTGTTATTAATCTATTTCCAATTTAATTCATATTAAACTTTACCTAAAAGCTTCCTTTATGTTTTAACAAAATGATCTTGCTGTTTGAAACACCACATAAGAAGTTAAACGGTTATAACACATTTTAGGTAAAGCACAAAAACAGTTTTATAGAAGATAAATACTGGTTTTGGTGTGAAGGACCTGACATGTTTTAGCAACTGTTGATTGCTTTCTTCAGTAAAGTTTAAAAACTTGGTTGTGTAACCATTACAAACATGTTAGTTTAACAGTAGTGTTACACAAAATTACTGTTTGTTTCTTCTTCGTATGTTCCAGTTTATATCGGTAAGAATTAGGTACTCTGATTTCTCTTTATTATACAGTGTGTATCTCACTTGAAACTTTGTTTCACCTACAACAGACATACATAAATGAAATATTGTAATTTGACCAAATATAAGTAGTTGTTAGGTAAATACGACTAAAATTCTTCACTGAAAATTAACTTGTTGTTTGAGCCATTCTGTGTGAATCATAATTAATGTTCAGGGATTCCTGGAATAGGTGGTTTATATGTGACACAGCCCTGGACTTTTTAGTGTCACGTGGTTGATGCAATGACTTGAAGAATTGAGTGTAAACATGAGAATTTTAATAAAGTTAACCATTTTGTCATTACCTAATTACAGTTAGTGTTGTCAGATGTTTTGTCTTTGTTCAAATAAAACTTTGGTAGACAGTGAAAATAATATTGTTTATTATAAACAGATAGGAGATAAAATGTCAGGTAAAGGGGCAGAAACTGTTTTCCGAGATCGTGCTACTGGCAAAAAACGAGATTTGAAGGAAGAAAGGAGAAAACAACGTCAGGAGGAGCAAAAGAAATCAGAACTTGAAGAAAAATATATGGAATGGGGAAAAGGGTGAGTTGGACGACTTAATCTCAGTTAATGTTAGTTGGACTGGTGTAATATTTTTGATAGGACACTTTACTGATGAAATATCTTTGATAGGATGTAATATAATTGAAGTACTTTATACTGTAACTTGTAGTTCCTTTATTGTACTTCAGAATAAAACAGAAGGAACTACATTGTGCTCGTCTCGAACAAGACTTGTATGAAATGTCTAAGCCCCTGGCCAGATATGTTGACGATCCTGATTTGGAAAAGGGGCTTAAGGAACAGGAACGGGAAGGAGATCCAATGCTGGCTTTTATGAGAAAGAAGAAAAGCAAGGGAAAGGGAAAAAGTCAGTGTTACTGTGGTTAAATATAGAGAGGATCAGGGTAGCTTAATGTGTTCAATATAGACATGATCAGAGTAACTTAATGTGTTCAATATAGACATGATCAGGGTAACTTAATGTGTTCAATATAGACATGATCAGGGTAACTTAATGTGTTCAATATAGACATGACCAGGGTAACTTAATGTGTTCAATATAGACATGACCAGGGTAACTTAATGTGTTCAATATAGACATGATCAGGGTAACTTAATGTGTTCAATATAGACATGATCAGAGTAACTTAATGTGTTCAATATAGACATGATCAGGGTAACTTAATGTGTTCAATATAGACATGATCAGGGTAACTTAATGTGTTCAATATAGACATGATCAGGGTAACTTAATGTGTTCAATATAGACATGATCAGGGTAACTTAATGTGTTCAATATAGACATAATCAGGGTAACTTAATGTGTTCAATATAGACATGACCAGGGTAACTTAATGTGTTCAATATAGACAGGATCAGGGTAACTTAATGTGTTCAATATAGACAGGATCAGGGTAACTTAATGCGTTCAATCGTGTGCATAGTCAAACACAAACAGAATCAGGGTAATTTATTCTATGAGACGTACATATTCACATATATCAGTGAAAAACTGAGTCCAAAACAGTAATTTAACTGGTCAAAATTATAAAGCTATGAGCTCAAAGGCCATATGTTTGGTTGTGCTATACTCGCATTCTGTTTGTTTCCTCTGTGTGTAGTGTTTTATGTTTGGTTGTGCTACGCTCGCATTCTGTTTGTTTCCTCTGTGTGTGGTGTTTTATGTTTGGTTGTGCTATACTCACATTCTGTTTGTTTCCTCTGTGTGTAGTGTTTTATGTTTGGTTGTGCTACACTCACATTCCGTTTGTTTCCTCTGTGTGTAGTGTTTTATGTTTGGTTGTGCTACACTCACATTCCGTTTGTTTCCTCTGTGTGTAGTGTTTTATGTTTGGTTGTGCTACACTCACATTCTGTTTGTTTCCTCTGTGTGTAGTGTTTTATGTTTGGTTGTGCTACACTCACATTCTGTTTGTTTCCTCTGTGTGTAGTGTTTTATGTTTGGTTGTGCTACACTCACATTCCGTTTCTTTCCTCTGTGTGTAGTGTTTTATGTTTGGTTGTGCTACACTCACATTCCGTTTGTTTCCTCTGTGTGTAGTGTTTTATGTTTGGTTGTGCTATACTCACATTCTGTTTGTTTCCTCTGTGTGTAGTGTTTTATGTTTGGTTGTGCTACACTCACATTCTGTTTGTTTCCTCTGTGTGTAGTGTTTTATGTTTGGTTGTGCTATACTCACATTCTGTTTGTTTTCTCTGTGTGTAGTGTTTTATGTTTGGTTGTGCTACGCTCACATTCTGTTTGTTTCCTCTGTGTGTAGTGTTTTATGTTTGGTTGTGCTACGCTCACATTCTGTTTGTTTCCTCTGTGTGTAGTGTTTTATGTTTGGTTGTGCTATGCTCACATTCTGTTTGTTTCCTCTGTGTGTAGTGTTTTATGTTTGGTTGTGCTACACTCACATTCTGTTTGTTTCCTCTGTGTGTAGTGTTTTATGTTTGGTTGTGCTACACTCACATTCTGTTTGTTTCCTCTGTGTGTAGTGTTTTATGTTTGGTTGTGCTACACTCACATTCTGTTTGTTTCCTCTGTGTGTAGTGTTTTATGTTTGGTTGTGCTACGCTCACATTCTGTTTGTTTCCTCTGTGTGTAGTGTTTTATGTTTGGTTGTGCTACGCTCACATTCTGTTTGTTTCCTCTGTGTGTAGTGTTTTATGTTTGGTTGTGCTACACTCACATTCTGTTTATTTCCCCTGTGTGTAGTGTTTTATGTTTGGTTGTGCTACACTCATATTCTGTTTGTGAGTTATTTGAGTAGGTTTAGTGATAATGTTTTTGCAGTTCATATTTAGATAATATTATAAGTTGTATAAAATAGGTATTAATACATATATGATATTCACCTTTTAAAATTACATATTGAAACATTAACCATTAGGTCGACCACTTTACCAAGGTCCTACCCCACCACCAAATCGATTTGGAATCATGCCAGGGTATCGATGGGACGGAGTAGATAGATCCAACGGTTTTGAGAAGCGATGTTTTGAGAAAATGGCAAGCAAAAAAGCTTTTGATGAAGAAGCATACAAATGGAGTGTTGGAGACATGTAAATTAGAACAAACTGTATATAAGTTGTCATGCATCACAATAGATTTGAAATAAATCATATACATTTTAATCCTTTTCTTTTTGTTTAGTGGAAATATTCACCTAAAATAAATGATTACACCAATTATTAATTTATAAAACATAAAACACATTAAAGAGTATTCTGGTAGAAATCAATATAAATGATTAATAGTAGTATCTAAGTTGTTGGTAGCTATCCCCTGACCAGCCACAAAAGATGGACATACGTCATAACTCTTCTAAGTTGTTGGTAGCACACCCCGACCAGCCACAAAAGATAGACATACATCATAACTCTTCTAAGTTGTTGGTAGCACACCCCGACCAGGCACAAAAGATGGACATACATCATAACTCTTCTAAGTTGTTGGTAGCACACCCCGACTAGCCACAAAAGATGGACATACATCATAACTCTTCTAAGTTGTTGGTAGCACACCCCGACCAGCCACAAAAGATGGACATACATAACTTTTCTCTAGATTTTCTTTTCACTATTAATTAGTGTGTGATATTTATTTAATTCATCATCTAACAATTACAACTTCAAAGTACTTTGTATAGTCTAATTGACAACTATGTGATATGCATGTTGTTGGAAAGGCTTCTACATACACAGGAATGTTATTATCCTTAAGTTTCACCACATTTGTTTTTAAGCTCTAGTACAATTGTGTAAAATCAAATGTGATTAAACAACTAAAAGGTAATTTCACAAAATAAGACAGTTTTAGAATTAATCCATTTAAAAATACCCATATTTTATAAGTCATCAAATAAAAGTTTTATATAACTCACAACTAAAACACCTGTGATACGATACAAATGTAAGAAATAATCACATCTGTTTTTCTCTAAAATAGAGTGAATGATAGCATGAAAATATGTCCAGTCTAATAGTTAAGTCTAACTGTATATACAGTGGCATTATAGAACTCTCCTGGATAGTGTATGTTTTATTAACTCATAAATAAACATCAGCTGTCCTACTGTTAGGCTTAAACATTCCTTATAACATGAACCATCCAAAAGTGATTAAACCATTAGAGAAAACCTGTCAAGTTGGTTGTTTACTTAGAGCATTAAAGTAAACATTTTCTTTGAAGTCTGTGTTGGTGATTGGATAATCCAAGCTGAAAAGAAAATCCACTTGCAGAGTAAATTATGTGTGTAAAAAAACGGCTGATATGGGTAGAGAGCCATGTGCAGAGGGTTGAAGAAGGTCAAAACGTTGTTCACACCTCTATGCAAAGCACCAATACCACCTGTTTTTACATGTATAATTATGGATAATGTTATCCAGGTGGAAACTACAGTTTTATGTCTGATACACATTTAAGATTCAAAGATATTAATTTTCACTTTTGTTGTTTCTTATTCCAAAATTGACAAAAATCTAATACATATCAGCTATGATATGTGCTAATGGGAAAAACATTGTGAGTAAATAAGTCAGACTTAATTGTGTTAGCTACTGTTATGTAAATGTCGTGTTTAAATTTTCATTTCTATTATTTATATTTCCATATTTACATTATTGTTTCAAGGTTTAAACTAATAAAATATGTTGTTATTCATTTAAAATAACATTTAGAATTTTCTAGAATTAGGTAGACCAATCATATGTATTTAAATGAAATGCTGGCGGCCTAGTGTCTAGACGAGAAGTCTTGTGTTAGAGCGGACATGCGCAGATTTCTCTGGAATGTTGGGAAGTTACGCGATGATTCGAGAAAAGAGGCCTACAAATATATAAACAGATGAAGATGCGAGAAAGAAAAAAGGAGTCAGACATTAGTTTTATTCAAAAGAAGAGAGTCAGTCATTCGTTTGAGAAAGTTTAAGTGTTTGCTGTGATTTGTGACTGAAGTTAGATCTACAGAAGCTGTGATTTTATTTCGTCAATCTCTACGATTCATCCGAATTACTGGTTGTGCTGAGAGTCGACACATACGGGACGAGTCAGGGGAGATTGGAAAAATTGAAGGCGACAAGTTTGTGACGTTCATCGGAGGCATCGTGAAAAGAACTTCGTCAAATTTATTGAACTATGAATTGTTTCTGAACTTCATTTAAACTTCGGAATTTCTTCGTGGGACCAAATTCACACCCTAGACTGGAATTTGAGACTTTCATTTTAGATCATTATATTAGATACAGGCCAGTACCATTTTGTATTGTGATTAATTTTGAAGGTTGAAACTAGTACCATTTTGTTTTGTAATTAATTTTGAAGGTTTAAACTTAATATCTGTCATTATCATTATATAATTTATGTTATATCTGTTACATACATATAATAGTTTAGTGTAATAAATTATACAAGCTGTTATCTGTGTTTTTCTGTTGCGTTTAGTCTACGAAAAACATAAAAAAAAAACGTAACAGCTACCAACAATACATAGCAAAAGGACAGTATCTACAATATTAATAAAAATATCATTGGATATTACAGATAAGGCTTGGAGTATTGAAGAATTTCTTGGTGGAACAATAGTGATGTATATTACTTATGAATAAGATGTATTTACTACTAAGACAAACAGTATATTACTTATGAATAAGATGTATTTTCTACTAAGACAAACAGTATATTACTTATGAATAAGATGTATTTACTACTTAGACAAACAGTATATTACTTATGAATAAGATGTATTTACTCACTAAGACAAACAGTATATTACTTATGAATAAGATGTATTTACTACTTAGACAAACAGTATATTACTTATGAATAAGATGTATTTACTCACTAAGACAAACAGTATATCACTTATGAATAAGATGTATTTACTACTAAGACAAACAGTATATTACTTATGAATAAGATGTATTTACTACTTAGACAAACAGTATATTACTTATGAATAAGATGTATTTACTACCAAGACAAACAGTATATTACTTATGAATAAGATGTATTTACTACTTAGACAAACAGTATATTACTTATGTATTTACTCACTAAGACAAACAGTATATTACTTATGAATAAGATGTATTTACTACTTAGACAAACAGTATATTACTTATGAATAAGATGTATTTACTACTTAGACAAACAGTATATTACTTATGAATAAGATGTATTTACTCACTAAGACAAACGGTATATTACTTATGAATAAGATGTATTTACTCACTAAGACAAACGGTATATTACTTATGAATAAGATGTATTTACTCACTAAGACAAACAGTATATTACTTATGAATAAGATGTATTTACTACCAAGACAAACAGTATATTACTTATGAATAAGATGTATTTACTACTTAGACAAACAGTATATTACTTATGTATTTACTCACTAAGACAAACAGTATATTACTTATGAATAAGATGTATTTACTACTTAGACAAACAGTATATTACTTATGAATAAGATGTATTTACTACTTAGACAAACAGTATATTACTTATGAATAAGATGTATTTACTCACTAAGACAAACGGTATATTACTTATGAATAAGATGTATTTACTCACTAAGACAAACGGTATATTACTTATGAATAAGATGTATTTACTCACTAAGACAAACAGTATATTACTTATGAATAAGATGTATTTACTACTTAGACAAACAGGATCTTTCATGTCATTTTAGATTTTCATGACATGCTCGAGTACATTTCAAGCAATTTTTGAAATTTAGATTTTTTCATTTTCTTGATTTGAAGTAGAATGTTTCCTTCTTTACTCTCATAAAACTTTCACACAAAGCTACCTAAAACTTATAAAAACTCTCAAACTGGTATGTTATTTATTTACAGTAGGTATATTATGTTAACATCCATGGTGTGACTCCTTCCTTAAACGTAACATGTTGACGATCAACATGGGCACTTCATAATGATGTTAAGTATTCCATTTAACTTGGGTTCTGTGTGTGAGTTGTGTAACGATACATATATACACAGAAACACTGGACTTCCTTAAATTAAACATTGAGCCCACTTTCAGTTGGAATCATCTTGATTGAGTAAGGTGAAGATGGTAAAACACCACAGTATCACCTCCATCTAAATATCCTTTCTCTGAAAAAGAAAAAAATCCTATGGAAGTAAAAAAAGATGAATTTCATAATGAGTAACAGCTATAACACATGGAGAAATGCCAACCATACGATTTGAGAGTAATCATTACGATTTTGGTGTATACATTACTACTACATGCTCATACAGACAAATATTACAACTTTTGCAACTTCCAAATTATGATATATTATATAGGCCTATACAATTAAGTGAGAAATTGTTCCCCCAGGGCTTGAAAGGGGTGGAAAGAAAATTTCTAGTGAGATACAAATAATTTTGATAATCAATAAAAGACATAGTCCAAATGGCTACTTGGGATAATCATGTTTGTACTTGAAATAATAAAAAATAAACAATAGTTTGAGTATGGTGCTTCAACATACTGGGAACGTAGGAGAATCCATAGTTACGTCAACAGTGCTCGTCAGCCAATCAACACTCGCATAGATGGGTATTTCTCATTTTCTAAGCAGCAGAGAAACACCAATGCTATCATTCACAAGATGGAAGAAAAAAAAGAGTCTTCGTTCACAAAATTGCCTTGTTTCTGGTAAATCTAAAAGTAACAAAGCTGTGAATAAAAAATTTAGGAAAGAGTACAGTGTAAAATATCTGGTCATTGCATCAAAGGTCAGTGACAGTCATGTGTTTTGTACAGTTTATTACATCAATTTTTCTGTGGCACATGGCAGGATAAATGATTGATCCATTATATATGCAAAAAACGGCTCGTTTGGGTTGAGAAAATATTAGCGAACAATGTTTCAACCTTCTTCGGGCATCGTCAGGTTCAAACATCTAACCCGCCCTCTACATTACGACACTCAGTTACACAACCCCTTCCAAACATGTGGTCAGCTTCCGGTGAGTTACCTCTTTCTTTGTGAACCTGACGATGACCGAAGAAGGTTGAAACGTTTGTTCTTCTATTTAAAATATTTTCTCAACCCAAACGAGCCGTTTTTGCATATATAATTCTCAACAAGTGGGTTTCTCAACATCACTGAATGATTGATCCAGACATACAAAATTAGCATTTCACCAACAAAAATCTGAGGCGAAGACAAAAACAATACAGATAACGACATTTATGAATAAGAATTCAGAATATGAAAAAGAATTTCAAAAGAATGTTTTATAATTTATTTATTAAATACACAAGACACAGTCATAAATGAGCAATCTATAGTAGTAATAAATAATAATAGTTATAATAATAAACAGCTTAGAGACATTGGTCAGGCATAGTAGCTGGAAATGATAACGGGCTCTGTCTATAATCATTACGCTCAGTCATTTGAAATAGCTGGTATCTCTGCACATGTAAATAACAGTTATTACACAGCTAAATAATGAACAGGTAAACCTAAGACTGAACCATGTTTTTCAGTGGACTAACATTAGAGTATTCAGTCAGGAATTTATATTGGACCAATAAGAACTTCATTTTGTTAATTACACATAACCCTTAGTGATAAAAGTTAAACCAAACAAACAGGTATTTAGATAACTAAATAATGCTTTGAAAAATATATAATCTATACAAACTCATACAAAATGTATCCCACCTTTTATCCTTCAAATACACTATAGGGTTATTTCCATCTTAAACTGAATCACCAGAATACACAACAGGATCACTTCCACCTTGACTTTAAATACTAAAATACACCATAGGATCACTTCCATATTAACTTGAGTCACTAAAATAAAAATACTCTACAAGACTGAAACCACATTTTAAGGCTTTTATTCTTCAATACACCTCTCGGTGTGGATTCCTGTATGTGGTGAGTGGACCTCTTGGGGAAGGTTCTGTTCTTTCAGTTTACCTTCTCTGAGGTCTAAACATCCACCCACGTGTTTGCCATGCGTGGCAACCCGTGAAGGGGAGGAGAGAATCCTGGCAGTTGAGGGAACTAACCCTAACAAACCACTTTTGCCTTGAATTTCTGTAGATGGGCAGCCTTTGGATGGCCCCCCTTGGATCAATTGGCTGGTCCACTTGTGCTAGAGTTAACCAAGTACCAGTGTTGGAAGTTCTCAACGGGTGTTGTGGACATTGTGTCTGATGCTGGTGTTTGGGTACAGTACTCATGAAACCCTGGCGTTGCTGCAATGTCCTTGCATGACATTGTAGTGCATCCCCTCGTAGGGCTCCATGGTGGGTGGGGTCAGTAGGTACCAAAATTTTCCTTTTTTCCAATGGATCATCCAATGAAAAATTTAAATACTCTAGGTGAAAGCTTTTGCTGGGTATCCAGCACTTATGCTTGTTCCTTCACCTTCTTGGCCATCAAGACTTGAGTAAAGCATTCACCTCTTTCCTTTTGAATTGATTGTCTCTTTGACTATAATTGTCCCTTTACACTGGTGGAACTGAAAATGGCCCTTCATCGGTCTGGTAGTACATCTGTTGAACCTGATGATATACACTATAATATGCTGTGCTACCTCTCTCCTGCTTCTCTTGATATTCTTCTACTTGTTCTGGATCTGACAGGAGAATGTTTTTCCTGATGCTTGGTGCCAGGCTATTATCTTATCTTTCTCTAAGCCTGGGAAGGATCCCATTATTCCTTCAAACTAACATCCAATTGCTCTGATGAGCTGTTTCTAAGACCTTAGATAGGATGGTTAATGCTCGTCTTGTTTGGTTCCTCGAATCAAACAACCTCCTCTCGCCCACCCAGTGTGGGTTCTGATGACAGCACTCCACCATGGATCACTTAATTTGACTTGATACATCAATCAGAGAGACCTTTCTCAAATGCCAATATCAATATTCTTTGACATTGAGAAGGCATATGACACAACATGGAGGTGTGGCATTTTGCGAGACCTCCATATATATGGTTTACATGGCCATTTACCCATGTTTATTAAAATTTTTTTAATTGGCAGGAGATTCCAAGTTTGTGTGGGCTCAACACTTTCCCGTTCTTTTGAACATGAACTTGGGGTCCCTCAGGGCTGTGTTTTGAGTGTTACACTTTTCAGTATAAAGATAAATGTCATCACTGGATGAATTAGGTCTGTCCTTGGATAACATTGCAGAATCCACTGGTCAGCCCATCCCCCATGGCTTATTACAGCCCCCAAATGTGACCTTTCTTTAAGTCATCTGAGAAGAACAGATACTCCCAATTAGAAGTACCATATTTTATTTACTGAACATCTTTCGAACAATCTTTCCATTCCAATTTATACGAATGGTTCCAAATCAGGTAACTCTGTGGTTTCTGCCATGGTTTGTTGCAGTTCAGTGGTTGCATGCAGAATCCCCTCTACAGCTTCTGTGTTCACTACTGAACTGTACGCCATATCTCTTGCCCTGGATCATATTGAAGCTGAGCAGTACTCCGACTGTACTATTTATACTGACTCACTTAGTTCTCTACTGGGCTTGGAATCACTTCATGTTAGCTTACACCCTGTTCTTGCTGATATTCAAAACCGACTGGTCCATTTCTCATTAACATCTACTTCTACCCAGTTTTTCTGGAGACCAGGCCATGTAGGTATTCGTGGGAATGAGATCGCCGACACCTCAGCTAAATCTATCTGTTCTGGCACTATCACCACTGTGCCTATTCTGTACATGGACTATGGTCCTGTATTCAAGAATCGGCTCTGTGCCATGTGGCAGTTCACTTGGAGTGAGCAATGTGACAACAAGCTCTTTCAAATAAAACCGTATGTTGGGCTTTGGCCATCTAGCTTTCGTTAGGTTCATAAGGAGGAAGTTGTTCTAACTAGACTACGCATTAGTCACAGCTATTTAACTCATCATTTTCTTTTATCTGAAACTGATGCACCAGTGTGTAGTCTGTGTAACATTCAGATGACAATACACCATATTTTACTTTCTTGTCATCTTTACGACTCTCAATGACATTGGACAGTGTTATTGGTGATGGTGACACTTTCCACCTTGATAAAGGTTTTAGTTTTTTAATGGCCATTAATCATTTTAACCTCATTTAAGTGTCTGATATTTATTCATTACACCTTTATAATTTTGTGTTTCCCTTTCAGAGTCTCAATCATTCTAGTTCAATTTGACATATAAAGTTTTCAACTCGGTTCTGCATGTCATTTGATGAATATTTTGTACGAATTATCAGTTTTTCAATTTAATATAAAAGCTGTTATCACTATCAGAACACTACAAAAAGTGTAAAAAATTATTAAACTTTAAATTACTCTCTTTAGAAGATTAAAAAGTTTTATTTTGTGACTAATGAAAAGTAACAAATATTTTATAATACTAAATAATTCTATGACTTTTTAATACAAGTCATGCGGTTTGTTCTCTTTTTAAAAAAATGTGTACAATTAGTTCTCTGTTCACCACAGGCAACCAAACTTTATATTTTAGTGTTGAAAATCTGAAAATATTGAATCAACCAGAGAAACAAAACACTAAATAACTACACATGCAACAAGTTAATTTAAAACTGACTAATTTTCTAATTCTATTTTAGCTTACCCCTCTACCTATTAAGACAATAAACTAAGTTATTTGGCCTTCATTGTATTATCAAATTTACTAAATTCTAATGAAACATTTAATCATAATATTAATTTTTTAAAGCACAAATCATTAATGAATAAATTTAACTATATACACACAAAATTAATCAGTTTACACTAACTGTTAGCATGCATTATAATTAATTATAACTAACAATAATTTTAATCAATTTAAACTAACTATTAGCATGCATTAGAGTTAATCATAACTAATAATTTTTTTCAAATATTTTATATTAAAATATCAAAATTATTTATCTGCTTATATTTATGTAAAGGTATCTCACACTAAATTAAATTCATAACTGTAAATTTCTTGTAATAAATTAAATATCAGTTTCACTATTTACTATCTATAATTTGGATTTTCAGGAACACTAGTTGTAACTCACTGCTACCAGCTTCATAAACTTAATCTAATTTTTGACATTATAACTAGGGATGTGCCTCACTTTTTGAAGTTAATACAGGTTGGAAATAACTGTAGAACAAACATTTTGGTTTTTGGTTTACTGTCTTTTAGATCATCTATAATTTAGTTTCAGTTTTGATTTAATGTCTTCTTGATCTATTTTTGATTTGATTTTAATGTCTCCTAGACCATGTATGATCTGGTTTTGATTTAATGTCTTCTCGATCTATTTTTGATTTGATTTTAATGTCTCCTAGACCATGTATGATCTGGTTTTGATTTAATGTCTTCTGAATCATCTATAATCTGGTTCTAATTTCAGTTTAATGTCTTCTAGATCATCTGTAATCTGGTTTTGATTTTGAGTTAATGCTTTCTAGATAATCTGGTTTTGATTTTGAGTTAATGCTTTCTAGATAATCTGATTTTATCACTAATCCACATTTCTTGACATAATACACAGTTCCTATTACTTTGTTTCTATTCTAATAGAGCCATTGCTTCAAACAAACCTTAATTTTTTTCCAAGACTTGTATGATTACCTTTAATGATTTCATCATCCATGAAGACAACATCACTTTTCAGTACATAACTAAATGTTTCATATTAATTTCAGGTTTATGTTTACTCACTTCATAAACACATACAGTAATTAAAGTTTGGTTTATGTTTACTCACTTTATAAAAACATACAGTAGTTAAAGTTTGGTTTATGTTTACTCACTTTATAAAAACATACAGTAGTTAAAGTTTGGTTTATGTTTACTCACTTTATAAAAACATACAGTGGTTAAAGTTTGGTTTACGTTTACTCACTTCATAAACACATACAGTAATTTAAGTTTGGTTTATGTCTACCTACTTTATAAAAACATACAGTAGTTAAAGTTTGGGTTTATATTTACCCACTTCATGAAATATATAATAGTTATGTTTCTGATATGAAAGAAGAAATATTTACCATATGACATGTTACTGTGCAGTGTGGTTCTGTTCCTTTCTATCACAGTTACCTACACAAGAAGCCCATGTTGTATCGAGACGATTAGTTGCAAAGCACTGGTAAATTCCTGAATGTTTCCAGGATGTTGTTTTGATTATGAGCATGTCCTCTTTAAAATAAGCATCATCATAACCAAGTTATTAACAGTTTAGGTAAAGGGTTGAAACAGTAAAACAAATATAACATATTACATCATTGGAACAAAGTTTCTAGCAGTTTAGGTAAAGGGCTGAAATGGTATTTTTGAAAATATATTGTTCACTAGATAAAAACAAACACTTAAAGTAACATCAGTGGCAATGTCAGAATAAGAGAAACAAAACACTAATCAGAATAAAAATATTTCAGTTTATATAATCTGTCTTGAACAGTATTATTTAGAAAAATTTATTATGTGTTTGATATAAAAACCGAAAATGAAATGTCATAACAAAATTCATTATATAGTGCAGAAAGAAAGAAACTAAAAATGAAGGGTATAGTTGGGGGGTAGTTTACACAAGTAAAAGCTTTACTTGGCAGAAACTAGTAATGTCATGAAATACAGTTTTTTTTATAAAAGCTGGTTCTTCATTTAATCAGAGTTTTATCTTCCCACTTTCACATTTAATTATGTCTGGAGAGCACAAATTAGAAGGGCAACATTAACTTTCAAGTGTTATCCACTGATCTTTAATAACTCTTACTCCAACATGAGTTAACTACAGAAGGTTTGGGTTGTCCCTTTGTGCCACAATGTAGGGTCAGAGACGTTCCTTCTTCTATTTCTTGACTTTCTGGGGGGTTTAATGATCAGAGGAACTTCTAGAGAGAAGAGGAAACAAAGAGTTTGAACCACGAGGATATTTCAGAATCTGGAAGTTTACTATTATTATTATATGTATAATATGCAATATATGTATAACAAGGATATGATAGCTGGGCTTCATGCACTGTAACAGAATGATTAGGCTTATAATATGGCTGGTCAACTGAATCAATAAAGCAGCTTTTATAAGTTTAACAATAAACACCGAGAATCTTACCTTTCAAGTAACAATTATTCATTCCTGTAACTACTAAGAACTTAACCTATTATAACTAGAAAAAGTTCCCAACTGATCAATTTGTATACAGCTTAATATCAGTTAAGAAACCAAGTTAATATCAACTTCTAACACAAATATTTTTACATGATACAACACTTAAGACACAGATAACAACTGACCACACATCAGAAAAACAATATCTGGGACAATCTAACGTTTTCTATAAATTGTGAATTAATATTTAAAATAAATTTTTAATTAGCATCAGAAAATCCTTTTAGCTACTAACAAAATTTAACAGATCAACAAATGAATGCGAGTGGAATAATAAATGTAAACTATCCAAGATTAAACCACAGTAGGGAATACCTAATAAATACAAGCTATCCAATATTAAACCACAGTAGGGAATACCTAATAAATACAAGCTATCCAATATTAAACCACAGTAGGGAATACCTAATAAATACAAGCTATCCAATATTAAACCACAGTAGGGAATACCTAATAAATACAAGCTATCCAGATTAAACCACGGTAGGGAATACCTAATAAATACAAGCTATCCAAGATTAAACCACAGTAGGGAATACCTAATAAATACAAGCTATCCAACATTAAACCACAGTAGGGAATACCTAATAAATACAAGCTATCCAAGATTAAACCACGGTAGGGAATACTTAATAAATACAAGCTATCCAAGATTAAATCACAGTAGGGAATACCTAATAAATACATGCTATCCAAGATCAAACAACAGCAGGGAAAAACTAATAAATGTAAACTATCCAATATTAAACCACAGTAGGGAATACCTAATAAATACAAGCTATCCAAGATTAAACCACAGTAGGGAATACCTAATAAATACAAGCTATCCAAGATTAAACCACAGTAGGGAATACCTAATAAATACAAGCTATCCAAGATTAAACCACGGTAGGGAATACTTAATAAATACAAGCTATCCAAGATTAAATCACAGTAGGGAATACCTAATAAATACATGCTATCCAAGATCAAACAACAGTAGGGAAAAACTAATAAATGTAAACTATCCAATATTAAACCACAGTAGGGAATACCGAATAAATACAAGCTATCCAAGATCAAACAACAGTAGGGAATACTTAATAAATACAAGCTATCCAAGATTAAATCACAGTAGGGAATACCTAATAAATGTAAACTATCCAAGATTAAACCACAGTAGGGAATACCTAATAAACACAAGCTATCCAAGATTAAACCACAGTAGGGAATACCTAATAAATACAAGCTATCCAAGATTAAACCACGGTAGGGAATACTTAATAAATACAAGCTATCCAAGATTAAATCACAGTAGGGAATACCTAATAAATACATGCTATCCAAGATCAAACAACAGTAGGGAAAAACTAATAAATGTAAACTATCCAATATTAAACCACAGTAGGGAATACCTAATAAATACAAGCTATCCAAGATTAAACCACAGTAGGGAATACCTAATAACTACAAGCTATCCACGATTAAACCACAGTAGGGAATACCTAATAAATACAAGCTATCCAAGATTAAACCACGGTAGGGAATACTTAATAAATACAAGCTATCCAAGATTAAATCACAGTAGGGAATACCTAATAAATACATGCTATCCAAGATCAAACAACAGTAGGGAAAAACTAATAAATGTAAACTATCCAATATTAAACCACAGTAGGGAATACCGAATAAATACAAGCTATCCAAGATCAAACAACAGTAGGGAATACTTAATAAATACAAGCTATCCAAGATTAAATCACAGTAGGGAATACCTAATAAATGTAAACTATCCAAGATTAAACCACAGTAAGGAATACCTAATAAATACAAGCTATCCAAGATTAAACCACGGTAGGGAATACTTAATAAATACAAGCTATCCAAGATTAAATCACAGTAGGGAATACCTAATAAATACATGCTATCCAAGATCAAACAACAGTAGGGAAAAACTAATAAATACAAGCTATCCAAGATTAAATCACAGTAGGGAATACCTAATAAATGTAAACTATCCAAGATTAAACCACAGTAGGGAATACCTAATAAATACAAGCTATCCAAGATTAAACCACAGTAGGGAATACCTAATAAATACAAGCTATCCAAGATTAAATCACAATAGGGAATACTTAATAAATACAAGCTATCCAAGATGAAACAACAGTAGGGAATACTTAATAAATACAAGCTATCCAAGATTAAATCACAGTAGGGAATACCTAATAAATGTAAACTCTCCAAGATTAAACCACAGTAGGAAATAACTAATAAATGTAAACTATCCAAGATTAAACAACAGTAGAGAAAAACTAATAAATGTAAACTATCTAAGACTAAACCACAGTAGGGAATAACTAATACATGTAAACTATCTAAGACTAAACCAAAGTAGGGAATAACTAATAAATGTAAACTATCCAAGATTAAACCACAGTAGGGAATAACTAATACATGTAAACTATCCAAGATTAAACAACAGTAGGGAATACCTAATAAATGTAAACTATCCAAGATTAAACCATAGTAGGGAATAACTAATACATGTAAACTATCCAAGATTAAACCACGGTAGGGAATAACTAATAAATGTAAACTATCCAAGATTAAACCACAGTAGGGAATAACTAATACATGTAAACTATCCAAGATTAAACCACAGTAGGGAATACCTAATAAATGTAAACTATCCAAGAATAAACCACAATAGGAAATAACTAATACATGTAAACTATCTAAGATTAAACCACAGTAGGGAATAACTAATACATGTAAACTATCCAAGATTAAACAACAGTAGGGAATACCTAATAAATGTAAACTATCCAAGATTAAATCACAGTAGGGAATACCTAATAAATACAAGCTATCCAATATTAAACCACAGTAGGGAATACCTAATAAATACAAGCCTTCCAATATTAAATAACAGTAGGGAATACCTAATAAATGTAAACTATCCAAGAATAAACCACAGTAGGGTATAGCTTAGCCTAGTGATTCTTCACATCAAATATCTTTAGAACACTTTCGGTTTACATACGAGAAAACAAAGCTGATTCACAAAAGTATTTATATTTTGCTTTTTTTTGTAATTATCTAAGTCTGTATCCTGAGACTTGGTTTTTATTTAAAATGTCACTTAACACCTGAAACCAACCCTCAACATCTAAGTTTGTGATCCAACGCCATTTGAAGCTAGACATAAGTATGTTCCCTCTGCTTCTCTTGAAACAACTAGCAACAAGAGATTACCTGCAAAGGAAAGTTAAACTTTGTAAAATTATTGTCAAAAAATATAAAATCGGTTTTTTAATTCACTTCCAGAAAAATGAAAACAACAAATATAATCAGTGATGTCGAGAAACCCACTTGTTGAGAATTTTATATTCAAAAATGGCTCGTTTGGGTTGAGAAAATATTTCAAATAGAAGAGGGAACAACGATGACCGAAGAAGGTCGAAACGTTGTTCGCTCTTCTATTTGAAATATTTTCTCAACCCAAAGGAGCCGTTTTTGCATATAAAAAACAAATATAATGTTATCATATTTATGTAATATTACATGCTCCCATCTCAGGTAATCTTTCTTTTCAGTTAGTGTATAGGCTGTAGTCTTGACACTTCACACAAGTGGGTACAGGTGCTCAATATAAACTCAATTTTTTTGCAAAACTCATAATTTTAGAGCACTGAACATTTCTGTGTAACACGTAATAGATTTTATGAATGGTACACTCATACATTAGGTTTTAATTTATGTGAAACAAGATATGTCTAATACTTGGTTTACACATTAGTAATTAAAACACAATCAGTCTAACACTTGGTTTACACATTAGTAATTAAAACACAATCAGTCTAACACTTGGTTTATACATTAGTAATTACAACACAATCAGTCTAACACTTGGTTTATACATTAGTAATTACAACACTATCAGTCTAATACCTGGTTTATACATTAGTAATTACAACACAATCAGTCTAACACTTGGCTTATACATTAGTAATTACAACACTATCAGTCTAACACTTGGTTTATACATTAGTAATTACAACACTATCAGTCTAACACTTGGTTTATACATTAGTAATTACAACACAATCAGTCTAACACTTGGTTTATACATTAGTAATTACAACACTATCAGTCTAACACTTGGTTTATACATTAGTAATTACAACACAATCAGTCTAACACTTGGTTTATACATTAGTAATTACAACACTATCAATCTAACAACATTTACAGGTATTCAAAATGAAACAGTATATTAAGCCAAATTAATATAGTTGTTAATAATGATATATTTATTCAATCTGTCCTACTTATTAATAACAATGTATTTTAGTGAATCTGACATAGTTGCAATAATAGTGTATTAAGTCAATTTAACATAAGTGTTAATAGTTTATTAACGTTAACCAAACAAATATTAGTATGTAACTTTTCCACCTCATATTAAGTCCTTATATCTTGTTTTTAAATATATGCATAGAAGCCAGGTTTAATTTGAACACTGTTTGTTCCAGCGTTATCTTTATGTAATGAAGTTACATGTCTTACATTGATTATCTTTGTTAATTAAACCAGTAATGCCGTTACGTGCTTGTAACTCTGAGAAACACCTTGTGCGAAGCTGCTACACGTTGCTGTGTTAGTGGATTATATGCTGAACCTTTGTAAGTACCACTGTCCAATAACTGAGCATCCAATATCTGTAGGTCACCTGATGGATGTCACTGGTTCTGACCTTTAAAATAGTTTGAGATCAATAAAAATATATTGTTTGTTTTCTTGTTTTCATTCTCTAGCACTTAATGAAAGGTGTAGAGTGATTTCATTCTGTGTATAAGTTTCCTTTGAAACATAACTCTTATGTTTATACAAAGTGACTAAAGTTTATGTTCAAAGAGAAAGTGCTAAATACCTTATTTAGCAATTTTTAAAACTTACATCAATCGTGACAAGTTAAGAAATGTAATTAAGCTGAAATATCAGTTATTTTACACCTTCTGTGTAAAAAATAGTTTGATATACTGCTAGAACTTTGAATCTAAAACAAGCAGTTAATATTGTAAGATTAATAGATTAGTATGAAACTTCTGTTGAAAATATTGAGTTTTTAAACTGTTAAATGCTTATTTAGTTATCTTTTCTTATTTTGTTTCAAATGACAAATAGCTGATTGACTTTAGTGCTTTGGTGTAAGTAAATGTGTAGAACTGATTTTGATTACTTTGTAATTTTGAACAATGTTTTTGTAAGTCTTGAAATACAGTTTATTGTGAACATTGTTTCTACTACTTGAATGTTCAACTTTTGTGTCATTAAAGGTAAACAAAGTGACGACTTGGGGCACACCATTTGGAAGAGAACAAGAGATTACAGCTGTATTTCCAACGATCACAGACAGTGCTACATCACTTGCTGAAGGAAAAGGTTCTAGTTCTGGATACAGTGAAACACATAACAGTTAAGCATAAAAACAACAACAAAAACATGAAAAAAGTTAAAACTGAGATATTTATTAATATAATATATGAATTTCTGTAATTACAACTGAGGTCAAATCATCCACGTTAAAAACAAAAATAAATTGTATTCACCATCTTCACTTTAACTTTTAGATTTGTAATAAATGACAGAAATACAAGTTTTAATATTCCATTACTTAAGTTTGAAAAATAATATAATTTATACTAAAGTATCAGTAATAAAGTACATAATTAATAATTCCAGTTCTATATTCTGTTATAGACTACTTTACATAATTAATAACTCCAGTTCTATTTTAAGCCCCCTAAATACACAGTTACTCTATTTTTGAAACATTTTAGCTAACCTCTGTAACCAAAAGGTTCAAGTCATATCTTACCTCCGATGATATGCTCACTTATGCTCTCCCCTAGTGGTAAGCTACACATTGAAACTGATATTTTTTAATGGACTTTGATTTTTGTAAGAATGGAATTTTCTTTTTCTACAAGTCTTAACAACAAGTTTCTGTCTCCTTGTTCTCAACCTGATATGTTGAGAGGTTTGGCTTGTTTCACGGGTACTCCATTCCACAACCCCCTAATGTACGCGTCTAGAAGATTCGCAGAACAATAAAACACTGCTTGTTTGTTGCTGGTGTCCATCATGACTAAGGACAGTTCATGCTCAAACTTCAAGGTCAAACTGGCATCTGAAACAATTACGTTTTCCTCACTTCTGCAAAAACGAATCTGGACTAAATGCACACAAATTCTGACATAGCAAATTTAGTTGTGATATAATCCAGATTTTAAAGACATGTGGGGGTGAGGCTGAGAAAACTGTTGTTAATTTGAGACATTAGAGTAAGTATTTTTAGAAGGTGTATTGCAAGTTCATGACTTGTTTGTGTCACTGACTGCCACACAGGAAAATGTTACATACAAGAAAATGACAATATTGTAAAGTCTGCAGTAACTTTAGTAGGCTTGCACATGAGCTTTTACAATCCCACTATGAGGGACTAGGAAGGCAGAAGGAAAATTTTATTTTCAAGTTGATATCAGAACTGAATTAGGTCCTAATCTAATAACAACTTTGATATAAAGACTAAACAAAACACCAGAAGCTTTGTCCTTCTCTTATATTCCATTTACAAAAAGAATAAACCTCTTTATAAAAACATTTAAAAATATCATTAGCTGAGAGTTAACACAAAAATATTCGTGCTTCTATGTGTAAAAACCTAGTTTCATTTATGCTTTCATATTAAATAAATCAAACTGAAAAAACTTAACCAAAATTTAAAATAAAGTAAGTGTTGTATCACAAAAGAACGTTTTATTCTGACGTAGACATAATAATACAAATAATAATAATAATGTGCATATTATTAATAACAATGAGTTTAATAATATCCAGAGACAGAACCATCAGTGTGACATCTCGTTTTTCTTCCACTTAAGGTTCTCTCAACATTTAATATTTGTGAATAGATGTGAAACAACAACCACATCTAAAAAAATTACCTAGTGAAGTTTGTGTGTATTTTTCTTATAGCAAAGTCACAATGGGCTATTTGCTGAATCCACTGAGGGGAAACCAAAGCATGATTTTAGTGTTGTAAATCCTTAGGCTTACTGCTAAACTATAGTGGGACTCCCATTGAAGAGAACAATTCGAGTTAGTAGAAACTACATAACGTTACTGATGGATGAACACCCTACAGTCTGGAATAGCTTAACTAGTGACAGACAAAAGTCTCTTTAATAACAACAGACAGTAAAGGTAACCTATTTCACCAGAGTTGACACTAAACAATCAGAAAAGACTTTACACACTGAGTGCCCAGCATGGACTCATAATCTGAGGGTTGCTGGTTCGAATCCCCGTCACACCAAACATGCTCACATTTTTAGCCCTTGGAGCATTATAATGTGATGGTCAATCCCACTATTAATTGGTAAAAGAGAAGCACAAGAGTTGGCAGTGAATGGTGATGACTAGCTGCCTTCCTTCTAGTCATACACTGGTAAATTAGGGACGGCTAGCACAGATAACCCTTGTGTAACTTTGTGCAAAATTCAAAACAAACCAAACCTAAGAAAGACACTGAATGGCCGATTATGCTTGTTTAAAAATACAACTAACGGTAAAAGTCTTATAAACATAATGATGTATAATATCAAAGCTGTAGATACAATATGACACGTGCCTTAGCCTTATCACTCGGTAAAAGGTCCCTTTTATACCCCATGATATTTAATCTTCAAAGGATCTCCTAATTGATATCTTATAAATTATTTAACAATATCAGTTTGGTCTCATGCTTGTTTACTATGGTGTATAAAACCTTGTGGTAAAACCAAAATAATATATGGATCCCTAAAGTATACAAGTTGTATTGTAACAGTTACCAATGTAATTACACTGATTGATCTATGAAGCAAACCCTGATTTACTATCAATTTGTTCACTATTTGTTGATATCAGTTGATGTGAGTTTCTAATTTTTGAAATTTTCATCAATCACTTGTTCATAAGTGTCACTTGATATGATTTTTACATTTTTTACTATTCATTAATTAACTGTTCGTTATTTGTTAGTGCCAGTTGATACAATTTTTAATATGATGTTAGTACATCAGAACATGTAGAACTAAACGTCCACACACCCTGTTTTGTTTCAGATTGAACTTTATACTGTGTGATGTTAGTACATCAGAACATGTAGAACCAAATGTCCACATACCCTGTTTTGTTTCAGATTGAACTTTATACTGTGTGATGTTAGTACATCAGAACATGTAGAACCAAACGTCCACACACCCTGTTTTGTTTCAGATTGAACTTTATACTGTGTGATGTTAGTACATCAGAACATGTAGAGCCAAACATCCACACACCCTGTTTTGTATTACATCAAATTTTATACTGTGTGATGTTAGTACATCAGAAAATGTAGAACCAAACGTCCACACACCCTGTTTTGTTTCAGATTGAACTTTATACTGTGTGATGTTAGTACATCAGAACATGTAGAACCAAACGTCCACACACCCTGTTTTGTTTCAGATTGAACTTTATACTGTGTGATGTTAGTACATCAGAACATGTAGAACCAAACGTCCACACACCCTGTTTTGTTTCAGATTGAACTTTATACTGTGATGTTAGTACATCAGAACATGTAGAACCAAATGTCCACATACCCTGTTTTGTATTACATCAAATTTTATACTGTGTGATGTTAGTACATCAGAACATGTAGAACCAAACATTTACATACCCTGTTTTGTATTACATCAAATTTTATATTGTGTGATGTTAGTACATCAGAACATGTAGAACCAAATGTCCACATACCCTGTTTTGTATTACATCAAATTTTATACTGTGTGATGTTAGTACATCAGAACATGTAGAACCGAATGTCCACATACCGTGTTCTGTTTCAAATGCTTTTCAGATAAATGACCTTATTTTGGGTTCTAATTACATATGGTCAAAATAATATATATTTCAGATCTTGTGTTTAACTTTAGGAATTCCTAAAAGTTGAGTTTTTATTATTTTGTTTGGAGCCTGTGCTTCGAGAACCTGTTTCTTGTTCTTGTTGAGTACAAGGCTACACAATGGGCTATCTACATTGTGCACACTGAAGGTATCGAAACTCAATTATTAGCATTGTAAACTTACAGATTTATTACTGAACTACTGTAACAGGAGCTCTGGGAGAATGGCATTATTATTTGACTGTCTGTAGTGTGATGGTTTCTCAGTATAAAACTGTTTTTTTCCTGACATAATTTTCCTCAAGAATGTATTGAGATTTTATCAAAGGGAAGCAACATTCTACATTTAATGTGTTAATATTTTATCAAATAGAAGCGACATTCTACATTTAATGTGTTAATATTTTATCAAATGGATGTGACATTCTACATTTAATGTGTTAATATTTTATCAAATGGAAGCAACGTTCTACTTTTAATGTGTTAATATTTTTTGAGTTGTTGTTTTCAAAATAAGTTTGATGTTACTTTGTCCAACATTGAATTCACTCAAGTTTCTAAAACTCAGTCAACTGAAACGTTTAATTTTACAATATTTTTCAAGCTCCTAGTTATTAACAGGACTGTTTGTCATTCGTGCACCTGTAAACTGTATTATATAGACAGCATTACACAAATAAACACTGCTTTAATGCTTCGTTTACACACCACAAGTTGTAAATGGAGTTTTTAAATTCAAACTACATCCCTTAGGTTACTTATAGATTATAAGTTTAATATCAAAGAGAATTAAAACAGTGAAACTACTCAGATTATTTAAGTCCGAAACAAGCTAAACAGTTTGAAGTGTTAATAATGTTTTAGTTGTTTAAGCATAACATAAACATAATTAAACATTGGGTTGCTTGCAAATGCTTTAATAGCTTTACGTTCTGTTCCAGATTATCTCACACAAAATATAAAACTGAAAGAAGGGAATCCATGTAAAAAAAAAATATACTTTGGACAGATTGTTAACTGTAATAAAAATAAGTCCACATACGTACATACACAAACACACGTGCACATATACACCTGAATCAATACGTAGGAAACAAGACGAAAGGATATTTAATTACATATGCATCACAGCACGTGCTATGCGATTTGTCTTGGAGAACATAACATCAAAACAATTAATTTTAAAACACTGGAGGAATTCCTAAAAGTTCCCTGGTGGATACAGAATGGCGTCGGTTGTGGCAATGTGGCTTTGATGCTCTAATTGTTAGCGGTAACAAATCAACCGGAATACTAAGACTTGCACTGTAGCAATGACAAGCACGCGCTGTTTAAATACAGCACGTGAGACTTGTCAACAAATAGGAAAGATGAATTTGTGAGTTTGTTTACTTTAAAAAAAATCACACGGTACTACAATTAACCTGAGCGTGGACAAATCGTGTTACAGTTTTTAAACACGCGCTACTTTTAGAGTTTGGTTTGTTTGTCTTGAATTTTGTATTAAAGCTACACGAGAACTATCTGCGCTAGACGTCCCCAGTTTTGCAGTTTAAGACTAGAGGGAAGGCAGCTAGTCATCACCACCACCCATTGCCAATTCTTGGGCTACTCTTTTACAAACGAAGAGTGGGATTGACCGTTACATTATAACGTTCTCGCGGCTGAAAGGGCGAGCATGTTTGGTACAATGGGAATTTGAGCCCGCAACCCTTTGAATTACGAGTCGAGTGCCTTAACCACCTGGCCATGCCGGGGCCTCCTTTTAGAGACTCGAGAGCAAGAGAAAAAAACACCAACCCCCAAACCAACAATTTGAATAGTAAAGTAACATTTCATGTTTTGTTTCGGTTCTTTATCGTGGTACTTAAAGAGAATGTTACACAATACCACAAGGATTCCCACCGTTTGAAGTATCTTTGTGACGTAAGCATCTATAATGTTCTCAAGCACGTGACGTCAAACGAGATCTTCAGATTATTTCTATAATCTGTTTGGTTGATGTTAAGTTTTGTGTAATATATAAACTAACACTTGTATGATTTATACATCGTAAAACAACCGAGTCTCAACTCCATGCTGGTAATATCTGGGCCAACTCACATCAATGAAACTTCTAATGACGCATACTGAAAAATCGTAATTTTAAGGGAGAAACTATATTTGTTAACAAAACGTTTATTGTTTTCCACAGAATCCTTAACAAAGCCCCCCAGTGGCTCAGCGGTATGTCTGCGGACTTGCACGCTAAAATCCAGGTTTCGATACCCGTGGTGGGCAGAGCACAGATAGCCCATTGTGTAGCTTTGTGCTTAATTCAAAACAACAACCTTAACCAAGCATAAATAATAAGTAAATGTTTTGGAAAGTTGTAAGGAAAAGCAAAGAGAGGTGAATATTGATCTAGTTAGAGAAAACAGGAAACAACGGTAACTACTGGGCTTTTCTTGTTTCCCTGCAGAGTAGGGTATGACCGTTACTTTTTTAACGCACACACGTTCCCAAAGTGCGGATCGCGTATTTGTGGGAACTGGTTGTATTCGGGTGTAACTTTCATCAAGTTATGTTACTATATCTCTAACAAATGTAGTACAGAAAATGATTAAAACTATCTCAGTGTCAGCAAATCCTTAAACACACCATGTTTAATATCTAACGTCTTCTGATTTTGGTGTTTATAAGATGGCGTTAAAACTGTATATTGCCATTTGTTTCAACAAAATCTTGAGGTTTGATTTAAAGAAGTTTTAGCATTTTCCAAAAACAAACAACAACACTAAATGTAAAGACGTTTAAGCCTTACAAAGTGCAGATAAAAGTTTGACGTTTGTCTAAATGTTTGTATCACATGCTAGAACGAATGCAGCAAAACATTATAACAAATAATATGTCAGAAACAATGGTGCCAGTGTATGATGGTGAGATTATAAAAACACAAGTACCGAATTTCAATCAGTTTAGAACGTTATTTGTGTAAAAATGTACTAATGTGATGTCGGGTAAAAACGACCTCCGCACTTGAAGACCGTGGGTTTGACTAAAATAGAAGTCTTTCTTATTATTACGTATTTTCACGTGCGTACTCGTGAAGTTTCCAGTTTTGTTTTTTTTTGTTCAGCAAATATCAAATATTACTACTTATCAGCAAGCCTGGAAGGACGCTCGAAATACAATCTACGTGTAGCGAGATTAAAACTTGTTCCCGAGCATGACATGTTCGTCCTTTAAGTCGGGGGGAGGGGGGGGTGTTATAGTTGTCTGATTAATCCTCATATTTCTTAACTTTGTAAAGATTAATTCAAGAGTTCGCAGTGGGCAGTGGGTGATGTTGAAGGTGTCTTTTCTCTAGAATTTCACTGCTAAATTAGGGACAGCTAGTGAAGATAGCTCTCGAGTAGCTTTGCCCCAAGTTCAACAAACAAATGTATCAGCCCCAGCAAAGCAAGACAAACTGTATATAACCGAGTCTCATCCATAGGTCGCCATCAAATTAATGGGTCTTGCGAGTCATGTGCAACTAAACATTCTCCACTTTTTCGAATGAGTGACTAAAAACATCATATGTTTTATAGAACGAATGACGAGGAACATCATATTTCTCATCGAACAGTGACTAGGTTGTTTTTTTGTTTTTGGAATTTCGCACAAAGCTACTCGAGGGCTATCTGTGCAAGCCGTCCCTAATTTAGCAGTATAAGACTAGAGGGAAAGCAGCTAGTCATCACCATCCACCAACAACTCTTGGGCTACTCTTTTAACAACGAATAGTGGGATTGAACGTAACATTATAACGCTCCCACGGCTGGGAGGGCGAGCATGTTTAGTGCGACCGGGATTCAAACCCGCGACCCTCGGATTACGACTCGATAATACGCCTGACCATGCCGGGTCCACATACAAGTCAATAATTTAAAAACACGAATATTCACAATAAGATTAAGTGTAGTGTTACGTATAATTATCTTGACAAACATGAATATTTCATTTAAATAATAAATACACGCACGTGGAATCTTCTTCTAATACATTTAATTAGAAAAACTAAATATTACTGGCTGGTTCGCTATTCCTTGAAATAATGTTGGGTTTTAAATTATAACTTAAAAATCGGATATGGTAATAACTTCAATCAATGAAATTGACAATAATTACAGTTCAATTGTTTAATGTGATTCACACACTAAAAGTAGATCAGGGCACACAGTACTACTATATCTGACGGACTGAGGACCTTTGGTGTCACGACGTGGTATAAGTTGTGTGGCTGACATGTTACAACTCGTTATTTCACACGTAGCAACACAACTGTTACCACTCTTTACATCATATCCTTTTCAGCACAACCGCTCCAATAATTTTATAATGACCTAGACTGACCAAAGGCCGTTTTCTCAACTTCCACCGATGCACATAACTTCATATTAAGTTGAAAATATCAGAGTTTGAAGTTACCAATTCAGATGGATGTACTGTATTGTATTACTACATTCGTCCATCGTAGCCACGGATGGACCACTGATACACCTCAGCTCAGGAGTATGTCTGTTTCTTGTTTATGAAATTATGGGATAGAAACAGATGTTTCTAGACAGACTAAAAGTGGATCACGTGCAAGTGACCCGATATTTACCACATAATGAATACCCACTGGACATTTGAGTAACTCTTTTAACACTCCTATTTCCAAACTATCAAACGTACAGTACGTATATGGCCGATAGTGTTTATGTAAGCTTTCCACGATTTTATTTATTAATGTAATTGTAACGTTTTTTGTTTATTTACTGTTAAAGTCTAAAGCCACAAAACACACTATCTATGTTGTGCCCACCTATGGTTTGTCCATTAGTCGTATATTACTGGGGAAATGCCCCCACAAGGCTGGTTGAACAATTCCGCAAAGGAAGTTCATTCATGTTGTCTCTCTGTCTAAAGCCAGTGTCCAACCCAGTAACCACCAGTCATGGCTGTTGTGTGGTCTCTCTGTCTAAAGCCATTGTCCAACACCGTCACCCCCCGCCATGGCTGTTGTGTGGTCACTCTGTCTAAAGCCATTGTCCAACACCGTCACCACCCGCCATGGCTATGGACGTGTGAAGAATTCGTGTTTTATCTTTACCATTTATTTTTTAAATACAATTATATTAATAAATAATGAAAACACTATCGTGTATTTTCTGCCCCCTATATCTAAAAAACACAGTTATTTTCTTTTTGCGTTGAAAAATGTTTACACATTCTCCACAGTTTTAGCTATTATGTTAAACATTGATAAATTAGTACTGAGTGAAGCTATGGATGAGAAATCGGTGATTTAATAACAGCAACTGTGTGCTCTGTGATTAAACGTGTTTCCAGTACGTTCACTGCATGTTGATTTCTCCTGTTAATTGTCATCAGTACATACTCCATTACTGAAATCAGAAGTATATGAATTCATGCAGTAATGCCATGATATATCCAACAAATAAATTAAAAAGCTCTTGACATAAAAATTGGGTAATATCTTGACATATATTTGTTTTCTTTCTACATTCGTTTGAAAAATGATGCGTTGGGAAAATTGTTTGATTGTTTTTTTTAATTTCGCGCAAAGCTATACGAAGGCTATCTGTGCTAGCCGTCTCTAATTTATCAGTGTAAGACTAGATGAAAAAGAACTAGTCATCATCACCTACTGCCAACTATTTTACCAACGAATAGTGGGATTTAACGTTAGTTTGTAATGCCCCTCATGGCTGAAAAGGTGAGCATGTCTCGTATGACGGGGAATCGAACTCGTGACTCTCAGATTTCGAGTTAAGCGTCTTAACCATCTGGTCATGCCGGGCCAGAGTATACTAAGACTGATCTATATTAATATCCAAAGTTTCAAAATAACGGAAACTTATCATTGACCCCCAAGTGTATGTCTTAAAATTAATATTTTGAAATAATGCATATTCGTTGGTTGTTGCGCACAAAGCTACACAATAGGCTGTGTTCTGCATATCAGTGGTATCGAAACCCAGTTTCTAACGTTCTAAGACCGCAAACATACCCCTGAAACAAGAGAAAACGACATGCACAACGATGAAACACTATATTGATAGTGATTGAATCTACACAGGTAAACCTTAAGCCGAGATTTCACATGAAAAGAAACAAACTAAAAGCCATTGCACAAAACGAACCACATTTTACATAAA
This sequence comes from Carcinoscorpius rotundicauda, assembly GCA_011833715.1. Lineage (NCBI taxonomy): Eukaryota > Metazoa > Arthropoda > Merostomata > Xiphosura > Limulidae > Carcinoscorpius > Carcinoscorpius rotundicauda. The sequence continues at coordinate 71,722,290 of CM022402.1, read as the reverse complement.
AATTCTGAATTAACTGAAACTACTTTCAAGATTTCCTTCAAAGTAATGAGCACATCAGTTTTACACTATTATTAACCACTTAGTAATACTCTGTTAAGTGTTAAAACATAACTTACTGACCTGGGGCCTACAAGGACTCCAAGGATTTTATCAGTTATATACAGGGTGTCTCAAACAGACTTTGAATGATTATAACTCTTTTTTTCATAGGTGCAACTGATTTAAATTAATGGCAGAAGCAAGACTGAGCTCTGAGAAAAGAAAATTTATATTAAATTGTTACTCAAAGTTCGAGAACATTGCTAAAGTGCAAAGACTGTTCAGAAGGGAGTTTCAAACAGATCCACCAACTCAACTAAAGACTGTTTAGAAGGGAGTTTCAAACAGATCCACCAACTTAGAAGGGAGTTTCAAACAGATCCACCAACTCGACTCATCAGTACTTGCATCATAGATAAGTTTGAAACAAATGGAACTGTCCAAAACATCCATAAAGGGCGTTCCGGAAGACCGCAGTTGTCTACCAGTCCCACACGAGAAGCAGAGCTGTTGGAAAGTCTCTACCAATCTCCAAGAAAATCTATTCGGCAAACAGCTCGTGATACAGGAATACCAAAATCAAGCGTCCATCTCATGTTGAAGCGCGTTCATTGGAACAGTTTTATTCTGGCATTAGTCCACGCCCTCAATGAAGTTGACCCTGACCGGACAGTTGAATTTTGTGAGTGGTACCTGACAAAATCTCCAGAGGATGCACAGTTTCCAAGATTGTCTGGAGCGATGAGGCCACATTTAAGTTAAATGGTTCAGTTAATTACCACAATTGCACCTACTGTGCACCTCAGAACCTGCATGTTACGGTTGAACACCACACAAACTTACCAGGGGTTACACAGTGTGGTGTGGATTATCAGCATTGGACGTAGTTGGACCATTCTTTTTCGAAAACACAGTCGCTGGTCTCGATTATCTGAATTTGCTCGAAGAATCTGTCTTGCAACGCATTCGAGAGCAATCTGGAGATAAGGAGTTTTATTTCCAGCAAGATGGAGGACCTATCTTCACTAAGATTTGCCAAACAGGTGGATTGGGCGAAGAGGTAGCATGGAATTTCTCCCACGTTTACCAGAACTCACACTCTGGAATTTGTTTTAAGGGGATATGTCAAATATAAGGTTAACAGCACAAAACCTGCAACAATCAATGAGCTGAGAGCAGCAACTGAAATAGAAAGAACTCAAATAACAAATGAAATGATTCGTAAAGTTTGCAATTCCATCTGTCCGCGTTATCACCAATTCCTGGATCAGAACAGTCATTAGTTCGGACACCTGCGATAATTCAAGAGATTCTTCACTTGTCTTCTTAAACTTGGATTATAAAACCTAGATATATCTAAATAAACATTGTATTTATGGTCATTCAAAGTTAGTAAACATTCTTTTTTGGAATACCCTGTATATGTTTACACTGTTATTACAAGTGTATGCTAATTCATGTAATTGCCAACCAGAAACCCTGGATCAATATAACACACTTGTTTCGAAACAAGCAGCTATAATCTAATATTTATGTTGGGCGCACGTGGACTACATACTGTCATTGACCATCACTATATATTTAGTTTGTCCTATACCATACAAATCATATTTCTAAATAATTATTCTTCTATATAGGCTGTTGTAGACGATACATCAACAACGTATCATCTCATCTGTTTACAGCATTATTGTGATAAGAATGTATTCACATCTCATTCTACAACATCCCGCCCTACTTTATAGAAACCAGTAAATAGTCTGTTTATTCGAGTTTCAATCCAAGGCCCACTTTCAGGTGTTCAAATACGTTTGTTTTTATTTTAAGCATCCGGTCAGTTACTTCTTTCTTTCTTTGTGAACCTGACGATGGCCAAAAAAGGTCGAAACGTTGTTCGCTATTCCACGTAAAATAATTTCTCAACCCAAACGAGACGTTTTTGCAAACATATTTCTCTGCTAGCTGCCTTTATCAACCACTTAGTGATAGATACTCTATCAGGTGTTAAAATATGGCTTGTCGCTATTATAATATATGATTCTATGAATTTACTATTGAAAATCAGCATATTTGGTAATGTATGACATTTAGTAAACAAACCCAGTTACGTTCAGAAATCGTCTAGTATAAGAAACCAAAACGTAGATGACACACCATATTCCCACGTTTAGAAACAGCGCTATCTCACGGAGTTATTGTGTAAATGAATACTTGATCCTGCCTGAGGATATACGATTATCAAACGCACGAAAGCAGGCTAGTTCACCTGGAACTTCCGTTAACCGGCAATATGTTATTACAGTGAAACGTAAGGATCGTCCAAAACACGATCGGCATTTTACTCGTGGAAAATTTTATGGTATAATTTAAGCGATGCTTGAAGCTGAACTTACACACAAGTTAAATGGAACAATAACAAACTAGAATAGGTGTTGGTCGATCGGTGAGATTCGTCCAGCACTGATTTCACTGACCCTTCAGTTGAAGCTCTCTGTCATGGCATATGTCACAAGGAAGCAATTTTGGTAGGTCACTCGTGCTTACAGAACGCTAGCAAATGCTTGAACCGATGACGGAGGAAACACGTTGAGTGAGGACATGTGGGTCACAATACAAAGTGCCGACACGGTGAGGTTCGTTCATCAGAGTATACAAGAATATACACTGGTATAGCTACGAAGAGCACCGTTTCTCTCTTCGGTTCTAGCTATAAAAATTGATTAGGTTCACAAATTAGGTCTTTAGAAAATATTTTGTAAAGGTTTACATTTCATTGTTTTAGTTAACTTGTTTTCCATAACATTTCATTGTTTTGGTTAACTTGTTTTCCATAAAATTTCATTGTTTTGGTGACCTTGTTTTCTATAACATTTCAACTGAACAAGATGTGTTCATTATTCAATCAAGGTGGTTAACACAGCAGATAACCAAGTATAGATCTGTCCCGGTAACCGAGGGATATGTTTGAGAGCTTATAACACAGAAACTTATAAGAACATTTTGAGTCACGGTAACCGTTAAATTTGATTGAGCTATTCATACGTTTTGAAAGTCACAAACATCAAGGAACAACAGAAATTCATAAATAAATGTACAGTTACAAAAAAACTAGTCTGACACGTTAACTATCAGTTCCTCTTTGTTTATGTTTGTTAAAAGTTAATTGAACAACTAGTCTGACACGTTAACTATCAGTTCCTCTTTGTTTATGTTTGTTAAAAGTTAATTGAACAACTAGTCTGACACGTTAACTATCAGTTCCTCTTTGTTTATGTTTGTTAAAAGTTAATTGAACAACTAGTCTGACACGTTAACTATCGGTTCCTCTTTGTTTATGTTTGTTAAAAGTTAATTGAACAACAAGTCTGACACGTTAACTATCGGTTCCTCTTTGTTTATGTTTGTTAAAAGTTAATTGAACAACAAGTTTGACACGTTAACTATCAGTTCCTCTTTGTTTATGTTTGTTAAAAGTTAATTGAACAACAAGTCTGACACGTAAATTATCGGTTCTTCTCTATGTTTGTTAAATTCACTGATGTTTTGAACTCTTATGACGTCATAATTTTACTTCCTTTTATTCTTGCACACCTAACGATATTTATGAAATAACTCAGTACAATTATTTAATGATAGTATAAACTGACGAGAAATCGTTATCTACCTATAGTAACCATCGAGTCACAACTATGTGTGTGTATATATATATATATATATATATAAAGAAACAAAAGAGCTTAACACGGTCCTGCACTAGAAAATTGTAGTCACGGGTTCGAATCCTGTTACCAACATTTTCACCCTATCGGGTGAAGAGTTAATGCCGCTGTTTGTTGAGAAACCTTAAAGTTGGTGTTGACCAGTTTATCATTTCTGAATTAGAGACGGTTAGTTCAGATAAACATGGAGTAGCTTTGAGAGGATTTAAATTCATATAAAAATAATAAACTAATAATTAAATAATTATAATAAACAAGAAATCAGAAACTGAATCAGTTAAAACCAGCTGATGGTCTTTCAAATACCAACCAATTATACACAATAGCACCCGATGGACTTTCTAATAACGACCACATGTAGACAATACCAAATGATGGACTTTCAAATACCAACCAATTATACACAATAGCACCTGATGGACTTTCTAATAACGACCACTTGTAGAAATACCAAATGATGGACTTTCAAACACCAACAAATTATACACAATAGCCACTGATGGACTTTCTGATAACGACCACTTATACACAATAGTAGCTTATGGACTTTCTAATAATGACCGCTAATAGAATATTTAATACACTCTGTCAGACGTAAGTAAAAAGTCAGGTCCTGTGTAGTTATGTAATTAGTGGATTTAAACTCAGTGATTGTTTATCCAACACAAAGTTGACGGATGTCAGCTGAATACAAATTGTTTACGACTACGTAGTAAAATAACTTTATGAAGCCTGCCATACAAAACAATGTTGTTGTATGTTACAAGTAAAAAGCCCACCAGTGGCTCAGCGGTATGTCTGTGGACTTACAAGTCAAAATCCGGGTTTCGATACCCGTGGTGGGCAGAGCACAGATAGCCCATTGTGTAGCTTTGTGCTTAATTCTAAACAACTACAAGTAAAAAAAACCGTGAACAATTGTACTTAGGTTTTATGGCTATGTCATCAACAGATACTGTTGTTGTATGTTACAATTGTACTTAGGTTTTACGGCTATGTCATCAACAGGACACTGTTGTTGTATGTTACACGAAACCGTGAACAATCGTAGGTATGTTATTTTTTTGTACGGTAAATAAACAGATGGTTGCACCAACACAACACCTTTATCTGGAATATTTCTAAATAACTTTGGAGACGAAAGAAAATATACAATGTTTTACTACTCTGATGGGATAGGGAACATCACATATGTTTATCACTATGATAAACAATCTCCAGTACGTTTCTCCGTAACAAAAACCGTATTAATATATATATGTACCCTGTGATTACCTTCAGTCTATCAAACCATAGTTAATTAATAAGTAACGAAACTCATCTGCTTGTTTAAAGTAAGTTTCACAGAATTCCAGCTGTTTAGTTCACTGCTGGCAAAGTCTATCGAGACTGCAGTGAAAGTAAGTTATCTTCAACTAAATTCGTTGTCCGAAGGCCCGAGATAAGTGAGTCCCAGGTTCGGAAAGAGACGAGCCTTACTTACTTTGATGACCACGTCAAACCACAAGTTTGACTTCACTCTTGACCTCGAACGTGCCCTATTTTATGACGCAATTATTTTGTTCAGTGGAAGTTTTCACAGAAGTTAAAATGTCTAATTACTGCTTCATAACACACTTTGTAGAAATCGTCTTGTCCAATTGACTAAGACAAGGACATTTTCCAATAAATGAATGTTTGAAATACGTCTTATGCAATGAACGTAATTCTAATCGCACGTGATTACGTAGAACCACTACACTCACTGGCATTCATGTCCGATACGTGTATGTTAATATTACGTATGCAACTGTGGCTATAATTATAATATACAGGAAGGACGTTAAGTGTTATGTTACGCAAATAAGGTGGCGAAACGTGGCACCATGAAACATGTGACCAACACCTATACGTTTGATTTACGACATATTCTCGACCATTTTATACTACACTGGTAGACTTCTGAATATATGATATCGTAATGACGAGAAACCCACTTGAAGTAAAAATGTATCTCAAGACGGCTGGTATGGATACTAAAACTTTAATTAAAATAAAGTATAGATCATCGTTCCGACCTGAGAAGGTCGAAACGTTGTTTTCTACTCTATTTTAATAAGTTTTAATACCCACACTATCCGTCTTGAGATACATTGCGTATATCAATATTTCTAAGAGTGTTTTCGTCAGAAACGAAAATTTCACAAAACAAAATGTTTAGGAGAGCAATATATACGAAAACATATCATAATTTAATCGGGACTGAAGTCGTCATATACAGGTGATATCATGATTATGAGAGAGAAAACCCTCTAACCCATATCGTATGATTAACACCATAATGAACAAATGTTTGAAGTTAACCCCCTAAAATTCAAGCCACATATCTCGAAATCGATTAAAGAAAAATGCCCAGCCTGGCCTTCGACACACAATCTGAAGGTCGTGAGTTTGAATCTTCATTCCACAAAACACATTCGCCTATTCAGCCCTAGGGTATTACAAGTACACAAAATTCCACTGTTCGTTGGTAAAAAGAGTAGCTCAAGAGTTGGCGGATCATGTTGACGACTAGCTGCCTTCCCTCTAGTCTTACACTGCTAATTTAGAGAGAATAGCCCCCGTGTAGCTTTGAATGAAATTCTAAACAAATCAAACAAGTGTATTATTGACATTTAGAATATCAATATTTAAAATATTCTTTTCCAATAACAAATAAAAATAGAAAACCTAATACTACATATTCACCTATTCCAACCCAAACACACTTGAAGTAACATTAATCCTCTCCGTATTTTAACTATCTTTCATTAATTTCGCGGAACGTCAGTGTTAACGACAACTAACAGCTCCAGCAGTCAAAAATTTTGTATTCGGAATCTCTTGATAGCGATTCCACGCAGTTCCTATTGAAACTACGTACCACAGTAGGTAAATACCCTTTTTAACATGTTAATCTCTGCCTGAAGTATATTAGTAGGAATTTTCTATTTAAATTAATGGTGCAGTTTTAATATTTGATTATAAAACAATACACATAATGAAAGAAGAGAGACATTTTCGATGTTCTAAAAATAACTATATTTTTTTCTTAAACCTTATTTTAATGTTCTTGTGTCATTTTAAACGACCCCTTATTATTTACGAAATGCTGTAAAATGTATTATATGCACATGAAAACCAAGCGAAAATTATTTGGGTTACTACAACTTAAAAGTAGCGCCATCTCTCGGATTATAAGTAACCCGAAGCTATTTATTTTTCGATTTTCATGAATGACTAAGCGTAGTCGATGCTTCATAAATGAAAAACAAATGCCTTAACTTCAATATCTTTCGTCAGAAGTTCAGTAAAAAACATACAGATATGCATAGTTTAAAAGAGAGAACTAGTTATGTGATAACAACATTCATTCTTATAACACTTACCTCGTCTGTTCTAACATAAAGTCAAAACCGTACACGATACCCAAACAAAACTTATGTTGTGGTTACCATTCCTATATACAACCTAAAGAAAAATACGTGAAGATTCTTTTCTTCATTTGGTTTACATAAAATTAAAACGACACTGCTAATTACATATACGCGACATGAATATTTAATAAGCGACTCAGACTGGTATAAATATTAAATTAGATGTTTCAGGTTAGTTAATACAAATGAAATGGCTGAATTTTTTATTTGTGTGCACACAACTTTTGTTACATGATACTGTAAGAACAACAACAAAAAAGGCTATCTTTGACAAACTGTAGTGTAAGACGGTGTCAGGAGAAGTGTGGGTAGGGTACCATTACTACTTTTGCACATTTCACTCATAGAGCAACTGTAAACTATGTTATATTAATCTTATCGGGAGCACGCCCCAAAATACCCCCAGACTGAGCTGCTTTTGCTAATATTTGTAATTTCAAACACTAATTATTAATTTTGTATAACTGTCAAGTACCCACACTTTGTAAGTTCTTCATACATTACTATATGATGAAGTACTGAGATGTATTTATATTGTTAAATCTCTTACTATTCTATCAAAATACTTGTTACACTGTATAATTACCTGAAAAGTTTAAATAGTTAGCTACAATGTAAGATTTACAAATTATTTGTTTTAATAACGCTTAATTTTAAATTTATTTACCTTTCTTATAAATTTCAAATACCTTTTAAAATATGTTCCTAGTGAAACTTCACATTCAGATCAAGAGATACAATATACCAATCTACTGTTGTGGATTATTTTATTAACTATTACCTCACTGATTACAGTTTGTTTAACACTACTAAACTTTATTTAAAATATTATTAAACTAGTAAGTGTGTTTATCACCATATGCTAGTAAACAATGGATATGACAAATAATACCACCATTTACCATGTCATCAAACTGTTTCTTATGTATGTAATATGGACTAACAGATGTCACTTACCTTGAATTGATGTTTATGTGCTTTATTGTGCACGTGTCCTTATCTGTAATGGATAATTTATACATTAGTTCATTAAACCACACAATCGTAATGTGACAAGACTTACATCACCTGAATCATTTCTCTAATGTCCAATGAGTCTTGAAAGGTCATTTAACATGAAGTTTAGTGGACAGTGCTAAAAAGAAATGATAATTCTATATACATTCCATAACCAATAACCATTCAACACGGTATTACAGATTTGATGTGAGAATTATGAATTATTGATTTTACCCGACGTTGCTGATTTAGTAACATTTTGAAGCAGAAGACAGTAATGTCCACACACACTATTCTTGGATAGCGGCAAGAAAAACTGAAAATCTCTATATTAGAGGTTCTTCAGGCTAAGCGAGTAAAGTATGCACACTGTACGATGTGCAAAAACATGTTTTTTGTTTTTCACGTGATCATCACCGACTTCTGACAATCAGAGTGATACTGATGTTGTTAATTAACACACATATCTCGTGTACAAATAGTTCTGTGACTCATCTGTACAATAAACACGTACATTTACCTCACTACGTTAAGATAAATATAGTAGCCTTAATTATAGTGAACATTCTTTATTGAGTACGGTACCTATTTAGTGGACCATCACCATGAATGTGATATTACAGAACATCTGTTGTAGATCTTTCATATCCTTTATAAGCAATGCTACTTATGGATATCAGTTACCTACAGCTTATTGCATTAACTTACATACACTTCAGGCCTGAATATTTAGATTACCAGAAAAAAAAACAACTCTTCATTCTCACGTAAATTTACCTTACCCTCAAAAAGAAAAACAAATTTGTTTTTTAAAGTTGTTTCTTTAAAAGTACAATTAACCTGATTGTATAAAAATGACTCAAAGAATAGGTTTTTGTTTTGTTTGTTCTTTTTAATTTCTTAAAAACTGAAAACAAGCTACTTTAGGGCTACCTATGTTAGCCATCCTTAATTTTAAACCGATAGACTAGAGGAAAAGCAGCTAGTGATGGTTTGTTTGTTTTGAATTTTGCACAAAGCTACTCGAGGGCTATCTGTGCTCGTCGTCCATAATTTAGCAGTGAAAGACTAGAGGGAAGGCAGCTAGTCATCACTACCCAACGCCAACTCTTGGGCTACTCTTTTACGAACGAAGAGTGGGATTGGACGTTACTTTATAACGTCCTCACGGCTGAAAGGGCGAGCATGTTTGGTACAATGGGAATTTGAGCCCGCGACCCTTAGAATTACGAATCGAATGCCTTAACCACCTGGCAATGCCAGAGCCTCCTTTTAGAGCCTCGAGAGCAAGAGAAAAAACACCAAACCCCAAACCAACAATTTTAATAGTAAAGTAACATTTCATGTTCTGTTTCGATTCTTTATCGTGGTACTTAAAGAGAATGTTACACAATACCACAAGGATTCCCACTGTTTGAAGTATCTTTGTGACGTAAGCATCTATAATATTCTCAAGCACGTGACGTCAAACTAGATCTTCAGACTATTTCTAAAAACTGTTTGGTTGATGTTAAGTTTTGTGTCATATATAAACTGACACTTGTACGATTTATACATCGTAGGACAACCGAGTCTCAACTCCATGCTGGTAATATCTGGGCCAACTCACATTAATGAAACTTCTAATGACGCATACTGAAAAATCGTAATTTTAAGGGAGAAACTATGTTTGTTAACAAAACGTTTATTGTCTTCCACAGAATCCTTAACCAAGCATAAATAACAAGTAAATGTTTTGGAAAGTTGTAAAGAAAAGCACTGTTGTTGTATGTTACAAGTAACAAAAAACCGTGAACAATTGTACTTAGGTTATATGGCTATGTCATCAACAGACACTGTTGTTGTATGTTACAAGTAACAAGAAACCGTGAACAATTGTACTTAGGTTTTATGGCTATGTCATCAACAGACACTGTTGTTGTATGTTACAATTGTACTTAGGTTTTATGGCTATGTCATCAACAGGACACTGTTGTTGTATGTTACATGAAACTGTGAACAATCGTAGGTATGTTATTTTTCTGTACGGTAAATAAACAGATGGTTGCACCAACACAACACATTTATCTGGAATATTTCTAAATAACTTTGGAGACGAAAGAAAATATACAATGTTTTACTACTCTGATGTGATAGGGAACATCACATATGTACTGTCTTTATCACTACGATAAACAATCTCCAGTACGTTTCTCTGTAACAAAAACCGTATTAATATATATATGTACCCTGTGATTACCTTTAGTCTATCAAACCATAGTTAATAAATAAGTAACAAAACTCATCAGCTTGTTTAAAGTAAGTTTCACAGAATTCCAGCTGTTTAGTTCATTATTGGCTTGCAAAGTCTATAGAGACTGTTGTGAAAGTAAGTTATCTTCAACTAAATTTGTTGTCCGAAGCCCCGAGATAAGTGAGTCCCAGGTTCGGAAAGAGACGAGCCTTACTTACTTTGATGACCACGTCAAACCACAATAGTTTGACTTCACTCTTGGATCTTGACTCGAACGTGCTCTTTTTTATGACGCAATTATTTTGTTCATTGGAAGTTTTCACATTAGTTACAATGTCTAATTACTGCTTCATAATACACTTTGTAGAAATCGTCTTGTCCAATTGACTAAGACAAGGACATTTTCCAACAAATGAACGTTTGAAATACGTCTTATGCAATGAACGTAATTCTAATCGCACGTGATTACGTAGAACCACTACACTCACTGGCATTCATGTCCGATACGTGTATGTTAATATTACGTATGCAACTGTGGCTATAATTATAATATACAGGAAGGACGTTAAGTGTTATGTTACGCAAATAAGGTGGCGAAACGTGGCACCATGAAACATGTGACCAACACCTATACGTTTGATTTACGACATATTCTCGACCATTTTATACTACACTGGTAGACTTCTGAATATATGATATCGTAATGACGAGAAACCCACTTGAAGTAAAAATGTATCTCAAGACGGCTGGTATGGATACTAAAACTTTAATTAAAATAAAGTATAGATCATCGTTCCGACCTGAGAAGGTCGAAACGTTGTTTTCTACTCTATTTTAATAAGTTTTAATACCCACACTATCCGTCTTGAGATACATTGCGTATATCAATATTTCTAAGAGTGTTTTCGTCAGAAACGAAAATTTCACAAAACAAAATGTTTAGGACAGCAATATATACGAAAACATATCATAATTTAATCGGGACTGAAGTCGTCATATACAGGTGATATTATGATTATGAGAGAGAAAACCCTCTAACCCATATCGTATGATTAACACCATAATGAACAAATGTTTGAAGTTAACCCCCTAAAATTCAAGCTACATATCTCGAAATCAATTAAAGAAAAATGCCCAACACAAAACATATTCACCCATTCAGTACAAACAATTCCACTGTTCGTTGGTAAAAGAGTAGCTCAAGAGTTGGCGGATCATGATGACGACTAGCTGCCCTCCCTCTAGCCTTACACTGCTAATTTAGGGAGGATATTCCCGTGCAGCTTTGCAGGAAATTCTAAACATATCAAACAAGTATATTATTGACATTTAGAATATCAATATTTAAAATACTCTTTTTCAATAACAGATAAAAACAGAAAACCTAATACTACATATTCACCTATTCCAACCCAAACACACTTGAAGTAACATTAATCCTCTCCGTATTTTAACTATCTTTCATTAATCTCGCGGAACGTCAGTGTTAACGATAACTAACAGCTCCAGCAGTCAAAAATTTTGTATTCGGAATCTCTTGATAGCGATTCCACGCAGTTCCTATTGAAACTACGTACCACAGTAGGTAAATACCCTTTTTAACATGTTAATCTCTGCCTGAAGTATATTAGTAGGAATTTTCTATTTAAATTAATGGTGCAGTTTTAATATTTGATTATAAAACAATACACATAATGAAAGAAGAGAGACATTTTCGATGTTCTAAAAATAACTATATTTTTTCTTAAACCTTATTTTAATGTTCTTGTCTCATTTTAAATGACTTCTTATTATTTACGAAATGCTGTAAAATGTATTATATGCACATGAAAACCAAGCGAAAATTATTTGGGTTACTACAACTTAAAAGTAGCGCCATCTCTCGGATTATAAGTAACCCGAAGCTATTTATTTTTCGATTTTCATGAATGACTAAGCGTAGTCGATGCTTCATAAATGAAAAACAAATGCCTTAACTTCAATATCTTTCGTCAGAAGTTCAGTAAAAAACATACAGATATGCATAGTTTAAAAGAGAGAACTAGTTATGTGATAACAACATTCATTCTTATAACACTTACCTCGTCTGTTCTAATATAAAGTCAAAACCGTACACGATACCCAAATAAAACTTATGTTGTGGTTATCATTCCTATATACAACCTAAAGAAAAATACGTGAAGATTCTTTTCTTAATTTGGTTTACATAAAATTAACACGACACTGCCAATTACTTATACGCGACATGAATATTTAACAAGCCACTTAATTTATACGATGTAAAACAAAAATTTTATGAAATGCCATTTGTATGTATTGGATAGGGAAAAAAGCGGGGTGAAATGTTGGAAAAACAGCAGGCCTAAACGTCATACCAATTCTGTTTTAAAGTCACCATACATGCAGTTCCTTAAATTAATTTATGTATATAAATAATGTTAGAACATTTTCCTTACTACGTTTTTATACAGTAGACCAACTTTAATAATTACGTACATATAGGTTACAGATTTATTTCATTTTACACCGGAGATAAAATGAAAATGGAATCCGTGATTTAGAGGCCTAATGCATTTTTTGACTAGCTGTTCCCTTTACAGTTACTTAAAACTAAATATATATGTAATCATATCACACTGTATCATAGAAATTAGTTTAAAGTAGAGTTTTCCCCCCACATTTCTCTAATTTATCCATTGCGGCTCAAACTCGATTCTCTGTTGTTTTTGTTCCATTATCATTTCATTACGGCTGGCAGGCTAGCAGGGGACGCTTCCCTTTCATATGCCATAATATAAAATTGCAGAGTACATTGGCTATAGAAGTTGGATGAACAGAACAAATTTTATATGAAGCGCTATTTATGTATGCAGTACTACTATTCAAAAGTTACGGTTTAAAACCGAAACCCAGCGAAATATTGGGAAAAGAACAGACCTAAAAGTCGCAATAAAACAAGCTAAATGTAGATGTTTTTCTTCTCCCAGTGTCCTTCCTAAGGTGTAGGGAACTTTAGAATAGACTTGAAAGTGTAGGTAATTCAACAGTAGACTTCAAGGTGTAGGAAATATTAGAATAGACTTGAAGGTAGAGGAAACTTTGGGATAGAGTTGAAAGTGTAGAACACTTTAGAATAGACTTCGAAGTGTAGAAACCTTCAGAACAGAGTTCTAGGTGTAGGGAAATTTTGAATAGACTTGAAGGTGTGCGGAACTTTTGAGTAGAGTTGAGGGTTTAGGAAACTTTAGAATAGACTTGAAGATATAGCAAATTCTATAAAAGACTTGAAGACACAGGAAACATTAGAATAGACTTGAAGGTATAGGAAACTTTAAAATAGGGTTAAAGGTACACGAAAATTTAGAAAAGAGTTGAAAGTACAGGGATCTTTAAACTACACTTCAAGGTGTAGGGAACATTAAATTAGACTTTAAAGTGTAGGGAACATTAAAATACACTTCAAGGTGTAGGGAACATTAAATTAGACTTGAAAGTGTAGGGAACATTAAACTAAACTTTAAAGTATAGGGAACATTAAAATACACTTCAAGGTGTAGGGAACATTAAAATACATTTCAAGGTGTAGGGAACATTAAAATACACTTCAAGGTGTAGGGAACATTAAACTGGACTTTAAAGTGTAGGGAACATTAAACTAGACTTGAAAGTGTAGGGAACATTAAAATACACTTCAAGGTATAGGGAACATTAAACTGGACTTGAAAGTGTAGGGAACATTAAAATACACTTCAAGGTGTAGGGAACATTAAACTGGACTTTAAAGTGTAGGGAACATTAAAATACACTTCAAGGTGTAGGGAACATTAAATTAGACTTTAAAGTGTAGGGAACATTAAAATACACTTCAAGGTATAGGGAACATTAAACTAGACTTTAAAGTGTAGGGAACATTAAAATACACTAGGTATAGGGAACATTAAACTAGACTTTAAAGTGTCTGGAAGTTTAAAATAAATTAGAAAGTTTATGAAACTATAGAATAAACTTGAAGGTGCCGGATACTTTAAAATAGACTTGATGGTATAGGAAACTTTATAATAAAGTTGAAACTGTAGAGAACTTCAGAATAGACGTCAAGACACAGAAAAGTTTAGAATAGACTTGAAGAAGGTATAGGAAACTTTAAAACACACATTAAAGCATAGGAAAGTGTAGGAAAGACTTGAAGGTGTAGGGAACTTTTAGATAGATTTCAAGGTGTAGGGAACATTAAAATAGACTTTAGAATAAGCTTGGAGACGTAGAAAACTTTAGAACATACTTAAAGGTATAGGGAATTCTAAAATAGGGTTGAAGGTATACGAAACTCTAGAGAAGAGTTGCAGGTATAGGGAACCTTCGAATACAATTGGAGATGTAGGATACTTTAGAATAGTCTTGAAGATATAGCAAACTACACAATATGCTTAAAGATGTAGGGAACTTTAAAATATGGTTGAATGTATACGAAACTTTAGAAAGGAGTCGAAGGTATGGGGAACATTAGAAAAGAATTGAAGGTGTAGGAAACTTTAGAATAGACTTCAAGGATAGGGAACTTTAGAATAGAGTTTAAGGTGTAGGGAACATTCAATAGACATGAAGTTGTAGGAAATTTTAGAATGGACTTGAAGCTGAAGAGAAGTTTCAAATGGGGTTGAAGGTGTAGCGAACACTAAAATATAACTGAAGGTGTAGGGAACACTAAAATATAACTGAAGGTGTAGGGAACTGTAAAATAGATTAGAATATATAAGCAATTTTAGAATAGACATCAAGAATAGAAAACTTTAGAATAGAGTTCAAGGTGTAGTGAACTTAAGAATAGAATTCCAGGTATAGGAAACATTAATATAAAGTTGAAGGTATAGGGAAGTTTAGAATAGAGTTCTAGGTGTAGGGAATTTTTGTATAGACTTGAAGTTGTAGGGATTTTTTGAATGGACTTGGAGACATAGGAAACTTTATAATAGACTTAAGATGAAGGGAACTTTAAAAGGGGTTGAAGGTGTAAAAAACTTTAGAATATACTTCAAGGTATAGGGAACATTAGAATAGAGTTCAAGGTGTAGGGAACATTAGAATAGAGTTCAAGGTGTAGGGAAATTTAAAATAGATTTGAAAGCTATTGAACTTTAGAATAGACGTGAATAGATAGGAAACTTTAGAATACACTTGTAGGTGTAGGGAACTTTAGAATATTCTTGAAGATATAGGAACCTTTAGAATACACTTAAAGGTGTTGGAAACTTTGTAATAGGATTGAAGGTGTAGGGAACTTTAGAATAGACCTGAAGGTTTAGTGAACTTCAGAATAGACATGAAGGTTTAGTGAACTTCAGAATAGACCTGAAGGTTTAGTGAACTTTGGAATAGACCTGAAGGTTTAGGGAACTTTAGAATATAGTTAAAGGTGTAGAATATTCTTTTAATTTTGTTAAGCTAATAGAATAGAAAGAGGTTTGGTACACCGTGCCACAGTCCATATATTAAAAGATGGTTATAATTTATATCCTATTGTTTGAACTTGTATCTAAATTAATACTGTCCAAACACTGTATTATTGTTTACAAAAAATATGAATCCATCAGTGGAAGGAAAAACATACAGTAAAAATAGAAGAAAAGTGAAGAATGTTTCTTTGTGGCTAATTCTTCAAATCAGTCGATAGGTTAGTTTTATCTTAGTTAAAACATTATAAACTGTTGTTTCAGACGCATGTTGTGATAGTACCTCCGGCTATTCAGTTTTACGCGTCTTAATTATGTATGGAGACACGTACGTGTTTGCCGTGGATGGTACAGGAGGAGATATGTCTGGAATAACTTGCAGACATATGGTTATCTCATAAGCGAGTCTTGACTACTCGTGTATTATACTTTTATCGAAAAATAATGCTTAAAAAACTTGTTTAGGGTATCTTTGTTATCTAAAAAGTTCTTTGAGATTAGACTGAAATAAATATTTTGTTAAAAAAAACATTCGAAGGTTTGTTGTTATTGTTTTATTATCGTAGGACAAACTTTTACAAACCACTAACGGTATATCAGCTTTGTTAGTTAGAAGTACACATAACATAACAATTTAATAACTTATAAAAATATGTATGTTCAAAAAATTTGGACTTAAAATCTTGTTTATTGTTTATACAAAACCGACCATAACTTAACCCTAATCTACCAGCAAGATCGCTTAAATTATATGTCCTTGTCCCGTCCATCCTTTTCGTGATTGCATAATTCTAGATTGGACAACGTGAAATTTTACCTCCGAAAACCTAGAAAATCCTTTTGAGATACAGAATAATCAGCGATTCAGAATATACTCTGTTGTCATGAAGATGTGTGTCTGTGGCGTTTGTTACAAGTACCATAACACCTTACTGAGTTACTTACTACTGAGACTCTCAGTCATACAAATACCATATTTTACAGAATTATTTACTACCGATACACTCTGTCTCTTAGTAATAAGAAGTAATTCAAAATCACTCGGATTCTGAATCCAGATTTAGATCCGGACTGTCCTCTCCTGACTTCCCATTCATCCTTTGTAACATTCTCGTGTATACCCGACTACTAGCTTTCAATATACGAAAACACAGACCCAATTGTAATGCTCACGCCTTAATGTGGGAAGGGAAGGGGATAATAAAGACTGATAATACGTAACATTTTACCTGTTTTAATAAGAGCTACCTACGCAGGACTTTAAGGGTATTTCTGCATGGTGGTAAAGGTGGAAAGAGGGATTGACCTTTTAATACAACTTTGGAGCTAAGAACAGAACCCGCGTTCGAATCCATATGATAGTACGAAATATATTCCGCAATGTTGGTCATGGCTATTATTATAATATCAATATACTTTCTATTGTTTCTTATAGGCTTGGGACAATATGTTGTTTAGGGTGCTTAACTCACAATGTTTTGACCACGAGTTCGAACATCTTCACTGAACAAGCTCATCCTTTCAGCCATGAAGTGTTATAATATCACGATAAATCTTACTTTGTTGTTAAGAGAATAGTCAAAGAGTTGGTGGTGGGTGGTGTTATTTAGCTGTTTTGTCCTTGGTTAGCGCAGATAGACCAAGAGTAGTTGGTAGTGGGTGGTGCTATTTAGTTGTTTTGTCGTTGGTTAGTGCAGATACACCAGGAGTAGTTGGTGGTGGGTGGTGTTATTTAGCTGTTTTGACCTTGGTTAGTGCAGATAGACCAGAAGTAGTTGGTAGTGGGTGGTGCTATTTAGTTGTTTTGTCGTTGGATAGCGCAG
Source organism: Carcinoscorpius rotundicauda (assembly GCA_011833715.1). NCBI lineage: Eukaryota > Metazoa > Arthropoda > Merostomata > Xiphosura > Limulidae > Carcinoscorpius > Carcinoscorpius rotundicauda. The sequence goes on along the minus strand of CM022402.1, from coordinate 71,704,572 downwards.
ATAGACCAGGAGCATTTGGTGGTGGGTGGTGTTATTTAGCTGTTTTGTCGTTGGTTAGCGCAGATAGACCAGGAGTAGTTGTTGGTGGGTGGTGTTATTTAGCTGTTTTGTCCTTGGTTAGTGCAGATAGACCAGAAGTAGTTGGTCGTGGGTGGTGCTATTTATTTGTTTTGTCGTTGGTTAGCGCAGATAGACCAGGAGTAGTTGTTGGTGGGTGGTGTTATTTAGCTGTTTTGTTGTTGGTTAGCGCAGATAGACCAGGAGTAACTTTGTACGAAACTCAAAAGAAAGAAACTCTTTTATGTACATGTCGTTTTAAAACTGTAATAAAGCAATCGTTCTTTTTATAAACAGTAACATCACACCAACTGAACAATGTTAACCGTAAAGGGAGTTGTTAATACAGGTTTCAGTAAAACCATCTCGAGTTTTCAACCACGAACGCTTTATCTAGTTGCCGCACAAGCTCAGTGAAGTAAGTTTATCACCCAGAGTTTTCACGAAAAAAACAAACGGCGAGAATAAATAATATTGGTGAAATAATGGAAGTAAAACTAAACGACACATTGTTTCAAAATCAGAGTTTCGAAAGATGCATGTTAAAGAACGTTTCTTTGTAATTAGAAGTTTAAATTCCACTGACAGGAGAGGATATTATGTAAATATTTTACCGAGAGAATAATATTAAATATTTAACAATCATTTAATGAAACCATCTCTGAGATAAAAACAAGATGTATTTAGAATAAGATTTGGTCTGGTGTTTAGCTATCTTGTTATTTTAAATAGAAATATATGCAACAAGCTCAGAGTATGTGATATTACACGTGTTAAGGCACTGATTGTCAGACCAAAATGACAATAAAAGTTGTGCACTTTGAAAACGGAGGAAAACATCGGATTTTTCGCCAAAACGCACGCGTGTACAATAAATTTGTTTGAGATATCTGCATGTTCTGCAAGTGCAACATGTGCAAAATCCCTATAAAATTGACGGGTTCTCGGTTTCATTGCTCAGTGTTAAGCCACCTACACGCAATACAGTTACGCCAAGACTGACTAAAGCACAACACAACAACGCCATTGGTCGCTTGGAAGCAAGCGAATCTCGATCTGATGTTGCCAGAGATGTGAATGTCCACCCAAGCACCATCACAAGGCTATGGAATCGTCACCAACAACATGGATCAACTTGTGACAGTCCACGATCTGGCAGACCTCGTGTGAACACGTCCGCACAAGATTGCTACATCCGGTTACGTCACCTTCGGGATAGGACCACCACTGCCTCAACCATACCAGGGCTGCGTAGGATTTCCGATCAGACCGTACGCAACCGTCGAAGAGATTCTTAGGCGCCATGTGCAACGTTTCGACCTTCTTCAGGTTAAGAAAGAGAGAGTGTGAAGGTGACCGTAGCAGGACACATGTCCTAGGGACGATAATATAAACGGGTACAGGATTGTAGGGGGCGTTACAGGTGGATGTTTGATTAATAATTGGTATAGGTATATAAACGTGTTACTTTATATTGGTTTTAGTTACTATATAAATAGGGCTTTTCTGACTTTGCGCTTGTTTATAAATAAAATGCTTCTCTCTTTCTCTGTGGGCAGTTGGATTTACATATCCCAGCCACTACGTGGTCCTGAACACGAGACGTTTAATATATTATATATATTGTTGACTTGCTTCGCTTCTTTTCGTTATTCTGCATTCAAGCCTGGATTGACTCCTCTCCGCCGCCTTAACCGACTGGACTTTTTCTGTTGCTTTTCTCTGAAGCTGCTTTCACTCCGTCAATCTACCAAATCGTCTGATAGGAAACAAAACTACGAGAATTTAATTCAAACATTTCAAGGTACACATCAAAATTCTATCGCGAGCGTGGCGAAGGGGCATATAAATATCCCTGACCCCCCAGTTGGGAAGTTCATCTTTCTTTAAAACTAAATACCTGCCATGGAATATTTCGATTTTTTTTCTTTCTGTGGGTTTGTTCTTATACACGCCTAAATATTTAAAACTAGAAACTCGAGGTTCAGCTGGAACTTTGTATAGAAGTAACAAGAACCTCAGATTGTTTGTTTGTTTTGGAATTTCATGTAAAGCGTATAGCTATCCGCGCTAACCCTCCATAATTCAGCAGTGTAACACTAGAGGAAAGCCAGTGATCATCATTACTCACCGCAAACTCTTGGGCTACCCTTTTACCAAAGAATAGTGGGATTGACCGTCACTTTATAACGCTCCCACGGCTGTAAGAGAGAGAAGGTTTGGTGTTATGGGTATTCGAACCCGCGACCCTAAGATTACAAGTCGAGCGTCCTAACCACCTGGCCTTACAGATCCCCGTGGCCTCAGATTACAAGTCAAGCGTCCTAACCACCTGGCCTTACAGATCCCCGTGGCCTCAGATTACAAGTCAAGCGTCCTAACCACCTGGCCTTACAGATCCCCGTGGCCTCAGATTACAAGTCAAGCGTCCTAACCACCTGGTCTTACAGATCCCCGTGGTCTCAGAAGTCAATTTGGGACCAAATGAAAACCTAAGTGATCAATATAATAATTATTGAGAAACACGACAAACAGTATCTGGAATAACTGGAAAGGTCAGATTTGTTGATAATGTGTTATAAAGAGAGTTATTACTACTTACGTTTGTGATAAAGAGAGTTATTATTACTTACGTTTGTAATAAAGAGTGTTATTGTTACTTTCGTTTGTGATAAAAAGAGTTATTACTACTTACGTTTGTGATAAAGAGAATTATTGTTACTTACGTTTGTGATAAAGAGAGTTATTGTTACGTTTGTGATAAAGAGAATTATTATTACTTACGTTTGTGATAAAGAGAATTATTGTTACTTACGTTTGTAATAAAGAGAGTTATTATTATTTACGTTTGTGATAAGAGAGTTATTATTACTTACGTTTGTGATAAAAGAGTTATTATTATTTACGTTTGTTATAAAGAGAGTTATTATTACTTACGTTTGTGATAAAGATAGTTATTATTACTTACGTTTGTGATAAAGATAGTTATTATTACTTACGTTTGTGATAAAGAGAGTTATTGTTACTTACGTTTGTGATAAAGAGAGTTATTGTTACTAACGTTTGTGATAAAGAGAGTCGTTGTTACTTACGTTTGTGATAGAGTTATTGTTGCTTACGTTTGTGATAAAGAGAGCTATTGCTACTTACGTTTGTGATAAAGAGAGTTATTATTACTTACGTTTGTGATAAAGAGAGTTATTATTACTTACGTTTGTGATAAAGACAGTTATTATTACTTACGTTTGTGATAAAGAGAGTTATTGTTACTTACGTTTGTGATAAAGAGAGTTATTGTTACTTACGTTTGTGATAAAGAGAGTTATTGTTACTTACGTTTGTGATAAAGAGAGTTATTGTTACTTACGTTTGTGATAAAGAGAGTTATTGATACTTACGTTTCTGTGTTATAATTCCTCATCATTCCCTCCACGATCCTTCATGTGTTAAAAAGATTTAAAACCTCTACATGTACAAGTTTGCTCTCTACCTCAACTGAAAAGGTTACTGCTTCCGCTCTACCATGCACACACACACACTCTCAACTGGACAGGCTTGCTTCAGCCATGCATTTTTGCTTTGCTTACGTGTACTCACAAGAGTCACTTATAAAATGACCTTACAAGAACTTTTGTATGGGCAAATTTTTGTTACAATTGTGTTACAACAACAATAAACGAAACCAGTTTTTTGTTAACTGTAATAAATAATAAAATCACAACATGTTGTGACTGACATTTGGCCTCACAGCAGAAATTAGGAATTCTGTTTTGGAAACTTGAAATGTCATTCAAAGCGCATGTTAGAAACACCCAAAATATACCTTGGTTTGATTTGTTTAAAATAGCTTTAGCAACTTTATCTTTTGTTCACAAACTGGTATTTCAGTCACAATGTTTAGTAAGATGTGGTTGATTCAATGAAAACAACTCAGGATATTTAAGGCAAGTTTCATCCGAGCAACATCAAGTACTCTGATAGTCACCAGTAAAGATCATTGTAGACAATGTTTAAAAGTCTACATAGTTATTAGAAATAACAAATGTCAGTATTCAGAGATCTGAGTATCTCCAAAGATACACTTTTATGGAGACAGGAAAGATAAAGGTAGAGAACTTATCATGATTTGGTGTATTTAATTATCTGCAAAATGATTTGTATGCAAATTACTGATACTTTAATAAATTACAATTTGTATTTGGTTCAATTGATTTGTTTGTTGTTAAACACAAGGCTGCATCATCTGAATTTTATTGTTATTGGTGTGGTAAATATGTTTGAGTCAATGAATATGTGTATATCGTATATCAGTATATGTGTGTATCGTATATCAGTATATGTGTGTATCGTATATCAGTATATATGGATATTGTATATTAGTATATATGTATATCGTATATCAGTATATATGTGTATCGTATATCAGTATATATGTATATCATATATCAGTATATATGTATATCGTATGCCCCCCGCTCGTACAGCGGTATGTCTTCGGATTTACAACGCAAAATCAGGGATTCGATTCCCTTCGATGGGCTCAGCAGATAGCCCGACGTGGCTTTGCTATGAGGAAACACACATGTGTATCGTATATCAGTATATTTAGAATGTATAGATCTTAATAATTACTGAATTATTGTTTTCTATTGTGAAACCAAAGTTAATTTACTTCTGGATACCACGTATAAACACACTATTGATCTTGTATGTGAAGCAATATCACTGTTTTTGTACAATTATTTTGTAATTCTAGTGGTTTTTAATCTGATATTTTAAGATGAGTACTGTTGGACACATACACCTTGGAAACTTAGTTATTAAGCGAAGCATCCAGTGAACTTAGCACATAACATTTATCCTGAGAAGCTGACACTTAGCACATAACATTTATCCTGAGAAGCTGACACTTAGCACATAACATTTATCCCGAGAAGCTGACACTTAGCACATAACATTTATCCTGAGAAGCTGTTGCAGCACTTAAGGAAATGAACACTCTAAGTAATTTAGTAGAATATTAAAGATATCGAAAGGGAAGCGAAGCATGGCAATTCAGCTGAGCTTATTAAATAAATTAAGGTTATTCAAGATGCAGCTAATTAACGTGACACTGATAACAAACAGATAGAAGAAATCCGATTATTTCATTCAACCAAGAAAATATGAAGATAAATTTCTCAAAGATCGAGTTTCGTTCTGGAAAAGAACATAAAGGAAAGAAAACCTATTAGGCCTCAGAGCATAAGTAAAGTTGACGATAGACTTTTAGACCATTATCAGGAGCGGGGACAAAAGGACCACGACGGGAAGGGTGTGTCTGGTATGAATCAACCATGTCTTCAGGACCTGTTCTATAATCAGCGATATGATCATTCAGAAAAAATAACAAGTTGAGCTGCCATAGAACGTTCTAGTAATGACCGGCGGACCAATAATAGAGATTGTAGTGCTTGTCATGTTAAGCGTCGGAACTCTCACACTTTTGTTTGGGATCCGAACGCGTCAATAAAGTACGATGTGATAAAAGTGTTATTGATTACGTGGAATTTCCTCGAGCCTCCCATAATCACGAGCGACATAAAAGACTGGAAATACAAGTTATCTTTCTCGTGTTCAAACTTTAAAGTAGCGACTTCAGGGAAAAACAACTGTTCGAAGCTTCCAGAAATCAGCAACTTTTCCATTCATTTTGTTCAGGGAGATTCATCCCATCAAAGAACTAAGAGCCAGCTATGGAAGGACCTGCATTGTTGCTCCAAATGCAATCGTTTTATGTCCTCGGAAGTTTGAGGAACTAAAACGAATAATGTCTGCACAATAACAGATCCGGGAAAAATCTTTATTTTGTAACCGAACCATCAACATTTCACTAAAGAGTAGCTTATGAGTTCTGGTGACAAGAGAACCAAGTACAAGACATCAACTCTTGTCTTTGTAGTACCCAAGATGGGGTGATAATGTAAACTAAGTTAACAGGAAGTAAATACAAAACTAACCTGTAGGTTAATAAATCAAGTTCTATGTCTAGGTGAAACTAATCCGTAAGCTAATCAAATTCTATGTCTAAGTAAAACTAATCCGTAGGTTAATTCGTTAAATTTATATGTAGTTAAAACTAACCCTTAGGTTAATTAATCAAGTTCAATATCTAGGTAAAACTAACCCGTAAGTTAATAAATCAAATTCTATGTCAAGGTAAAACTAATCCATAGGTTAATTAATTAAGTTCAAAATCTAGGTAAAACTAACCCGCAAGTTAATTAATCAAGTTTTTTGTCTAGGTAAAACTAACCGGTAAGTTAATTAATCAAATTCTATGTCTAGGTAAAACTAACCGGTAAGTTAATTAATCAAATTCTATGTCTAGGTAAAACTAATACGTAGGTTGATTCATTAAATTTATGTGAGTTCTATTTCTGTTATATTTTTTGTGTCTTTATGGCTGATGTGACTTCCGTTTCTGTTATATTTTTTGTGTTTTTATGGCTGATGTGACTTCCGTTTCTGTTATATTTTTTGTGTTTTTATGGCTGATGCGAGTTCCATTTCTGTTATATTTTTATGTTTTTATGGTTGATGTGACTTCAATTTCTGTTATATTTTTGTGATCTGATATCCATATTTGCTCTTTCATCTGGCTCTGTTAATAAGTTCGTTGTGTTTGTTGGGATTGTAGTTTTGTAGATTGTTTTGTTCTTATCTATGAATTTATTTATTTCATTCTAGGAGTTTGTGTTCATATCTGGTTCGTGGTGAATTTTAAACGTATTATATGAATGATTTTTGAATGCAGCTGCCTTTACAAGGTTAGTGTATCATGTTTTACCGTGTGTGTCTTGTGGTAGATATTCATTCTTTGAGTTTCCGGTGTAGTAAATCGTTTTAGGTGTGTTCAAACTTGTTGTGGTCTAGCTGTAAAAAAAATGTGTCCCAACTGTCTTGTTGTACTTGTCTTATCTTATTTCTTGTTTTATTCTTTACTGTATTAATTTACTTTTAGTTCCGGGTTTCAATTCTGTATGGATAGTCTTCGTACTTTCTTCTTTCTTTTATCACTTCTGTTATTTCTTTATGTGATTGCCACGTTTGCATTTTGCACTAAAGCAAAGAAATTCTTTGTTTTGAGTTTCACGCAAAGCCACACAAGGGCTATCTGCGGAAGAAGTCTCTAATTTCTCAAATACTACAGGGAAGGCAGCTAGTAATCATTACCCACCGTCTTCTCTTGAGCAACTCTTTTACGAGTTATTAGTAGGATTGACCATCACATGCAAACAGGATACGAATTTCGCGAAATTGGAATTTGCATATTGCGAAATAAAAAAAGGTTTTCCAGTATTATATAAGCAAGGGCTCCATTATAGTATGATGTATTTTGGTCGAGGACTAAATGTTATGTAAATGTCATGTAAATGTTATGTAAACGACAACCATGTCGTGTTGTGTTTGAATTTCCATATCTATTATTTATATTTCCATATTTATATTATTCTTTTGAAATTTAAACCAGTAAAATATGTTGTTATTCATGTAGAAATTTCTAGAATTAGGTAGATCAATCATATGTTTATAAATAGAATGTATGTCGGCCTGATGTCTAGACGAGTCTCGTGCAAAAACAGACATGCGCAGATTACTCTGGAATTCTGTGGAAGTTACGCGATTGTTGGAGAACACAGTAAGCATACAGTATAAAAATAGACGGCGACGCGAGGAGAGAGAATCAGTCAGTCATTAGTTTTTATTCGATTCAAGAGGTTGTCTTCGTTTGAGAAAGTTTAAACGTTTGCTGTGTGTTTATTCAACTTGGATTTGTGACCAGAGCTAGATCTACAGAAGCTGTGATTTTATTTCGTCAATCTTTACGATTCATTCGTATTACTGGTTATACTGAAGGTCAACACGTAAAGGAGTGTTTAGGGGAGACCAAAAAGTTGGAAAACGACAAATCTGAGACATTCATCAAAAACATCGTAAAAAGAACTTCGTCAAATTTATTGGACTGTGAATTGTTTCTGGACTTCTCCATTCAAACTTCAGAATTTCGTCGTGGGACCAAATTCACACCCTAGACTGGAATTTTGGATTTCTGATCTGGACTTTTGGACTTTCATTCTGGATCATATTATTAGACACAGGCCAGTACCATTTTGTATTGTAATTAATTTTAAAGGTTGCAACTGAATATCTGTCATTGGTATTGTATAATTTATTTTATATCTGTCTCATATATAATAGTTTATTGTAATAAATTATATAAGCTGTTATCTGTGTTTTTCTGTTGCGTTCAGTCTACATAAAACATAAAAAACGTAACACTAAATTTTCTATTACTTAATTTTGAAAACTTCCAAATGCCCCTAGTGGCACAGCGGAATATCTGCGGACTTATAACGCTAGAATCCGGATAATTAGTCCCTGTGGGAAGAGCACGGATAGCTCGTCCCGTAGCCTTGTGCTTAATTATAAACAAACAAATCCTCAGTTTCAACATACTCACAATGTTCTTCGTTTGTTATTAAGTACAAAGTTGCACGATGGGCTGTCCTAAACTACCCAACATGGCACCAAAATCTGAAAATTATTGGTATAATCATTCAGACTTCACGACGAACTACTGGAGAGAACAATAATTTGGGAAGATTACTTGTTTCTTTATTGTTAAGGATAAAGCTACAAAGTAATCTATCTTTAAGCGTTGAAGAAATGTTTTACATGATACTCTTTCGTTATAAACATGAGATTAAAAATATCGACATATTTAAGCCGTCAAACCAAATAAATTGTTATTTACATAAATTTTTGATGTTACTATTTTAGGGAACTGAACAAATAATTAACCCTAACCCTGATGAACTCAACGAAATCCTCTCTTCAGATTTCAAGAAACAGCAGTAAAAATAATATGTATTTTTTTTAACATGACATTAATAAAACATGCCATAAGTGACTATTGTTCTGTTTGTTTTTGGAATTTCGCACAAAGCTACTCGAGGGCCATCTGTGCTAGCCGTCCCTAATTTAGCGGTGTAAGACTAGAGTGAAAGCAGCTAGTTATCACCATCCACCGTCAACTCTTGGGCTACTCTTTTACCAACGAATAGTGGGATTGACCGTAACATTATAACGCCCCCACGATTGGGAGGGCGAGCATGTTTGGCGCGACTCCGCGACCCTCAGATTACGAAGCGCACGTCTTAACGCGCTGGGCCATACCAGGCCCCTCATCACATACTAATACAATTTTATTATTTATCTCTAATGATTTTGAAAGACATTATAGGTGGAAATATTTGTCATTTCATAAACTCTAATTAATAAGGAGTTCTAACTCTACTGTATAAACATTAAATAGTCCTAACTCTGCCATATGAACAATAATTAATCAGTAGTCCTGATTCTGCTATATAATCACTAATTAATAAGGAGTCCTGACTGCTGTATAAAGACTGACTAATGAGAGGTCCTAGCTCTGTTATATAAACATTAAATAATTAGGAGTCCTAATTTTGTTATATAAACACAAATTAATAATGAGTACTAACTCTGTTGTATAAACACTAATTAATGAGGAGTTCTTACTTCTGAATAAACACTAATTAATGAGACGTCTTAACTCTGCTATATGAACAGTAATTAAGAAAGATTCTTAACTCTGCTATATAGACACAAATTAATTATGTTTCCTCATTCTGCTGTATGAACATTGATTACTGAGAAGTCCTAACTCTGCGATATAAACACTCATTATTAAGGAGTCGTAACTCTGCTGTATAAATACCAATTTATGAGGAGTCCTTAATGCTATATGAACACTAATTAATAAGGAGTCCTAACTTTGATGTATAAACACTGCTTAATGAGGAGTCCTAATTCTGCTTTATATACATTAATTAAGAAAGAGTCCTAACTCTGCTATATAAACACTAATTAATAAGAGGTCCTGACTCTGCTATATAAACACTAATTAACAAAAAGTCCTAACTCTGCTATATAAACACTAGTTAATAAAAACTCCTAACTCTGCTACATACAAATACTAATTTATGAAGAATCCCGACTGCTGTATAAACACTAATTAATGACGAGTCCTAAATCTGCTATATAAACATAAATTAATGAGGAGTCTTAACTCTACTATATAAACACTGAATAATGAGGGGACCTCACTGCTATATAAACACTGACTAACGAGAAGTCCTAGCTCTGTTATATAAGCATTAAATAATTAGTCGTCCTAATTCTGTTATATAAACGTTAATTAATGAGGAGTCCTTACTCTGCTGTATAAAAAATAATTAATGAAGAGCCCTAACTCTGGGAATAAATACTAATTTAAGAAAAGTCCTCAATGCTGTATAAACACTGCTTAATGAGGAGTCATAACTCTGCTATATAAACATTAAATAATCATTGGTCCTAACTCTGCTGTATAAACACTCCTTAATGAAAAGTCCTACTCTGATGTATAAACACTGCTTAATGAGAAGTCCTAACTCCGCTATATAAACACTAATTATTCCTAAATTTGATATATAAACACTAATTAGTCCTAATTCTGCTGTATAAAGTCCTTTCTTTGGACTTTGAGTGACGAGGAGTCCAGAGCTAGTCACCGAGCAAGTCAGACGTGCCAATATGCTCTTCAGAACGAAACGTTCATCCACGCCAGTCAGACCGTTAGTACCGCCGGTAATCGTCGACGGCCTACCGTCGAACCTCACGCCGTTTTAAGTCGCCACGCTGATCGCCCGAGCCAAGCCAGGGGCAACAATCGAACCATCCAGGACCCGAATTTTACGCCGGGGCGGAATCCTCACCCAACCAGCCACTACTGCGGATCAAATTTATCTGTGCCAGCCATGGAGCACTGAATTTAAAGTAAGTTGTTTCCCCACTAAAAGTCCATTCAGTCTTTATTCTGTATTCCTCAGGGGCGTCGACCCATCAATTCAACCAGAAGAAATCAGACAAACCATAGAACCACAAATCCAAGCCAAGGTATATGCAGTTCATCGAATTTTTACTAAGAACAGTAACCATCCCACGCACTTCATGAAGATAGGGACAACGTCGAAGTGTAGTGCCGACCGTATTTTACGTGACGGTTGTTATTATCATATATTTCATTTTAGAGCCGAACGCCCACATCGACGACCACTCAATAACGGTTCAAACAAAGCACCCAAACATCACAAACAAACAACGGAAATCTTCTAACATGAAACTACCAAAATACCGCCGAGTCCAGACATAATTAGAAGAAACATGAAGACAGATTCAGACAACCCGACCCAGATGACGACAACTCCCACTGTCAGCAACACGCCAAGTTCCAGTAGTTCAAGAAAGAAAAAGGACAGATCAAGCCAGACTTCAATCCCAGTTCCACAGAATTCAACAACCAGCCAGACTCAAACCATTACCATGACAACCATCAACACGACAGTTCAAACTGAAATACAAACCACCTCCATGCAGAAAACTCAAACCAAAACCTCGAGAAGAAACAAAGCATCACAGACCAGCGAAGAACAGCCAGTAGTTCCACCACCGAGACCACGTTTTTCACTTGCACCAATGGGCTTCAAGTGGGTAAACAAGTTCATGACGAAGACACCACCCGATCTACAGGACCGCAGCTAACAGTTCCCATGTATACCACCGTCACAGCTCATCACACCACTGGGCTTCAAGTGTGAAAACAAGTTCATGACGAAGACACCACCCGATCTACAAGACCGCAACTAACAGTTCCCATGTATACCACCGTCACAGCTCATCACACCACTGGGCTTCAAGTGTGAAAACAAGTTCATGACGAAGACACCACCCGATCTACAGCTAACAGTTCCCATGTATACCACCGTCACAGCTCATCAGTTTCTAATTATCTCTGTTTCTATTTATTTATTTATTTTTTAATTTTTTTTCTTTCTTCCCAGCTACTTCAGGGCACGGTCTGGGTAGATTTTTCGGCGCTCAGGCCGTGAAAGTCAGTTTTCTTGAGGTACTCCCGTTTCCCCTTCCCCCACAGCAAAATCTCTGGCATCGGACCTGTAGGTCCCAGCCTCCTTCTGAAAAGGGCCGTTTATCCAGTCATTTGGTATCCAATCATAGTAAATAGTATATTTTATAATCAATTCGCCAGTGTTCTCGGGTCAAGGTCTGACTCACTTCACTTTCGCTGCTTTCGTCCAGTTCTCACGTTCTTTCTCTCACTCACAAATATCCCACTCCATTTTTGAAATATTAAAAAGAAGTAAAGGAAAAACACCACGAATATTTTAATAATTTCTAATGTAAGGGGACGAAGAGGAACCACAACGTTCCTGAACACCCCAGTTGGAAAGAGAACTCTTCTGATTTCTCTCTCTAAAATAAACCCCAGCGACATTAGTTTAAGTCCTATCTTTGTTATATGAAAATAAAATAATTAGAAGTCCTAACGCTGCTATATAAACATTAATTAATAATGAGTCCTAACTCTACTGTGTAATAACTGATTAATGAGAAGTTCTAACTCTGCTGTGTAATAACTGATTAATGAAGAGTCCTAACTCTGCTATATAATAATTGATTAATGAGGTCCTAACTCTGCTGTGTAATAACTGATTAATGAGAAGTCCTAACTCTGCTGTGTAGTAACTGATTAATGAAGAGTCCTAACTCTGCTGTATAATAACTGATTAATGAAGAGTTCTAACTTTGCTGTGTAATAACTGATTAACGAAGAGTCCTAACTCTGCTGTGTAATAACTGATTAATGAAGAGTCCTAACTCTGCTGTGTAATAACTAATTAATGAGAAGTCCTAACTCTGCTGTGTAATAACTAATTAATGAGAAGTCCTAACTCTAGTGTGTAATAACTGATTAATGAAGAGTCCTAAATCTGCTGTGTAATAAGTGATTAATGAAGATTCCTAGCTCAGCTGTGTAATAACTGATTAATGAAGAGTCCTAACTCTGCTGTGTAATAACTGATTAATGAGAAGTCCTAACTCTGCTGTGTAATAACTGATTAATGAAGAGTCCTAACTCTGCTGTGTAATAACTGATTAATGAAGAGTCCTAACTCTGCTGTATAATAACTGATTAATGAAGAGTTCTAACTCTGCTGTATAATAACTGATTAATGAAGAGTTCTAACTTTGCTGTGTAATAACTGATTAATGAAGAGTTCTAACTTTGCTGTGTAGTAACTGATTAATGAAGAGTTCTAACTTTGCTGTATAATAACTGATTAATGAAGAGTTCTAACTTTGCTGTGTAATAACTGATTAATGAAGAGTCCTAACTCTGTTGTGTAATAACTGATTAATAAAGATTCCTAACTCTGCTGTGTAATAACTGATTAATTAGAAGTCCTATCTCTGCTGTGTAATAACTGATTAATGAAGAGTCCTAACTCTGCTGTGTAATAACTGATTAATGAAGAGTCCTAACTCTGCTGTATAATAACTGATTAATGAAGAGTTCTAACTTTGCTGTGTAATAACTGATTAATGAAGAGTTCTAACTTTGCTGTATAATAACTGATTAATGAAGAGTTCTAACTTTGCTGTGTAATAACTGATTAATGAAGAGTTCTAACTTTGCTGTATAATAACTGATTAATGAAGAGTTCTAACTTTGCTGTGTAATAACTGATTAATGAAGAGTTCTAACTTTGCTGTATAATAACTGATTAATGAAGAGTTCTAACTTTGCTGTGTAATAACTGATTAATGAAGAGTCCTAACTCTGTTGTGTAATAACTGATTAATAAAGATTCCTAACTCTGCTGTGTAATAACTGATTAATTAGAAGTCCTATCTCTGCTGTGTAATAACTGATTAATGAAGAGTCCTAACTATGCTGTGTAATAACTGATCAATGAGAAGTCCTAACTCTGCTGTATAAACTCTGATAAATAAAGACAATCTCTAACAAATGACGGGTCTTCGTTCTGATGTTGTTAACGAATAGATTTGTCACGGTTTATACATCAGAATTATAAGTCAAACATCTATGATATTTGTTCAGGTGTAGGTGTTAATAATGTTTCGTATAGTAACACAATCAATGTAAAATACGACATCTGACACTTAACTATATTGATCTTAACAGCATTATTATTTTTATTATTTATTGTTTCTTGGAAATAAAACTGTCTAAACAAATTACCAGGAATGTGAGTGTTGGTACAGATATGGTATTACCGGGAATGTGAGTGTTGGTACAGATATGATATTACCGGGAATGTGAGTATTGGTACAGATATGATATTACCGGGAATGCGAGTGTTGGTACAGATATGATATTACCGGGAATGCGAGTGTTGGTACAGATATGATATTACCGGGAATGCGAGTGTTAGTACAGATATGATATTACCAGGAATGTGAGTATTGGTACAGATATGATATTTCCAGGAATGTGAGTATTGGTACAGATATAATATTACCAGGAATGTGAATATTGGTACAGATATGACATTACCGGGAATGCGAGTGTTAGTACAGATATGATATTACCGGGAATGCGAGTGTTGGTACAGATATGATATTACCGGGAATGCGAGTGTTAGTACAGATATGATATTACCGGGAATGTGAGTATTGGTACAGATATGATATTACCGGGAATGCGAGTGTTGGTACAGATATGATATTACCGGGAATGTGAATATTGGTACAGATATGATATTACCGGGAATGCGAGTGTTAGTACAGATATGATATTACCGGGAATGCGAGTGTTGGTACAGATATGATATTACCGGGAATGCGAGTGTTAGTACAGATATGATATTACCGGGAATGCGAGTATTGGTACAGATATGATATACCGGGAATGCGAGTGTTGGTACAGATATGATATTACCGGGAATGTGAATATTGGTACAGATATGATATTACCGGGAATGCGAGTGTTGGTACAGATATGATATTACCGGGAATGCGAGTGTTAGTACAGATATGATATTACCGGGAATGTGAGTGTTGGTACAGATATGATATTACCGGGAATGCGAGTGTTGGTACAGATATGATATTACCGGGAATGTGAGTATTGGTACAGATATGATATTACCGGGAATGTGAGTATTGGTACAGATATGATTTTTTCACTATTTCTAACGGTTGAAATGTAATTCGAGGGTTGCCTGCACTAAGTGACCGAAGAGGGAAGACACCAACCATGGCCAGTTACTATTGTGAATGAATAGTGG
Organism: Carcinoscorpius rotundicauda; assembly: GCA_011833715.1. Taxonomy (NCBI): domain Eukaryota; kingdom Metazoa; phylum Arthropoda; class Merostomata; order Xiphosura; family Limulidae; genus Carcinoscorpius; species Carcinoscorpius rotundicauda. The sequence goes on along the minus strand of CM022402.1, from coordinate 71,689,297 downwards.
GTTTTACTGTCTCATTATAACGCTTCCACGGCTTAATGGTTAAGCCCGTTCAGTAAGAGGTTTCGATCCCGTCACCTTCTGTCACATTATGTTGTACCATTAAGTTGTGCTTTAAATCTCGCACTGATAAGTTTTAGTTTTTTTGGTCTGCTTTTATTATGAGTATTATTATAATGTTTGATATGTTGTTTACCTACTTATATATAAGACAGATATATCATGTGGATATTTATATGTATAAATTCTTAGTACTTCACAGATACGTGATGTGCACATTATTTGAAACAATGACTTCAATAAAAGCAACTTAAAAAGAATAAATAACAGAATTGTGGTATTATTACAATAATATATTGAAGAAAAAAACGTTTGTAGATATTTGTATTTAAAATATGAACATTTAGGGTCTAAAATGATTTTAATTTTAATATGAAGGACTCGGGTATCCGCGAGCTATCTTTGTGGGCAGCACTTCCCAAGATAAGAATTAATATGACAGTCTTACAAACAATGACAAACACTGAACATGTATACCATATTCTGCGCATTCTCATTTACCCTCGAGCTCGTAGAATCCACTGAAGAAAGCATGTTGGTACACAAAGTGTGTTCTGAGTTGAATGTAAGCCAAACCGTCACTTAAGGACGGTTGAATACACAGATATGTGGTGGTGGGCTCACGTAATGTTTTATAAGTGACAATTAAACTGCATTGGATTTATGGGTTGACGTTATTACACAACTGTATTTCGTGGAATAACTAAATTGTTTATTTGTTTTAAGCATATAGTTACGCAGTGCTCTGTCCATCGCCAGGTTTCGAACCCGGGACGGGTAGTATTGATAAGGATATTCATTGTATTCAGTCTTTAAGTGTTCCTTTATTTTTCAAAGAATGACATCCACAGTAGCTCTTCCCAACTTACGTATTCCCACGTGATATTTCATTCACTAGAGAAAAGTTGTATCGACTAGAGTGGTTCCTCACCAAACACTTCAACAGAAGTGACGTCCTCACCAAACACTTCAACAGACAGAGTCAAGATGGTTGAATTAAACAGAACCACTCGACTCATAATCTGACAGTCTCGAGTCCGAGTCCCGGGGGGGAGTTGTTACAATATGACAGTCAAGCCCTCCATTCAATTAGAGTAGCCTAAGAATTGGCGGTGGGTAGTTTACACTATAATTCATAATAATTGGCGGTGGGTAGTTTAAACTACAATTCATAATAATTGGTAGTGGGTAGTTTAAACTATAATTCATAATTAAAGATGGCTAGCACAGATTGTTCTCGATTAGCTTTGCACGAAATTACACAACTTAAATAATTAGAATGTTATATAACCTATTGTAAAGATGACTTGAATGTTATATGACCTATTGTAAAGATCACTTGAATATTATATGACCTATTGTAAAGATCACTTGAATATTATATGACCTATTGTAAAGATCACTTGAATGGTATATAGTCTATTGTAAAGATGGCTTGAATGTTATATGACCTATTGTAAAGATGGCTATGTAGTCAGAACCATCAGGTAAGAGTGGTTGATTTATTCTCTAGTACCTTTCTTCAGTTAAAACTAAAACTTCCGATAAGAAAAGTGAGTTCTTAACAGTATTGTGGCTTCACAGGCCACGCCGTTAAAAACTTCCACATGCAGCAAAGATTTGAATAAAAGACGTTACGCTTTCCTGTCTACCCCCAGCCTGGCCAGGTGGTTAAGGCACTCAATTCTCAGTCTTGGGTTCGAATCTTCATTACACCTAACTTGCTCGTTTTAGTCGTCAGGGCGTTAGAAAGTGACGATTAATTCCACTATCCGGTGGTACAAGAGTGGCTAATCAGTGAAATAAGGCGGTACAAATTCACTCATATTGGTACAATTATGTACCACAGATATGTAACTTATACACACAAGTTTTATCTCATCCTCTTTAATGGAAAGTGAGAAATTACCTGTACAGTGTTCCCTCGCCACTTCGCGGGCTCGGCCGACCCCCCCACATATATATATATACATATATATAAAATAATAAACATTAAATCTAAAATATAGTATTAAATACCATTAAAATATTAAAAATAAATATAATTAATAGTGTAAAGAAAAAAAACAGGTATATTTTGAGATATAAACATATATTTGAGTTTATAACAGCGTAAAAATGGAAACAGAACTAACTGGAAAGGCTATAGATGTACGCATTGTGCGTCTGCGAAGGCTACGCGAGATCAGCTTCATGGCGTAGCGATGTGCAAGACGGGCTATGATTGGTGCAGAAATGAAAGACGGCCAATGACAGCTACCCATTTTGATTGTCTTTCACCATTGCTACATGTCTTCAAAATGTTCATAAGGCATTGCAAGAGATGAAGCCCTGCACCGTTAATGCAAGCTGGAAGAAGTTGTGGCCTGAGGTTGTGCACGACGACAAGGGATTCACGCCTGAAGAAATCCAACACTCGGCTGTTCAAAAAGCTGTGCAATTAGCTTCGTTAATCAAAGGTGAAGGATTTGCCGATATGACGAAGAAAGACGTAAATTAACTGATTGACTTAGAATCCGAACCACTCGCCGACCAAGACTTAGAAGCACTGACGAAGTCTGCTGCCGAGGAAGACGACGAAGAGGAAACAATCGAGCAAAGTGGATGGTCGTTAGGTAAACTAATGAAACTAATTAACGAAGTGAAGGAGTGCTCACAGGAATGGGACAACGATATGGTTCGATCAGTACAATTTTGCAATAAAATAGAAGAACTGATGACTCCTTATCAAATGATTTTCGATAGGCTAAAGAGGCAGAGAAAACAACTGCCAATAACAATGTTTTTCCAGCCGAGCAAGAAAGAAAGGGTACCGGTGGCAAGTACTGTTCCTGAAGTTGTAACGACCGACGAAGAAATTGCCGATTCACCTTCCACAGAAGAGGAAGTGGTGTCCTCCGAAAAGACACCATCTGCTGAAGATATGTAATTTTTAATTTTAAGGCTTAATATCTTAATAATTGTTCTTATTATTTCAGCAATAATGAACAGTATTGTAATGGAAGGGTTAAATAGTTGTACAGGGAGGGTTTTAAAAGTCTAAATGCACATAAATATGTACGTAAAAATCGGCGATCCCACTTCGCGGAAAATCTCCTTTCGCGGGGGGTTTTGGAACGCATCTACCGCGATACACGAGGGAACACTGTATCATTGGTAGGAAGATATATTATGTTGTGTCATGTTATAACGACCTTTTTATTTCAGTTAAATATTAAAAAATTTACGGTTCAAACAGTGTTGGATTCAGAATACGTTTAAATGGTGGGAACATCAAATTTTTTAGTGTCTTTCTACTTGTTGTTAAAGCCACATAGTGGGTTAACTATACTCCACTGACCACGGGTATCCGAACCAAGTGTCTAGTTTTAAATCTTGATGGCATGTGTTGAGCCATGGAGATAGTTGGATTCTTATGAGTAATAATATTATAGAACGATATTCATAATAAAGAAAGGTTTTATATGGTTGATTTGAGGTACGTTTAAAGACTTAAAAACGCTATATTTATGGCTTTGATTCCCGGCAGTTGATAGCGTGCAGATAGCAACTTGTAAGGATTATCTTAGGAGTATAGAGAAATGACTGTAGTACAGATTTTGATAAAATTATATTTATGTATTTATCTTCTGAAAGTCAGAGGTAAGAAATCTATAAACACCTCGCCAGATGGTGTTAGGTGAACACTAAGGTAAGGTTATTCTTAACTCTAATTTTAGCTGTTTTAATTTGAAGCTGTAATAAAGCAATTATTTATGATAGACAGTTTTTACTCATTTATAACTTGGATATTGAAGTTGATAACACCAAAAATAAAAATCACATTGAAGAGATAAGAACAACACTGGTCTGACTTGTTATTGTACAGTTACTTGTTATTCTGTTTCTTATTTAGGTATTTTTGTTGTTTCATTACTTATTGCTGTATTACTTATGGAGATATATTTACCGTTCTGTTACTCATGTGAGTATGTTGATTATACAAGTGTGTTTATTGTTATATTAATTATTTAATGTTGCTTTATTTATAGAGGTAAAAGTAACATAAATACATGTAATATATATATATGCAATAAAATAAAAATAACTGGTTTACACTTTTAATTTTTACTTTTAGTGTTAATATTTACGTTCTATGTTCATTCGTCTAGCCTTCAATGGTTGGTTGGTTGGTTTTGAATTTCGCGCTAGCTCCACGAGGGCTATCTCTGATAGCCACCCATACTTTAGCAGTTTAAGACTACACTACGAATAGTTGAATTGACCGTTACATTATAACGTCCTCACGTCTGAAAGGGAGAGTATATGTGGTGGGACGGGGATTCGAACCCAAGACCATCAGATGGTGAGTCAAACGCCCTAACCACGTGGCCAAGTTAATATAAATGTGGTTTTAAAATTTAGATTTCACTACATTTATTGTTTTTATAACTGAAAGTACAAATAAAACTTCTAACACGTACATAACAGAGTGGTGTTTATGGCAGAACATCATATTATTAATTTACTAAAACCGTGTTATTTGTAAATATTTACATTATAATTTTAATGTGGAACAATGTTTTGTTATAAGTAAATAAACAACAACAAATATTTTGCTTAATATTATATTTATGGTTTCGATACTTGAGGTGGACAGAGCACAGATAGCTTCGTGCTAATTACACTTTTACAAGTAGTTAATTGTTATGAGGCACACAGCTATATAATGGGCTATCTGTACTTTGCCCGCTGCTGGTATCGAAGTGAGAATTTCAGCATCACAAGCCCTCAGAGCTCCCGCCGAGACACAAGCGTATCATACATAATATTATATACATATGTATGTTCAGTAGAAACACCAGCGTATCTTATATAATGTGTGTTCTATAGAGACAGATAAATTAGATCTTTAATTTTATGTATCGTGAATCTCTGGCTTGGATAAAGATCTCACTATTCACCTATAATATACAACATGTACATTATGTTGTTTCTGGTTGGTTATATGAAATATGTCCCAACAAGGAGACAAGGGAATGACAGAGTTATATAACATCTATCTATCTAGATCTGTTGATTGCAGTTTTATATTTCCGTTCATTTTAACCAGTTGTTCGTTCTTTATCACAAGACTGCATTTTGCAGAGTTTCCAATACACTGTTGGTTTGTTTTATCCGAACGTGCGTACATCGTCGAAAGAAATTGGACAATCGACGAATCTCTGTTCAACAGCAATCAAATGGGCCATTTTGTTTGTCGAAATGCTACACTCACGCTTTTCTGTCACATAAATACAAATAACCACGTGTGGTGTTTGTATCTTAGGTTATGTCAGTTTCTTAGTTTACCAAACTATCCGTAACTTATATTCTGACTCATACCAACACAGACAGTTCGTAGAAACGAAATTCTGTCTTTTTTTTCGATAGTGAGTATGCGCAGTTTGAGGAAAGATAAAGTATGTATCTTACCCTAGAAGGAATTCAACCGAAACAACTTAACATACGTTTCTTTAAGTGCTTAAAGAAAACTACCTTTTATCTAATATTTTAAAATATAGGCTGGTCCAGCATTATCATACCGATTATAACATTTAACAATTAACAAAATAATACAATACAACTATCTAGTTTCCAACATCTTTTGTACCAACTGAAACGTTTTTTATTAACATGTCAGTAAACTTATGTCTGTGTGTCATTTGTGGCTCTCATCACGTCTAATTAATATTCGATTTCAGTCCACGAGCTCTGCAACATGTGACTCGATGCAACATGAAACTGTTTCCCAAAATAAGAATTTTCACTCACAGTTTCCAAATTTTTATGTTCATTACGCTATTCACGATATCCTTAACATATCCCTAAACATCTTTTCTGTACTTTTGTCTCAATTACACGACAGCACAGTTACGGATGGACATGATCCAAACGATACGTTGAGTCTTTTCTTGCACGGTGCTATTTTACGAGTAAACACAACTAACTAGAAAAAAACACACAAAAAAAACATGACAATAAAAACTGTTTGAGTTTTTTTACACGGTGTTGAAAACTGCATGGTTGTACATCCTTAGCTATTTAATTATTAAACTTTCAAATGGGAAAGTCAACACTGGATCCCCACATATATTGATGTAATATTATGTCATTTACACGAGGTTTCATTACAAACTGGTTCTAGTGACATCATGTTTTTAGTTAAGGTACACAATGAGCTATCGCTGATGTGCCGACCATGGGTATCGAAACCCGAATTTTAACGTCATAAGCCTGCAGACTTCCCGCTGTGTCACTTCTGTTAGACAACAATTGAGAATAGTTGTGACATATCACTTTTTTAAGATTGGTTAAACAGCTTTGATGTCTTAAAGCAGCTATAAGTTTGATTCTGATCAGATCATCATGAGTTTTACAGAATGAAGGGGAAACACTTGTCACTTATTGCAACTGTTCGCCGACTTAACAATGATTGTTTATTGCAATCTCTTCATCTGATGTCTAAAACAAACAAAGTCCGTCTTTGTTTAAAGGATACTTTTCAACTGTTGGAACTATTCTTCTCTATTAAAAGTAGAGAAATCAACATGATGTACATCGAATGTATCATCAAACTTTACTGGTTGACTAAATTATTAAAAACAATTGAACGTGATGTGAAATCTATGTTTTTATCAAAAATGTTTTTTTTTAATACGCAGATTTTATGGTTCTTATCATTTCTGCTTCAAACGATTGTTTGGAAGAAATGCTCTAGAAGAAAAATTACAAGAATTGAAGCTCTAAATACGACCACGTCAGATAATATATCTTCAAACAGTATCACAAGTACTGTCAATCAAACAAATACTGTAGACAATGAACTGCAGTATTTCAGTAAGATAGGGCCACTTAATTAGAGAAATTCAAGACTATAGGATCACAAATTAAGAAGAATTCAAGAATATAAGGTCAAATAATTAGAGATATTCACGAAAAGAACTTGAAATAAGTACAGGTTATACAGTGTCAGTTAACAGGTTGAAATAAGAACAGGTTATACAGTGTCAGTTAACAGGTTGAAATAAATACAGGTTATAAAGTATCAGTTAACAGGTTGAAATAAGTACAGGCTATAAAATATTAGTTAACAGGTTGAAATAAGTACAGGTTATACAGTATCAGTTAACAGGTTGAAATAAGTACAGGTTATACAGTATCAGTTAACAGGTTGAAATAAATACAGGTTATAAAGTATCAGTTAACAGGTTGAAATAAGTACAGGCTATAAAATATTAGTTAACAGGTTGAAATAAGTACAGGTTATACAGTATCAGTTAACAGGTTGAAATAAGTACAGGTTATACAGTATCAGTTAACAGGTTGAAATAAGTACAGGTTATAAAGTATCAGTTAACAGGTTGAAATAAGTACAGGTTATACAGTATCAGTTAACAGGTTGAAATAAGTACAGGTTATACAGTATCAGTTAACAGGTTGAAATAAGTACAGGTTATAAAGTATCAGTTAACAGGTTGAAATAAGTACAGGTTATAAAGTATCAGTTAACAGGTTGAAATAAGTACAGGTTATACAGTATCAGTTAACAGGTTGTGTTACGTTTTTTTTGTAGACCAAACGCAACAGAAAAACACAGATAACAGCTTGTATAATTTATTACAATAAGCTATTATATATATGACAGATATAACATATATTATATAATAAAAATGACAGATATTAAGTTTAAACCTTCAAAATTAATTACAACACAAAATGATACTGGCCTGTATCTAATATAATGATCTAGAATGAAAGTCCAAAAGTTCAGATCAGAAATCCAAAATTTCGGTCTAGGGTGTGAATTTGGTCCCACGAAGAAATACCGAAGTTTGAATGGAGAAATCCAGAAACAATTCACAGTTCAATAAATTCGACGAAGTTCCCTTCACGATGCCTCCGATGAACGTCTCAAACTTATCTATCGCCTTCCAATTTTACCGGTTTCCCCTAAATACTTCCACACGTGTTGACCTTCAGGGTAACTAGTAATTCGAACGAATCGTAGAGATTGACGAAATAAAATCACAGCTTCTGTAGGTCTAGCTTCAGTCACAAATTCAAGTTGAATAAACTCACAGCAAACACTTAAACTTTCTCAAACGAATGACTGACTCTTCTTTTCTTCGAATAAAAACTAATGACTCTGCTTATTTCTCGTGTCTCCGTATGTTTATATATTAGTAGGCCTCTTCTTGAACAATCGCGTAACTTCTACAGAACTCCAGAGCAATCCGCGCATGTCCGTTCTTGCACGAGACTCAACGTCTAGACACTAAGCCGCCATACATTTCAGTTTATAGTCATATATTTGATCTATCTAATTCTAGCAATTTTTAAATGTTATTTTAAATGAATAACAACATATTTTATTGGTTTAAACTTTGAAACAATAATATAAATATGGAAATATAAAAAATAGAAATGAAAATTTAAACAGAACACGACATGTTGTCGTTTTCAAAACATTTACGTGACATTTACATAACACTCTCCCCCTTAAAAGTAAAAAAAAGTTTGAACTTGTGAAAACCTTTCTGTTTTGTTTTTTGTTTTTTAAACCAACTTAAAAGGGTTAAATCCAGTAGATTCTTGAACAACATCACGAACTGCAAACAACAACAAGGGAACACCCTCATCCCAGTTCTTTGAGTGTTCGTGCCAGTAATTTGGTGGAAACGCCCATGGACACCTTGTGACTCAGGATGGTAGGCACTGGATGAAATTTGATGGATGTTTAGTTCATGCATGGCTTGTTGAAATAGCTTGGACATAAAATTTAAGCCTTGATTTGATTGCACAACTTTTGAAATTCCGAACATGGTAAAGAATTTGATAAGAGCCTTGACAATGTTGGTAGCAGTGATTTTTCTCAAAGGAATAGCCTCAGGGAAACGTGTAGAATCACACATAATTGTCAAGAGGTATTCATTTCCTGCTTTGCTTTTTGGCATTGGGCCAACACAGTCGATAATGACCCTTGAGAACGGTTCTTCAAAGACAGGAATAGGTTCCAGTGGTGCTTTGGGAATCCTCTGATTTGGTTTTCCAGTCATTTGGCAAAAATGACATGTCTTACAATAGTCAACAACATCTTGGCGCATCTTTGACCAATAAAAATGTCGTCGGATACGATCTAGGGTCTTTCTTACACCTAAGTGTCCCGACAACACATGATCATGAGCAAGATTAAGAATATCATTCCGATAGCATTTTGGAATGACGATTTGGTGAATAACATTCCACTCTTCATCAGCAGCAACGTCAGGAGGTCTGTATTTTCTCATTAGCACACCTGACTTCTGGTAGTAACAAATAGGGACAGTTCCTATTTCATTTTCATCAACAGCCAGTTGTAGAAGAGAACGAGTTTCAGGATCATTGTCCTGTTCCTCAATAAGTTTGTTTCGATGAAGAGAGTTGAAAAATGACTTGTAATCATCAGTACAACTCGAAGTTGAGTCAGAAATCTCATCGATGCGAGACATGAACGTATCAGATAAAGAGAAATCATCTTTCGACTCCTGAGAACGTGTTTGAGAACGAGTAACAGCACAGGCGGGGAAAACATCAGGAAACTCTTCAACGAGTTGCTCTGTACTGGGTCTCACAACAGGTGCTTCAACAACACGAATCTCTGGTACCACCTTACCACCAGCCAAATCCCAAGAGCATAGACACACCTTCATCAGGCAATGAAGATTTAATACCCACAGTCACTGGGCCCGAAACTAAGTCCAAATGCAAATCCATTCTATGGAGAGGAATAGAAACGACGCCACCTTCTACACCAGAAATGAGCACATTGGCCCCAACGGATGACTTTTCAGAAAACGGAAGTACATTTTCCAAAATCAAACTCTGTAAAGCTCCAGTATCCCGCAGGATTTTAATTGGTTGTAGATGTGAATCGCCAACAAAAGAAACAAAACCTTCAGTGATGAAAGGCTTAAATTTGTCCTCAACAAGATCTTCAGGTACATCAAGAATATTGGGCTTGGAATCCACAGTGGACTGGACAGGGTCAAAACCATTGGGAACCAATGATATATCCAACGAGGGCGAAATGAAACTACGGGGTGATGATGGCTTGTTTTTGATCTTATGGCACTCAGAAATCAGATGGCCAGGTTTCTTACAATAAGCACATGTTTTGGATGAGAATGACACGTTTTTGGTACATGATGAGCTTTGAGAATGAGATGAAGTCTTTGTTTGAGAATCAGAAGTTTTTTCTTTTTTGTCTTTGTCGCCATTGCATAATGTTTGAATAAGTCATTGGGTTTCTTTGCTGTGTGATTTATTTTGCTTTTGTATGACAAATCTTTGTGAGTCAAAGCATACTCGTTTGCCAAGACAGCAGCATCATAAATTTTGGAAGCTTTTTGTTCATCAATGTAAGTTTTGAGCTCTACGGGAATACATCTTTTAAACTCTTCAATTAACATGAGTTCTCTGAGTTTTGTGTAATCATCTTTAATTTCTTTGGAATCACACCACCTGTCGAACAGTTTCTTTTTCACGAGCAAATTCGACATAAGTTTGGCTGTCAAACTTTTTGTAACCACGAAATTTTTGTCTATACGCCTCTGGCACCAATTCATAAGCATTCAAAATGCATTTTTTGACGTGCTCGTAATCATAACTTTGCTCGGCCGTGAGTTTGGAAAATACTTCCTGAGCTTTACCTTTGAGAACACTCTGAAGTAATACTGTCCAATATTCATTAGGCATTTTAGCCTAAGGGCCAATTTTTCAAATTGCTGAAAATATTTATGTACAGCCTTTTCATTGAATGGAGGTACTAAACGAATTTGTTTGGAAGCATCAAAATTATCCAACCGCATTTGGACAACCTTTTCTTCTTGCGTTTATTTTGTATTTCGGCATCAAGGCGTTTGTTTTCTTGTTCTGCCTCAATGCAAGGCTTTTGCTTTCAATTTCTAAACGAAATTTCATTTCCATTCTTTTTAATTCAAAATCCGGGTCAAAATGAGCGGCAGGCAATTGTTGTACAACTTTTTGAGGTAAAACTTTTTGGCTGACCAAATGTTCAAAAACAATTCGTTTGATATCTGCTTTCTTCATTGCTTGCTTCACTTCCAAATTAAAATGTTTTCCAACATCAAGCAATTCAGATTTTTTTAATTCACTGATCAATTCGAAAGAGGGATTTGTCTATAAAATCTTCTAGTTGGAATGCCATTTTGAATATACAAGCTGTCTATCTGTATAGAATATAAATCTGATTTTGGAATAGAATTAAATTGTTTGATCAATCCCAGACGTGCCCCCAATTTTCTTTTACGTTTTTTTTGTAGACCAAACGCAACAGAAAAACACAGATAACAGCTTGTATAATTTATTACAATAAGCTATTATATATATGACAGATATAACATAAATTATATAATAAAAATGACAGATATTAAGTTTAAACCTTCAAAATTAATTACAACACAAAATGACACTGGCATTATCTAATATAATGATCTAGAATGAAAGTCCAAAAGTTCAGATCAGAAATCCAAAATTCCGGTCTAGGGTGTGAATTTGGTCCCACGAAGAAATACCGAAGTTTGAATGGAGAAGTCCAGAAACAATTCACAGTTCAATAAATTCGACGAAGTTCCCTTCACGATGCCTCCGATGAACGTCTCAAACTTATCTATCGCCTTCCAATTTTCCCGGTTTCCCCTAAATACTTCCACACGTGTTGACCTTCAGGGTAACTAGTAATTCGAACGAATCGTAGAGATTGACGAAATAAAATCACAGCTTCTGTAGATCTAACTTCAGTCACAAATTCAAGTTGAATAAACTCACAGCAAACACTTAAACTTTCTCAAACGAATGACTGACTCTTCTTTTCTTCGAATAAAAACTAATGACTCTGCTTATTTCTTGCGTCTCCGTATGTTTGTATATTAGTAGGCCTCTTCTTGAACAATCGCATAACTTTTACAGAAATCCAGAGCAATCCGCGCATGTCCGTTCTTGCACGAGACTCAACGTCTAGACACTAGGCCGCCATACATTTCAGTTTATAGTCATATATTTGATCTACCTAATCCTAGAAATTTCTAAATGTTATTTTAAATGAATAACAACATATTTTTTTGGTTTAAACTTTGAAACAACAATATAAATATGAAAATATAAATAATAGAAATGAAAATTTAAACAGAACACGACATGTTGTCGTTTTCAAAACATTTACATGACATTTACATAACAGTTGAAATAAGTACAGGTTATACAGTAACAGTTAACAGGTTGAAACAAGTATAGGTTATAAAGTAAGAATTAACAGGTTGAAATAAGTACAGGTTATAAAGTATCAGTTAAAAGGTTGAAATGAGTTCAGGTTATACAGTAACATTTAACAGGTTGAAATAAGTACAGGTTATAAAGAAACAGTTAAAAGGTTGAAATAAATACAGCTTATAAAGTAACAGTTAACAGGTTATACAGTGACCGTTAACAGGTTGAAATAAATACAGGTTATACAGTATCAGTTAACAGGTTGAAATAAGTACAGGTTATACAGTATCAGTTAACAGGTTGAAATAAGTACAGGTTATACAGTATCAGTTAACAGGTTATAAAGTATCAGTTAAAAGTTTGAAATAAGTACAGGTTATACAGTACCAGTTAACAGGTTGAAATAAGTACAGGTTATAAATTAACAGTTAACAGGTTGAAACAAGTACAGGTTATAAAGTATCAGTTAAAAGGGTGAAATGGGAACAGGTTATACAGTAACAGTTAACAGGTTGAAATAAGTACAGGTTATAAAGAAACAGTTAAAAGGTTGAAATAAATACAGCTTATAAAGTAACAGTTAACAGGTCGAAATAAGTACAGGATATAAAGTAACAGTTAACAGGTTGAAATAAGTACAGGTTATACAGTACCAGTTAACAGGTTGAAATAAGTACAGGTTATAAAGTATCAGTTAACAGGTTGAAATAAATACAGGTTATACAGTATCAGTTAAGAGGTTGAAATAAATACAGGTTATACAGTATCAGTTAACAGGTTGAAATAAGTACAGGTTATACATTATCAGTTAACAGGTTGAAATAAATACAGGTTATAAAGTAACAGTTAACAGGTTGAAATAAGTACAGGTTATAAAGTAACAGTTTGAGGTTGTGATAATGATAAATATATCAAAAGATATTAAACTTCCTTTCTAATTAAACAACATTTTAAGGTCACAGCTACACAGTGCACATGCATAATTAAACAACATTTTATGCCCACAGCTACTAATGGTAGGATAGTTGTATTCTGAGTAACTATGGATTTCTAAGTAAACAACATTAATACATCTGGTTGTCAAACTTTACTAATGGTAGGATAGTTGTATTCTGAGTAACTATGGATTTCTAAGTAAACAACATTAATACATCTGGTTGTCAAACTTTACTAATGGTAGGATAGTTGTATTCTGAGTAACTATGGATTTCTAAGTAAACAACATTAATACATCTGGTTGTCAAACTTTACTAATGGTAGGATAGTTGTATTCTGAGTCACTTTGGATTTCTAAGTGAACAACATTAATACATCTGGTTGTCATACTTTACTAATGGTAGGATAGTTGTATTCTGAGTAACTATGGATTTCTAAGTAAACAACATTAATACATCTGGTTGTCATACTTTACTAATGGTAGGATAGTTGTATTCTGAGTAACTATGGATTTCTAAGTAAACAACATTAATACATCTGGTTGTCAGACTTTACTAATGGTAGGATAGTTGTATTCTGAGTAACTATGGATTTCTAAGTAAACAACATTAATACATCTGATTGTCAGACTTTACTAATGGTAGGATAGTTGTATTCTGAGTAACTATAGATTTCTAAGTAAACAACATTTGTTATGTAAATGTCATGTAAATGTTTTGTAAACGACATGTCGTGTTGTGTTTGGATTTCTATATCTATTATTGATATTTCCATATTTATATTATTGTTTCGAAGTTCAAAACAATAAAATATGTTGTTATTCATTTAAAATAACATTTAGAAATTTCTAGAATTAGGTAGATCAATCATATGTTTATAAATAATGTGTATGTCGGCCAGGTGTTTAGACGACGAGTCTCGTGCAAAAACAGACATGCGCAGATTGCTTTGGAATTCTGTAAAAGTTATGCGATTGTTCGAGGACACAGTAAGCCTACTGGTATAAAAACAGACGGTGACGCGAGAGAAAAAAGAAGTCAGTCATTCGTTTTTCATTTTGATTCAAGAGATATTGTCTTTGTTCGAGAAAGTTTCAACGTTTGTTGTGTGTTTATTTAACTTGGATTTGTGACTGGAGCTAGATCTACAAAAGCTGTGATTTTATTTCGTCAATCTTCACGATTCATTCGAATTACTGGTTATACTGAAAGTCAACACGTACAGGACTGTTTAGGGGAGACCGGAGCAAACTTCGGAATTTCTTCGTTGGACCAAATTCATACCCTAGAGTGGAATGTTGGATTTCTGATCTGGACTTTTGGACTTTCATTCTATATCATATTATTAGACACAGGCCAGTACCATTTTGTATTGTAATTAACTTTAAAGGTTGAAACTGAATATCTGTCATTGTTATTATATAATTTATGTTATATATGTTAAATATATGAAAGTTTATTGTAATAAATTATATAAGCTGTTATCTGTTTCTTTCTGTTGCGTTCAGTCTACATACATAAAAAACGTAACACATTAATACATCTGGTTGTGAGACTTTACTAATGGTAAGATAGTTGTATTCTGATTAACTATGGATTTCTAAGTAAACAACATTAATACATCTGGTTGTCAGACTTTACTAATGGTAGGATAGTTGTATTCTGAGTAACTATGGATTTCTAAGTGAACAACATTAATACATCTGGTTGTCAGACTTTACTAATGGTAGGATAGTTGTATTCTGAGTAACTATGGATTTCTAAGTAAACAACATTAATACATCTGGTTGTCAGACTTTACTAATGGTAGGATAGTTGTATTCTGAGTAACTATGGATTTCTAAGTAAACAACATTAATACATCTGGTTGTCAAACTTTACTAATGGTAGGATAGTTGTATTCTGAGTAGCTATGGATTTCTAAGTAAACAACATTAATACATCTGGTTGTCATACTTTACTAATGGTAGGATAGTTGTATGCTGAGTAACTATGGATTTCTAAGTAAACAACATCAATACATCTGGTTGTCAGACTTTATTAATGGTAGGATAGTTGTATTCTGAGTAACTATGGATTTCTAAGTGAACAACATTAATACATCTGGTTCTCAGACTTTACTAATGGTAGGATAGTTGTATTTTGAGTCATTATGGATTTCTAAGTAAACAACATTAATACATCTGGTTGTCAAACTTTACTAATGGTAGGATAGTTGTATTCTGAGTAACTATGGATTTCTAAGTGAACAACATTAATACATCTGGTTGTCAGACTTTATTAATGGTAGGATAGTTGTATTCTGACTAACTATGGATTTCTAAGTAAACAACATTAATACATCTGGTTGTCCGACTTTACTAATGGTAGGATAGTTGTATTTTGAGTCATTATGGAATTCTAAGTAAACAACATTAATACATCTGGTTGTCAGACTTTACTAATGGTAGGATAGTTGTATTCTGAGTAACTATGGATTTCTAAGTAAACAACATTAATACATCTGGTTGTCAGACTTTACTAATGGTAGGATAGTTGTATTCTGAGTAACTATGAATTTCTAAGTAAACAACATTAATACATCTGGTTGTCAGACTTTATTATTGGAAGGATAGTTGTATTCTGAATCACTATGAATTTCTAAGTAAACAACATTAATACATCTGGTTGTCAGACTTTACTAATGGTAGGATAGTTGTATTCTGAGTAACTATGGATTTCTAAGTGAACAACATTAATACTTCTGGTTGTCAGACTTTACTAATGGTAGGATAGTTGTATTCTGAGTAACTATGGATTTCTAAGTGAACAACATTAATACATCTGGTTGTCAGACTTTACTAATGGTAGGATAGTTGTATTCTGAGTAACTATGGATTTCTAAGTGAACAACATTAATACATCTGGTGGTCAGACTTTACTAATGGTAGGATAGTTGTATTCTCAGTAACTATGGATTTCTAAGTAAACAACATTAATACATCTGGTTGTCAGACTTTACTAATGGTAGGATAGTTGTATTCTGAGTAACTATGGATTTCTAAGTGAACAACATTAATACTTCTGGTTGTCAGACTTTACTAATGGTAGGATAGTTGTATTCTGAGTCACTTTGGATTTCTAAGTGAACAACATTAATACATCTGGTTGTCATACTTTACTAATGGTAGGATAGTTGTATTCTGAGTAACTATGGATTTCTAAGTAAACAACATTAATACATCTGGTTGTCATACTTTACTAATGGTAGGATAGTTGTATTCTGAGTAACTATGGATTTCTAAGTAAACAACATCAATACATCTGGTTGTTAGACTTTATTAATGGTAGGATAGTTGTATTCTGAGTAACTATGGATTTCTCAAGTGAACAACATTAATACATCTGGTTGTCAGACTTTACTAATGGTAGGATAGTTATATTTTGAGTCATTATGGATTTCTAAGTGAACAACATTAATACATCTGGTTGTCAAACTTTACTAATGGTGGGATAGTTGTATTCTGAGTAACTATGGATTTCTAAGTGAACAACATTAATACATCTGGTTGTCAGACTTTATTAATAATAGGATAGTTGTATTCTGACTAACTATGGATTTCTAAGTAAACAACATTAATACATCTGGTTGTCCGACTTTACTAATGGTAGGATAGTTGTATTTTGAGTCATTATGGATTTCTAAGTAAACAACATTAATACATCTGGTTGTCAGACTTTACTAATGGTAGGATAGTTGTATTCTGAGTAACTATAGATTTCTAAGTAAACAACATTAATACATCTGGTTGTCAGACTTTACTAATGGTAGGATAGTTGTATTCTGAGTAACTATGGATTTCTAAGTAAACAACATTAATACATCTGGTTGTCAGACTTTATTATTGGAAGGATAGTTGTATTCTGAGTCACTATGAATTTCTAAGTAAACAACATTAATACATCTGGTTGTCAGACTTTACTAATGGTAGGATAGTTGTATTCTGAGTAACTATGGATTTCTAAGTGAACAACATTAATACATCTGGTTGTCAGACTTTACTAATGGTAGGATAGTTGTATTCTGAGTAACTATGGATTTCTAAGTAAACAACATTAATACATCTGATTGTCAGACCTTACTAATGGTAGGATAGTTGTATTCTGAGTAACTATGGATTTCTAAGTAAACAACATTAATACTTCTGGTTGTCAGACTTTACTAATGGTAGGATAGTTGTATTCTGAGTAACTATGGATTTCTAAGTAAACAACATTAATACTTCTGGTTGTCAGACTTTACTAATGGTAGGATAGTTGTATTCTGAGTCACTTTGGATTTCTAAGTGAACAACATTAATACTTCTGGTTGTCAGACTTTACTAATGGTAGGATAGTTGTATTCTGAGTAACTATGGATTTCTAAGTAAACAACATTAATACATCTGGTTGTCATTCTTTACTAATGGTAGGATAGTTGTATTCTGAGTAACTATGGATTTCTAAGTAAACAACATCAATACATCTGGTTGTCAGACTTTATTAATGGTAGGATAGTTGTATTCTGAGTAACTATGGATTTCTAAGTGAACAACATTAATACATCTGGTTGTCAGACTTTACTAATGGTAGGATAGTTGTATTTTGAGTCATTATGGATTTCTAAGTAAACAACATTAATACATCTGGTTGTCAAACTTTACTAATGGTAGGATAGTTGTATTCTGAGTAACTATGGATTTCTAAGTGAACAACATTAATACATCTGGTTGTCAGACTTTATTAATAATAGGATAGTTGTATTCTGACTAACTATGGATTTCTAAGTAAACAACATTAATACATCTGGTTGTCCGACTTTATTAATGGTAGGATAGTTGTATTTTGAGTCATTATGGATTTGTAAGTGAACAACATTAATACATCTGGTTGTCAGACTTTACTAATGGTAGGATAGTTGTATTCTGAGTAACTATAGATTTCTAAGTAAACAACATTAATACATCTGGTTGTCAGACTTTACTAATGGTAGGATAGTTGTATTCTGAGTAACTATGAATTTCTAAGTAAACAACATTAATACATCTGGTTGTCAGACTTTATTATTGGAAGGATAGTTGTATTCTGAGTAACTATGAATTTCTAAGTAAACAACATTAATACATCTGGTTGTCAGACTTTACTAATGGTAGGATAGTTGTATTCTGAGTAACTATGGATTTCTAAGTGAACAACATTAATACATCTGGTTGTCAGACTTTACTAATGGTAGGATAGTTGTATTCTGAGTAACTATGGATTTCTAAGTAAACAACATTAATACATCTGGTTGTCAGACTTTACTAATGGTAGGATAGTTGTATTCTGAGTAACTATGGATTTCTAAGTGAACAACATTAATACATCTGGTTGTCAGACTTTACTAATGGTAGGATAGTTGTATTCTGAGTAACTATGGATTTCTAAGTAAACAACATTAATACATCTGGTTGTCATTCTTTACTAATGGTAGGATAGTTGTATTCTGAGTAACTATGGATTTCTAAGTAAACAACATCAATACATCTGGTTGTCAGACTTTATTAATGGTAGGATAGTTGTATTCTGAGTAACTATGGATTTCTAAGTAAACAACATTAATACATCTGGTTGTCAAACTTTACTAATGGTAGGATAGTTGTATTCTGAGTAACTATGGATTTCTAAGTGAACAACATTAATACATCTGGTTGTTAAACTTTACTAATGGTAGGATAGTTGTATTCTGAGTAACTATGGATTTCTAAGTGAACAACATTAATACATCTGGTTGTCCGACTTTATTAATAATAGGATAGTTGTATTCTGACTAACTATGGATTTCTAAGTAAACAACATTAATACATCTGGTTGTCCGACTTTATTAATGGTAGGATAGTTGTATTTTGAGTCATTATGGATTTGTAAGTGAACAACATTAATACATCTGGTTGTCAGACTTTACTAATGGTAGGATAGTTGTATTCTGAGTAACTATAGATTTCTAAGTAAACAACATTAATACATCTGGTTGTCAGACTTTACTAATGGTAGGATAGTTGTATTCTGAGTAACTATGAATTTCTAAGTAAACAACATTAATACATCTGGTTGTCAGACTTTATTATTGGAAGGATAGTTGTATTCTGAGTAACTATGAATTTCTAAGTAAACAACATTAATACATCTGGTTGTCAGACTTTACTAATGGTAGGATAGTTGTATTCTGAGTAACTATGGATTTCTAAGTGAACAACATTAATACATCTGGTTGTCAGACTTTACTAATGGTAGGATAGTTGTATTCTGAGTAACTATGGATTTCTAAGTAAACAACATTAATACATCTGGTTGTCAGACTTTACTAATGGTAGGATAGTTGTATTCTGAGTAACTATGGATTTCTAAGTAAACAACATTAATACTTCTGGTTGTCAGACTTTACTAATGGTAGGATATTTTTATATGCAAAAACGGCTGTTCTGGGCCCAGAAAACACTTCAAATAGAAGAGCGAACAACGTTTCGACCTTCTTCGGTCATCGTCAGGTTCACAAAGAAAGGGTTACTGGTCGGAAGCTGACCACGTGTTTGGGAGGGGTTGTATAATTAAATGTTGCAATGTAGAGGGCGCGGTTTGAATATATAATTTTGTCTATAATATTAATATAGGTATAATGGTGTTCCTTTATATTGGTTTATTTTAAGAAAACTTCTTAAAGCCATGTTGAACACAAAATACAAAGAACTACATGACTTACAAAAACAAAAAATGAACTTAGACTATCAACTAGCATGCTGCATTAAACCAGAGATTTACGGACTAATACAACGAAACATAAACCAAATCAATACTAAAAACGATAGAGACAAAAAGATCCGCCACAACAAAAAACTTGAAAAACTAAGATGTAAGCAACAGAAAAGACATCAACATGACAAACCGTTGACCAACCTCATAATTAACAGATCTGACCGACAATTAAACACAGACGAGACACATCTACTTAACAAAGGACTCAACTTCGCAATAGCACCAAGGTACATTCCAACCATAGAAATCAAAACATGTTTAGAAGACCTAGCCAGGAGACTTGTGATACTTTCTACAGAAAACAAAAACAACAAACAGAAAGAAGACAACTTAGATAACTTTATTGACATCCAACTGCCAAACTTCCCAGGTAAAATTACAAATTTATATTTTCCAGAACCACCTAAAAACATTATCTTAAACGATTTTTTCAAAGAATTTTCTTACAAAACTATCAACATAATTTCACAAAACAGAAAACTAAAAAACAACCTTACAAAAAGAGACATTAATTCCATTAGAAACCTAAAACAAGACAGAAACATAAAAATTCTAAAAGCAGATAAAGGTAACGCTATAGTAATAATGAACACGAATGAATACATACAAAAAATGAATAACATCCTATCAGACACGAACAAATTTAAACCAATACACACAAATCCAACAAAGACACATGAGACGCAACTAAACAAATTACTACTACAAATAAAAAAAGCCAACACAATTTCACAAACACTTTATTCCTACCTACGTAAAACCGACTCACGCACACCGCAAATATACGGCATCCCCAAACCTCATAAACCAGATTGTCCATTACGACCAATAATGTCAACATATGAATCGTTTAACTACAATCTTGGTAAATACATAGCATGGGCATTCTCCAAATATGCAACATCAGCCAGCTCATTCATCAAAGACTCTTTTAATTTCAAGTCCAATCTAAATCAACTTAATCATAAAGCCTTAATGGCCAGTTTCGATGTTATATCCCTCTTCACAGAAGTTCCAACAACAGAAGCCTGCAAGATAGCCTTAGAACTCTATATTCGAGACCCTAACCCGATCATAGACATTCCCAGTAACCAGTTAGCAACCCTCATAGAATTCACCACAATAAAGACAAACTTCATGTTCAACAACCAAAACTATATACAAACAAATGGCCTAAGCATGGGCAACCCAGTATCGCCAGTTCTAGCCAATATTTTTATGACACAAATTGAAACACAAGCAATTAATACAGCATTACATCCACCACTATCCTGGTACAGATATGTAGATGACACGATTGCGGGATTCGAATCTACAGAACACATACTTAACTTTTTCACTCACATTAACTCTATACATCCCAACATTAACTTCACATGTGAACAGGAAGAAAGCAATCAAATATCATTTCTTAACCTCAAAATTATAAGAACCGACACACAATTCAAAACAGAAATCCACCGAAAAATCACCCATACTGGACTATACATTCCTTGGGACTCAGCACATGAAACAAAACAAAAACTCAACATACTAAGAAACCAGATAAACACAGCCATAAAACTATGCTCACCAGATAAAATTAACGATGAATTAGATAAAATAAAACAACACTTCATCAACATTAATAAGTTTCCTCCACAAACTGTAGAAAACATTATACGCACACACCTAGACAGAAAGCAAAATCAACCAACAAAAGTAAATATATCTCACGAATCAAAAAATCACGAAACCATATACTGCTGTATACCATATATTCCTGACATCAGCAAACAAATAACCAACATTTGGCAAAAACTAGTAACCAAATATAACATTCCATTTAACACTAAATTTATTCAAAAACCAGGCAAAAAACTAAGGTCTATACTATGTAAGAACTACACTGAGAAACACCACACCAACATTATTTATAAAATACAATGTGATAACTGCCACGACTTCTATATAGGAGAAACAAGTAGAAAAATGGAAACCAGATTCAAAGAACATAAAAAGTCACCTTCACACATTTTCGAACACTGCAAGTCAAATGGACACAACATAACCATAGAAAACACTAAAATACTAAATAAAGAAACAAACATAAACAAACGAAAAATTAAAAAAGCCTTACTTATACAACAACTCAAACCCAAAATAAACCAATATAAAGGAACACCATTATACCTATATTAATATTATAGACAAAATTATATATTCAAACCGCGCCCTCTACATTGCAACACTCAATTATACAACCCCTCCCAAACACGTGGTCAGCTTCCGACCAGTAACCTTTTCTTTGTGAACCTGACGATGACCGAAGAAGGTCGAAACGTTGATCGCTCTTCTATTTGAAGTGTTTTCTGGGCCCAGAACAGCCGTTTTTGCATATAAAAGTTCTCAACAAGTGGGTTTCTCGACATCACTGATGATGATTAATGGTAGGATAGTTGTATTCTGAGTAACTATGGATTTCTAAGTAAACAACATTAATACATATGGTTGTCAAACTTTACTAATGGTAGGATAGTTGTATTCTGAGTAACTATGGATTTCTAAGTAAACAACATTAATACATCTGGTTGTCATACTTTACTAATGGTAGGATAGTTGTATTCTGAGTAACTATGGATTTCTAAGTAAACAACATCAATACATCTGGTTGTCAGACTTTATTAATGGTAGGATAGTTGTATTCTGAGTAACTATGGATTTCTAAGTGAACAACATTAATACATCTGGTTGTCAGACTTTACTAATGGTAGGATAGTTGTATTTTGAGTCATTATGGATTTCTAAGTGAACAACATTAATACATCTGGTTGTCAGACTTTACTAATGGTAGGATAGTTGTATTCTGAGTAACTATAGATTTCTAAGTAAACAACATTAATACATCTGGTTGTCAGAGTTTACCAATGGTAGGATAGTTGTATTCTGAGTAACTATGAATTTCTAAGTAAACAACATTAATACATCTGGTTGTCAGACTTTATTATTGGAAGGATAGTTGTATTCTGAGTCACTATGAATTTCTAAGTAAACAACATTAATACATCTGGTTGTCAGACTTTACTAATGGTAGGATAGTTGTATTCTGAGTAACTATGGATTTCTAAGTGAACAACATTAATACATCTGGTTGTCAGACTTTACTATGGTAGGATAGTTGTATTCTGAGTAACTATGGATTTCTAAGTGAACAACATTAATACATCTGGTTGTCAGACTTTACTAATGGTAGGATAGTTGTATTCTGAGTAACTATGGATTTCTAAGTGAACAACATTAATACATCTGGTTGTCAGACTTTACTAATGGTAGGATAGTTGTATTCTGAGTAACTATGGATTTCTAAGTAAACAACATTAATACTTCTGGTTGTCAGACTTTACTAATGGTAGGATAGTTGTATTCTGAGTCACTTTGGATTTCTAAGTGAACAACATTAATACTTCTGGTTGTCAGACTTTACTAATGGTAAGATAGTTGTATTCTGAGTCACTTTGGATTTCTAAGTGAACAACATTAATACATCTGGTTGTCAGACTTTACTAATGGTAGGATAGTTGTATTCTGAGTAACTATGGATTTCTAAGTAAACAACATTAATACATCTGGTTGTCCGACTTTACTAATGGTAGGATAGTTGTATTTTGAGTCATTATGGATTTCTAAGTAAACAACATTAATACATCTGGTTGTCAGACTTTACTAATGGTAGGATAGTTGTATTCTGAGTAACTATGGATTTCTAAGTGAACAACATTAATACATCTGGTTGTCAGACTTTACTAATGGTAGGATAGTTGTATTCTGAGTAACTATGGATTTCTAAGTGAACAACATTAATACATCTGGTTGTCAGACTTTACTAATGGTAGGATAGTTGTATTCTGAGTACTATGGATTTCTAAGTGAACACATTAATACATCTGGTTGTCAGACTTTACTAATGGTAGGATAGTTGTATTCTGAGTAACTATGGATTTCTAAGTAAACAACATTAATACTTCTGGTTGTGAGACTTTACTAATGGTAGGATAGTTGTATTCTGAGTCACTTTGGATTTCTAAGTGAACAACATTAATACTTCTGGTTGTCAGACTTTACTAATGGTAGGATAGTTGTATTCTGAGTCACTTTGGATTTCTAAGTGAACAACATTAATACATCTGGTTGTCAGACTTTACTAATGGTAGGATAGTTGTATTTTGAGTAACTATGGATTTCTAAGTGAACAACATTAATACATCTGGTTGTTAGACTTTACTAATGGTAGGATAGTTGTATTCTGAGTAACTATGGATTTCTAAGTGAACAACATTAATACATCTGGTTGTCAGACTTTACTAATGGTAGGATAGTTGTATTCTGAGTAGCTATGGATTTCTAAGTGAACAACATTAATACATCTGGTTGTCAGACTTTACTAATGGTAGGATAGTTGTATTCTGAGTAACTATGGATTTCTAAGTGAACAACATTAATACATCTGGTTGTCATACTTTACTAATGGTAGGATAGTTGTATTCTGAGTAACTATGGATTTCTAAGTAAACAACATCAAAACATCTGGTTGTCAGACTTTATTAATGGTAGGATAGTTGTATTCTGAGTAACTATGGATTTCTAAGTGAACAACATTAATACATCTGGTTGTCAGACTTTACTAATGGTAGGATAGTTTTATTTTGAGTCATTATGGATTTCTAAGTAAACAACATTAATACATCTGGTTGTCAAACTATACTAATGGTAGGATAGTTGTATTCTGAGTAACTATGGATTTCTAAGTGAACAACATTAATACATCTGGTTGTCAGACTTTATTAATAATAGGATAGTTGTATTCTGACTAACTATGGATTTCTAAGTAAACAACATTAATACATCTGGTTGTCAGACTTTACTAATGGTAGGATAGTTGTATTCTGAGTAACTATAGATTTCTAAGTAAACAACATTAATACATCTGGTTGTCAGACTTTACTAATGGTAGGATAGTTGTATTCTGAGTAACTATGAATTTCTAAGTAAACAACATTAATACATCTGGTTGTCAGACTTTATTATTGGAAGGATAGTTGTATTCTGAGTCACTATGAATTTCTAAGTAAACAACATTAATACATCTGGTTGTCAGACTTTACTAATGGTAGGATAGTTGTATTCTGAGTAACTATGGATTTCTAAGTGAACAACATTAATACATCTGGTTGTCAGACTTTACTAATGGTAGGATAGTTGTATTCTGAGTAACTATGGATTTCTAAGTAAACAACATTAATACATCTGGTTGTCAGACTTTACTAATGGTAGGATAGTTGTATTCTGAGTAATTATGGATTTCTAAGTAAACAACATTAATACTTCTGATTGTCAGACTTTACTAATGGTAAAATAGTTGTATTCTGAGTAACTATGGATTTCTAAGTAAACAACATTAATACATCTGGTTGTCAAACTTTACTAATGGTAGGATAGTTGTATTCTGAGTAACTATGGATTTCTAAGTGAACAACATTAATACATCTGGTTGTCAGACTTTACTAATGGTAGGATAGTTGTATTCTGAGTAACTATGGATTTCTAAGTGAACAACATTAATACATCTGGTTGTCAGACTTTACTAATGGTAGGATAGTTGTATTCTGAGTAACTATGGATTTCTAAGTAAACAACATTAATACATCTGGTTGTCAGACTTTACTAATGGTAGGATAGTTGTATTCTGAGTAACTATGGATTTCTAAGTGAACAACATTAATACTTCTGGTTGTCAGACTTTACTAATGGTAGGATAGTTGTATTCTGAGTCACTTTGGATTTCTAAGTGAACAACATTAATACATCTGGTTGTCAGACTTTACTAATGGTAGGATAGTTGTATTTTGAGTAACTATGGATTTCTAAGTAAACAACATTAATACATCTGGTTGTCAGACTTTACTAATGGTAGGATAGTTGTATTCTGAGTAACTATGGATTTCTAAGTGAACAACATTAATACTTCTGGTTGTCAGACTTTACTAATGGTAGGATAGTTGTATTCTGAGTCACTTTGGATTTCTAAGTGAACAACATTAATACATCTGGTTGTCAGACTTTACTAATGGTAGGATAGTTGTATTCTGAGTAACTATGGATTTCTAAGTAAACAACATTAATACATCTGGTTGTCATACTTTACTAATGGTAGGATAGTTGTATTCTGAGTAACTATGGATTTCTAAGTAAACAACATCAATACATCTGGTTGTCAGACTTTATTAATGGTAGGATAGTTGTATTCTGAGTAACTATGGATTTCTAAGTGAACAACATTAATACATCTGGTTGTCAGACTTTACTAACGGTAGGATAGTTGTATTTTGAGTCATTATGGATTTCTAAGTAAACAACATTAATACATCTGGTTGTCAAACTTTACTAATGGTAGGATAGTTGTATTCTGAGTAACTATGAATTTCTAAGTGAACAACATTAATACATCTGGTTGTCAGACTTTATTAATAATAGGATAGTTGTATTCTGACTAACTATGGATTTCTAAGTAAACAACATTAATACATCTGGTTGTCAGACTTTACTAATGGTAGGATAGTTGTATTCTGAGTAACTATAGATTTCTAAGTAAACAACATTAATACATCTGGTTGTCAGACTTTACTAATGGTAGGATAGTTGTATTCTGAGTAACTATGAATTTCTAAGTAAACAACATTAATACATCTGGTTGTCAGACTTTATTATTGGAAGGATAGTTGTATTCTGAGTAACTATGGATTTCTAAGTGAACAACATTAATACATCTGGTTGTCAGACTTTACTAATGGTAGGATAGTTGTATTCTGAGTAACTATGGATTTCTAAGTGAACAACATTAATACATCTGGTTGTCAGACTTTACTAATGGTAGGATAGTTGTATTCTGAGTAACTATGGATTTCTAAGTAAACAACATTAATACTTCTGATTGTCAGACTTTTCTAATGGTAGGATAGTTGTATTCTGAGTAACTATGGATTTCTAAGTAAACAACATTAATACATCTGGTTGTCAGACTTTTCTAATGGTAGGATAGTTGTATTCTGAGTAACTATGGATTTCTAAGTGAACAACATTAATACATCTGGTTGTCAGACTTTACTAATGGTAGGATAGTTGTATTCTGAGTAACTATGGATTTCTAAGTAAACAACATCAATACATCTGGTTGTCAGACTTTATTAATGGTAGGATAGTTGTATTCTGAGTAACTATGGATTTCTAAGTGAACAACATTAATACATCTGGTTGTCAGACTTTACTAATGGTAGGATAGTTGTATTTTGAGTCATTATGGATTTCTAAGTAAACAACATTAATACATCTGGTTGTCAAACTTTACTAATGGTAGGATAGTTGTATTCTGAGTAACTATGGATTTCTAAGTGAACAACATTAATACATCTGGTTGTCAGACTTTACTAATGGTAGGATAGTTGTATTCTGAGTAACTATAGATTTCTAAGTAAACAACATTAATACATCTGGTTGTCAGAGTTTACTAATGGTAGGATAGTTGTATTCTGAGTAACTATGAATTTCTAAGTAAACAACATTAATACATCTGGTTGTCAGACTTTATTATTGGAAGGATAGTTGTATTCTGAGTCACTATGAATTTCTAAGTAAACAACATTAATACATCTGGTTGTCAGACTTTACTAATGGTAGGATCGTTGTATTCTGAGTAACTATGGATTTCTAAGTGAACAACATTAATACATCTGGTTGTCAGACTTTACTAATGGTAGGATAGTTGTATTCTGAGTAACTAATGGATTTCTAAGTGAACAACATAATACATCTGGTTGTCAGACTTTACTAATGGTAGGATAGTTGTATTCTGAGTAACTATGGATTTCTAAGTGAACAACATTAATACATCTGGTTTGTCAGACTTTACTAATGGTAGGATAGTTGTATTCTGAGTAACTAATGGATTTCTAAGTAAACAACATTAATACTTCTGGTTGTCAGACTTTACTAATGGTAGGATAGTTGTATTCTGAGTCACTTTGGATTTCTAAGTGAACAACATTAATACTTCTGGTTGTCAGACTTTACTAATGGTAAGATAGTTGTATTCTGAGTCACTTTGGATTTCTAAGTGAACAACATTAATACATCTGGTTGTCAGACTTTACTAATGGTAGGATAGTTGTATTCTGAGTAACTATGGATTTCTAAGTAAACAACATTAATACATCTGGTTGTCCGACTTTACTAATGGTAGGATAGTTGTATTTTGAGTCATTATGGATTTCTAAGTAAACAACATTATACATCTGGTTGTCAGACTTTACTAATGGTAGGATAGTTGTATTCTGAGTAACTATGGATTTCTAAGTGAACACATTAATACATCTGGTTGTCAGACTTTACTAATGGTAGGATAGTTGTATTCTGAGTAACTATGGATTTCTAAGTGAACAACATTAATACATCTGGTTGTCAGACTTTACTAATGGTAGGATAGTTGTATTCTGAGTAACTATGGATTTCTAAGTGAACAACATTAATACATCTGGTTGTCAGACTTTACTAATGGTAGGATAGTTGTATTCTGAGTAACTATGGATTTCTAAGTAAACAACATTAATACTTCTGGTTGTGAGACTTTACTAATGGTAGGATAGTTGTATTCTGAGTCACTTTGGATTTCTAAGTGAACAACATTAATACTTCTGGTTGTCAGACTTTACTAATGGTAGGATAGTTGTATTCTGAGTCACTTTGGATTTCTAAGTGAACAACATTAATACATCTGGTTGTCAGACTTTACTAATGGTAGGATAGTTGTATTTTGAGTAACTATGGATTTCTAAGTGAACAACATTAATACATCTGGTTGTTAGACTTTACTAATGGTAGGATAGTTGTATTCTGAGTAACTATGGATTTCTAAGTGAACAACATTAATACATCTGGTTGTCAGACTTTACTAATGGTAGGATAGTTTGTATTCTGAGTAGCTATGGATTTCTAAGTGAACAACATTAATACATCTGGTTGTCAGACTTTACTAATGGTAGGATAGTTGTATTCTGAGTAACTATGGATTTCTAAGTGAACAACATTAATACATCTGGTTGTCATACTTTACTAATGGTAGGATAGTTGTATTCTGAGTAACTATGGATTTCTAAGTAAACAACATCAATACATCTGGTTGTCAGACTTTATTAATGGTAGGATAGTTGTATTCTGAGTAACTATGGATTTCTAAGTGAACAACATTAATACATCTGGTTGTCAGACTTTACTAATGGTAGGATAGTTTTATTTTGAGTCATTATGGATTTCTAAGTAAACAACATTAATACATCTGGTTGTCAAACTTTACTAATGGTAGGATAGTTGTATTCTGAGTAACTATGGATTTCTAAGTGAACAACATTAATACATCTGGTTGTCAGACTTTATTAATAATAGGATAGTTGTATTCTGACTAACTATGGATTTCTAAGTAAACAACATTAATACATCTGGTTGTCAGACTTTACTAATGGTAGGATAGTTGTATTCTGAGTAACTATAGATTTCTAAGTAAACAACATTAATACATCTGGTTGTCAGACTTTACTAATGGTAGGATAGTTGTATTCTGAGTAACTATGAATTTCTAAGTAAACAACATTAATACATCTGGTTGTCAGACTTTATTATTGGAAGGATAGTTGTATTCTGAGTAACTATGGATTTCTAAGTGAACAACATTAATATATCTGGTTGTCAGACTTTACTAATGGTAGGATAGTTGTATTCTGAGTAACTATGGATTTCTAAGTAAACAACATTAATACTTCTGATTGTCAGACTTTTCTAATGGTAGGATAGTTGTATTCTGAGTAACTATGGATTTCTAAGTAAACAACATTAATACATCTGGTTGTCAGACTTTATTATTGGAAGGATAGTTGTATTCTGAGTAACTATGGATTTCTAAGTGAACAACATTAATACATCTGGTTGTCAGACTTTACTAATGGTAGGATAGTTGTATTCTGAGTAACTATGGATTTCTAAGTGAACAACATTAATACATCTGGTTGTCAGACTTTACTAATGGTAGGATAGTTGTATTCTGAGTAACTATGGATTTCTAAGTAAACAACATTAATACTTCTGATTGTCAGACTTTTCTAATGGTAGGATAGTTGTATTCTGAGTAACTATGGATTTCTAAGTAAACAACATTAATACATCTGGTTGTCAGACTTTTCTAATGGTAGGATAGTTGTATTCTGAGTAACTATGGATTTCTAAGTGAACAACATTAATACATCTGGTTGTCAGACTTTACTAATGGTAGGATAGTTGTATTCTGAGTAACTATGGATTTCTAAGTAAACAACATCAATACATCTGGTTGTCAGACTTTATTAATGGTAGGATAGTTGTATTCTGAGTAACTATGGATTTCTAAGTGAACAACATTAATACATCTGGTTGTCAGACTTTACTAATGGTAGGATAGTTTGTATTTGAGTCATTATGGATTTCTAAGTAAACAACATTAATACATCTGGTTGTCAAACTTTACTAATGGTAGGATAGTTGTATTCTGAGTAACTATGGATTTCTAAGTGAAACAACATTAATACATCTGGTTTGTCAGACTTTACTAATGGTAGGATAGTTGTATTCTGAGTAACTATAGATTTCTAAGTAAACAACATTAATACATCTGGTTGTCAGAGTTTACTAATGGTAGGATAGTTGTATTCTGAGTAACTATGAATTTCTAAGTAAACAACATTAATACATCTGGTTGTCAGACTTTATTATTGGAAGGATAGTTGTATTCTGAGTCACTATGAATTTCTAAGTAAACAACATTAATACATCTGGTTGTCAGACTTTACTAATGGTAGGATCGTTGTATTCTGAGTAACTATGGATTTCTAAGTGAACAACATTAATACATCTGGTTGTCAGACTTTACTAATGGTAGGATAGTTGTATTCTGAGTAACTATGGATTTCTAAGTGAACAACATTAATACATCTGGTTGTCAGACTTTACTAATGGTAGGATAGTTGTATTCTGAGTACTATGGATTTCTAAGTGAACAACATTAATACATCTGGTTGTCAGACTTTACTAATGGTAGGATAGTTGTATTCTGAGTAACTATGGATTTCTAAGTAAACAACATTAATACTTCTGGTTGTCAGACTTTACTAATGGTAGGATAGTTGTATTCTGAGTCACTTTGGATTTCTAAGTGAACAACATTAATACTTCTGGTTGTCAGACTTTACTAATGGTAAGATAGTTGTATTCTGAGTCACTTTGGATTTCTAAGTGAACAACATTAATATATCTGGTTGTCAGACTTTACTAATGGTAGGATAGTTGTATTCTGAGTAACTATGGATTTCTAAGTAAACAACATTAATACATCTGGTTGTCCGACTTTACTAATGGTAGGATAGTTGTATTTTGAGTCATTATGGATTTCTAAGTAAACAACATTAATACATCTGGTTGTCAGACTTTACTAATGGTAGGATAGTTGTATTCTGAGTAACTATGGATTTCTAAGTGAACAACATTAATACATCTGGTTGTCAGACTTTACTAATGGTAGGATAGTTGTATTCTGAGTAACTATGGATTTCTAAGTGAACAACATTAATACATCTGGTTGTCAGACTTTACTAATGGTAGGATAGTTGTATTCTGAGTAACTATGGATTTCTAAGTGAACAACATTAATACATCTGGTTGTCAGACTTTACTAATGGTAGGATAGTTGTATTCTGAGTAACTATGGATTTCTAAGTAAACAACATTAATACTTCTGGTTGTGAGACTTTACTAATGGTAGGATAGTTGTATTCTGAGTCACTTTGGATTTCTAAGTGAACAACATTAATACTTCTGGTTGTCAGACTTTACTAATGGTAGGAATAGTTGTATTCTGAGTCACTTTGGATTTCTAAGTGAACAACATTAATACATCTGGTTGTCAGACTTTACTAATGGTAGGATAGTTTGTATTTTGAGTAACTATGGATTCTAAGTGAACAACATTAATACATCTGGTTGTTAGACTTTACTATGGTAGGATAGTTGTATTCTGAGTAACTATGGATTTCTAAGTGAACAACATTAATACATCTGGTTGTCAGACTTTACTATGGTAGGATAGTTGGTATTCCTAGTAGCTATGGATTTCTAAGTGAACAACATTAATACATCTGGTTGTCAGACTTTACTAATGGTAGGATAGTTGTATCTGAGTAACTATGGATTTCTAAGTGAACAACATTAATACATCTGGTTGTCATACTTTACTATGGTAGGATAGTTGTATTCTGAGTAACTATTGGATTTCTAAGTAAACACATCAATACATCTGGTTGTCAGACTTTATTAATGGTAGGATAGTTGTATTCTGAGTAACTATGGATTTCTAAGTGAACAACATTAATACATCTGTTGTCAGACTTTACTAATGGTAGGATAGTTTTATTTTGAGTCATTATGGATTTCTAAGTAACAACATTAATACATCTGGTTGTCAACTTTACTAATGGTAGGATAGTTGTATTCGAGTAACTATGGATTCTAAGTGAACAACATTAATACATCTGGTTGTCAGACTTTATTAATAATAGGATAGTTGTATTCTGACTAACTATGGATTTCTAAGTAAAAACATTAATACATCTGGTTGTCAGACTTTACTAATGGTAGGATAGTTGTATTCTGAGTAACTATAGATTTCTAAGTAACAACATTAATACATCTGGTTGTCAGACTTTACTAATGGTAGGATAGTTGTATTCTGAGTAACTATGATTTCTAAGTAAACAACATTAATACATCTGGTTGTCAGACTTTATTATTGGAGGATAGTTGTATTCTGAGTAACTATGGATTCTAAGTGAACAACATTAATATATCTGGTTGTCAGACTTTACTAATGGTAGGATAGTTTATTCTGAGTAACTATGGATTTCTAAGTAACAACATTAATACTTCTGATTGTCAGACTTTCTAATGGTAGGATAGTTGTATTCTGAGTAACTATGGATTTCTAATAAACAACATTAATACATCTGGTTGTCAGACTTTTCTAATGGTAGGATAGTTGTATTCGAGTAACTATGGATTTCTAAGTGAACAACATTAATACATCTGGTTGTCAACTTTCTAATGGTAGGATAGTTGTATTCTGAGTAACTATGGATTTCTAAGTAAACACAATACATCTGGTTGTCAGACTTTATTAATGGTAGGATAGTTGTATTCTGAGTAACTATGGATTTCTAAGTGAACAACATTAACATCTGGTTTTCAGACTTTACTAATGGTAGGATAGTTTATTTGAGTCATATGGATTTCTAAGTAAAACATTATACATCTGGTTGTCACTTTACTATGGTAGTATAGTTGTATTTGAGTAACTATGGATTTCAAGTGAAACACATTAATACATCGGTTGTCAGACTTTTAATGGTAGGATAGTTGTATTCTGAGTAACTATAGATTTCTAAGTAAACAACATTAATACATCTGGTTGTCAGAGTTTACTAATGGTAGTAGTTGTATTCTGAGTAACTATGAATTTCTAAGTAAACAACATTAATAATCTGGTTGTCAAGACTTTATATTGGAAGGATAGTTTGTATTCTGAGTCACTGAATTTCTAAGTAACAACATTAATACATCTGGTTGTCAGACTTACTAATGGTAGGATAGTTGTATTCTGAGTAACTATGGATTTCTAAGTGAACAACATTAATACATCTGGTGTCAGACTTTACTATGGTAGGATAGTTGTATTCTGAGTAACTATGGATTTCTAAGTGAACAACATTAACATCTGGTTGTCAGACTTACTAATGGTAGGATAGTTGTATTCTGAGTAACATGGATTTCTAAGTGAACACATTAATACATCTGGTTGTCAGACTTTACTAATGGTAGGATAGTTGTATTCTGAGTAACTATGGATTTTAAGTAACAACATTATACTTCTGGTTGTCAGACTTTACTAATGGTAGGATAGTTGTATTCTGAGTCACTTTGGATTTCTAAGTGAACAACATTAATACTTCTGGTTGTCAGACTTACTAATGGTCAGATAGTTGTATTCTGAGTCACTTTGGATTTCTAAGTGAACAACATTAATACATCTGGTTGTCAGACTTACTAATGGTAGGATAGTTGTATTCTGAGTAACTATGGATTTCTAAGTAACAACATTAATACATCTGGTTGTCCGACTTTACTAATGGTAGGATAGTTGTATTTGAGTCTTATGGATTTCTAAGTAAACAACATTAATACATCTGGTTGTAACTTTACTAATGGTAGGATAGTTGTATTCTGAGTAACTATGGATTTCTAAGTAACAACATTAATACATCTGGTTGTCAGACTTTACTAATGGTAGGATAGTTGTATTCTGAGTAACTATGGATTTCTAAGTGAACAACATTAATACATCTGGTGTCAGACTTTACTATGGTAGGAAGTTGTATTCTGAGTAACTATGGATTTCTAAGTGAACACATTAATACATCTGGTTGTCAGACTTTACTAATGGTAGGATAGTTGTATTCTGAGTAACTATGGATTTCTAAGTAAACAACATTAATACTCTGGTTGTGAGACTTTACTAATGGTAGGATAGTTGTATTCTGAGTCACTTTGGATTTCTAGTAACAACATTAATACTTCTGGTTGTCAGACTTTACTAATGGTAGGATAGTTGTTCTGAGTCACTTTGGATTTCTAAGTGAACAACATTAATACATCTGGTTGTCAGACTTTACTAATGTAGGATAGTTGTATTTGAGTAACTATGGATTTCTAAGTAACAACATTAATACATCTGGTTGTTAGACTTTACTAATGGTAGGATAGTTGTATTCTGAGTAACTATGGATTTCTAAGTGAACAACATTAATACATCTGGTTGTCAGACTTTACTAATGGTAGGATAGTTTATTCTGAGTAGCTATGGATTTCTAAGTTGAACAACTTAATACATCTGTTGTCAGACTTTACTAATGGAGGATAGTTGATTTCTGAGTACTATGGATTTCTAAGTGACAACATTAATAAATCTGGTTGTCATACTTTACTAATGGTAGGATAGTTGTATTCTGAGTAACTATGGATTTCTAAGTAAACAACATCAATACATCTGGTTGTCAACTTTATAAGGTAGGATAGTTGTATTCTGAGTACTATGGATTTCTAAGTGAACAACATTAATACATCTGGTTGTCAGACTTACTAATGGTAGGATAGTTTTATTTGAGTCATTATGGATTTCTAAGTAAACAACATTATACATCTGGTTGTCAAACTTTACTAATGGTAGGATAGTTGTATTCTGGTCAACTATGGATTTCTAAGTAAACAACATTAATACATCTGGTTGTCAACTTTACTAATAGGATAGTTGTATTCTGACTAACTATGGATTTCTAAGTAAACAACATTAATACATCTGGTGTCAGACTTTACTAATAGGATATTTATTCTGAGTAACTATAGATTTCTAAGTAACAACATTAATCTCTGGTTGTCAGACTTTACTAATGGTAGGATAGTTGTATTCTGAGTAACTATGAATTTCTAAGTAAACAACATTAATACATCTGGTTGTCAGACTTTATTATTGGAAGGATAGTTGTATTCTGAGTCACTATGAATTTCTAAGTAAACAACATTAATACATCTGGTTGTCAGACTTTACTAATGGTAGGATATTGTATTCTGAGTAACTATGGATTTCTAAGTGAACAACATTAATACATCTGGTTGTCAGACTTTACTAATGGTAGGATAGTTGTATTCTGAGTAACTATGGATTTCTAAGTAACAACATTAATACATCTGGTTGTCAGACTTTACTAATGGTAGGATAGTTGTATTCTGAGTAACTATGGATTTCTAAGTAAACACATTAATACTTCTGATTGTCAGACTTTACTAATGGTAGGATAGTTGTATTCTGAGTAACTATGGATTTCTAAGTAAACAACATTAATACTCTGTTGTCAAACTTTACTAATGGTAGGATAGTTGTATTCTGAGTAACTATGGATTTCTAAGTGAACAACATTAATACATCTGGTTGTCAACTTTACTAATGGTAGGATAGTTGTATTCTGAGTAACTATGGATTTCTAAGTGAACAACATTAATACATCTGGTTGTCAGACTTTACTAATGGTAGGATAGTTGTATTCTGAGTAACTATGGATTTCTAAGTGAACAACATTAATACATCTGGTTGTCAGACTTTCTAATGGTAGGATAGTTGTATTCTGAGTAACTATGGATTTCTAAGTGAACAACATTAATACATCTGGTTGTCAGACTTTACTAATGGTAGGATAGTTTGTATTCTGAGTAACTATGGATTTCTAAGTAAACAACATTAATACATCTGGTTGTCAGACTTTACTAATGGTAGGATAGTTGTATTCTGAGTAACTATGGATTTCTAAGTGAACAACATTAATACTTCTGGTTGTCAGACTTTACTAATGGTAGGATAGTTGTATTCTGAGTCACTTTGGATTTCTAAGTGAACAACATTAATACATCTGGTTGTCAGACTTTACTAATGGTAGGATAGTTGTATTCTGAGTAACTATGGATTTCTAAGTAAACAACATTAATACATCTGGTTGTCAGACTTTACTAATGGTAGGATAGTTGTATTTTGAGTCATTATGGATTTCTAAGTAAACAACATTAATACATCTGGTTGTCAGACTTTACTAATGGTAGGATAGTTGTATTCTGAGTAACTATGGATTTCTAAGTGAACAACATTAATACTTCTGGTTGTCAGACTTTACTAATGGTAGGATAGTTGTATTCTGAGTCACTTTGGATTTCTAAGTGAACAACATTAATACTTGGTTGTCAGACTTTACTAATGGTAGGATAGTTGTATTCTGAGTAACTAGGATTTCTAAGTAAACAACATTAATACATCTGGTTGTCATACTTTACTAATGGTAGGATAGTTGTATTCTGAGTAACTATGGATTTCTAAGTAAACAACATCAATACATCTGGTTGTCAGACTTTATAATGGTAGGATAGTTGTATTCTGAGTAACTATGGATTTCTAAGTGAACAACATTAATACATCTGGTTGTCAGACTTTACTAATGGTAGGATAGTTGTATTTGAGTCATTATGGATTTCTAAGTAACAACATTAATACATCTGGTTGTCAAACTTTACTAATGGTAGGATAGTTGTATTCTGAGTAACTATGGATTTCTAAGTGAACAACATTAATACATCTGGTTGTCAGACTTTATAATAATAGGATAGTTGTATTCTGAGTAACTATGGATTTCTAAGTAACAACATTAATACATCTGGTTGTCAGACTTTACTAATGGTAGGATAGTTGTATTCTGAGTAACTATAGATTTCTAAGTAAACAACATTAAAATCTGGTTGTCAGACTTTACTAATGGTAGGATAGTTGTATTCTGAGTAACTATGAGATTCTAAGTAAAACAAAGTAAATTCTGGTTGTCAACTTTATTATTGGAAGGATAGTTGTATTCTGAGTACTATGGATTCTAAGTGAACAACATTAATACATCTGGTTGTCGACTTTACTAATGGTAGGATAGTTGTATTCTGAGTAACTATGGATTTTCTAAGTAAACAACATTAATACATCGGGTTGTCAGACTTTACTAATGGTAGGATAGTTGTATTCTGAGTAACTATGGATTTCTAAGTAAACAACAGTAATACATCTGGTTGTCAGACTTACTAATGGTAGGATAGTTGTATTCTGAGTACTATGGATTTCTAAGTAAACAACATTAATACTTCTGATTGTCAGACTTTCTAATGGTAGGATAGTTGTATTCTGAGTAACTATGGATTTCTAAGTAACAACATTAATACATCTGGTTGTCAGACTTTACTAATGGTAGGATA
Source organism: Carcinoscorpius rotundicauda (assembly GCA_011833715.1). Taxonomy (NCBI): domain Eukaryota; kingdom Metazoa; phylum Arthropoda; class Merostomata; order Xiphosura; family Limulidae; genus Carcinoscorpius; species Carcinoscorpius rotundicauda. The sequence continues at coordinate 71,651,219 of CM022402.1, read as the reverse complement.
GTTGTATTCTGAGTAACTATGGATTTCTAAGTAAACAACATTAATACATCTGGTTGTCAGACTTTACTAATGGTAGGATAGTTGTATTCTGAGTAACTATGGATTTCTAAGTAAACAACATTAATACATCTGGTTGTCAAACTTTACTAATGGTAGGATAGTTGTATTCTGAGTAACTATGGATTTCTAAGAGAACAACATTAATACATCTGGTTGTCAGACTTTACTAATGGTAGGATAGTTGTATTCTGAGTAACTATGGATTTCTAAGCGAACAACATTAATACTTCTGGTTGTCAGACTTTACTAATGGTAGGATAGTTGTATTCTGAGTCACTTTGGATTTCTAAGTGAACAACATTAATACATCTGGTTGTCAGACTTTACTAATGGTAGGATAGTTGTATTCTGAGTAACTATGGATTTCTAAGTGAACAACATTAATACTTCTGGTTGTCAGACTTTACTAATGGTAGGATAGTTGTATTCTGAGTCACTTTGGATTTCTAAGTAAACAACATTAATACATCTGGTTGTCAGACTTTACTAATGGTAGGATAGTTGTATTCTGAGTAACTAAAATTATTAGTAGACCTCAGATTTACTTTCTTCTTCACCTGTTTGATTCTTTTACCCATGGTAAAACTATAATCACGTGTTGTATCTCAGTATGAGTCTATTACCCATGATGAAGCTATGGTCCTGTGTATTGATGGAACGATCATGATAAATAAATTTACTGTCCACTATAAAGATACTACTTCTATCCTGATAATTCCTTCACCTCAGTTAACCCAATTGTAGATCAACACATCTGACTTGTAGCCAATCAAAATAAAGGTTTTGAACCATCAAACTAAGCAGAAAAATTCTCATACGACACTTGACAACTGATGTTTTTCATCAAGAAAAGACCAGTGTAGTTTGTCTTTAACATGAACTATCTAATTCTATACTGTCTTGGCTATTAGCTAGTTTGTCCATAACTCAAGGTTAGTGAGGTAATGTTACTTATTCAATAATTCATTCCAGGTATTACAATATCCTTTTACTTTTAATCTAGGCTGAAAAGTATCCTTTGCATTTCAATATTGGGCAGGCAACAAGTAAAGCTATTTGACCTTAGATAGGCAACACTGTTTGAGCAGTTACTTATTATAGACAAGAATGATTGACCTTTAACATGGGTCAGGTCATGCTATCTGGCCGTTAACTTTGGTACATAATTCTTGACGCAGTCAAAACAATATAATCATACCTTTAATGTGTGGATAGACAATACTTTAAACCTACGGTACAAAATCCTACTTGACCAATGATATGTTCCATGATTTCAATTGAACTCCGGTCTGGGAAACGCAATTTTACTTTATCATTATCTTAGATAAGCAACTGTACTTTAAAGTGAACGTGACATTCTCAGAGCTGTCTGATATAACCTTTGTCACATCATGATTATAAGAATCTTATTAACACATATGGAAGTACAGTGTGCTATTTATTATCAAAATAAAAGATAAAACATTCTTTGCCAGAGGTTGAACGCATCTGTGTACGTCATCCAAATGTTTTAGTGGACTCACCCATCTTTGCTCACGCACAGAGTCTAGAGAATATATTTTTCCGCAACAAACGAGGAGAGAGAAAAGCGAATTATCGACCATCCGATCAGGTATGTTGACAACGGACAATAAGATCTGAAGTGGGTGTAACACTCTATCGTTGTACTTTGGCTCGTCAGATATTCCACTGTAAGCTCCCGTTTCGTAGTATTTAAGACGATGGCGAAGATGAAATTTACTGCCCTTTCGTTTTACAAAACAATGCTTCTATTTTCAAGGCTTGTTTCTCTTCTGAAAGGTTTGTTTGAAATACATATTGTGAATTTAGGTTGTTTAATATATTTAACAAATATAATATAACTTATTTTATTTTAATTCTAACTGACCAGTTCGGATTGCATATAATATACGTACAGGAATGTATAGTTTTAATTCACTTGATATTGTGTTCAAAATAACGTTTTAAATGTCTCGGTAGGCCTGGCATGGCCATGCGCGTTCAGGCGTTCGACTTGTAATCCGAGGGTCGCAGGTTTGAATCCCGGTCACACCAAACATGCTCGCCATCCCAGCCGTAGAGGCGTTATAATGTGACGGTGAATCCCACTATTCGTTGATAAAAGAATAGCCCAAGAGCTGGCGGTGGGTGGTTATGACCAGTTGCCTTCCCTCTAGTCTTACACTGCTAAATTAGGGATGGCTAGCGCAGATAGCCCTCGAGTAGCTTTGCGTGAAATTGAAAAACAAATGTCTCTTTGTGTTACAAACGAGTTAAACACTACTGTTAAGAACTTCTTTTTTATTGTTTTACTGACAAATATTAATACTTGGGGAGTAAACTGAAGTGGACGTCAACCACTGGACAGTTTAAAGGCTTTAATATAACAAATTCTAACGATTGTCAAAAGTAGATAAACAAGTTAGGATGTACTTGACCCTCTTTTCTATAACTGGAACAAAAATAACAATAATATAAAAAAAACACACAAGCCTCTCCAGTTTGGATGTTTCTTTAAATAACAATAATATATAAAAACACACAAGCCTCTCCAGTTTGGAGGTTTCTTTAAATAACAATAATATATAAAAACACAAGCCTCTTCAGTTTGGAGGTTTCTTTAAATAACAATAATATATAAAAACACACAAGCCTCTCCAGTTTGGAGGTTTCTTTAAATAACAATACTATATAAAAACACACAAGCCTCTCCAGTTTGGATGTTTCTTTAAATAACAATAATGTATAAAAACACACAAGCCTCTCCAGTTTGGAGGTTTCTTTAAATAACAATAATATATAAAAACACACAAGCCTCTCCAGTTTGGAGGTTTCTTTAAATACAATAATATAAAAACACACAAGCCTCTCCAGTTTGGAGGTTTCTTTAAATAACAATATATATAAAAACACCAACCTCTTCAGTTTGGAGGTTTCTTTAAATAACAATAATGTATAAAAACACACAAGCCTCTACAGTTTGGAGGTTTCTTTAAATAACAATAATGTATAAAAACACACAAGCCTCTTCAGTTTGGATGTTTCTTTAAATAACAATAATGTATAAAAACACACAAGCCTCTCCAGTTTGGAGGTTTCTTTAAATAACAATAATATATAAAAACACAAGCCTCTTCAGTTTGGAGGTTTCTTTAAATAACAATAATATATAAAAACACACAAGCCTCTCCAGTTTGGATGTTTCTTTAAATAACAATAATATATAAAAACACACAAGCCTCTCCAGTTTGGATGTTTCTTTAAATAACAATAATATATAAAAACACACAAGCCTCTCCAGTTTGGATGTTTCTTTAAATAACAATAATATATAAAAACACACAAGCCTCTTCAGTTTGGATGTTTCTTTAAATAACAATAATATATAAAAACACACAAGCCTCTACAGTTTGGATGTTTCTTTCTTTGGAATCAAGCACAAAGCTATACAGTGGGCTATCTGTGCTCTGCACACCACGGGTATCAAAACCCGCTTTCTAGGAGTGTCAGTCGGCAAATATACCACTGTGCCACTGCGAGAAAGCTAATACAGAGCACAAACACAACTTACAACACATGCCGTGTTGTGGATGCGAGTTTGAGTTACTTTGGAAAAACAAAAATACAACAAAGCTAGAATTGAGGAACATAACAGAAATATGAGATTTTGTCTGTAATATAAATCTATACCACGGAAGACCATGAGTTGTGGGTCACGCACACATGGGGTTCAGAAGACTATGCATAGGTTGTGGGTCACGTACATATGGGGTTCAGAAGACCATGGGTTGTAGGTCACGCAAACATGAGGTTCAGAAGACCATGGGTTGTGGGTCACTCACACAAGGGTTCACAAGTATATCACTTTTTGTAGTGTTTTCAGGAAGAGCTCCATATTATTTTTTTAAAACATTCTTTTTATATTTTTGTAACCTAGGCTTTATTATAGGTTACATGAGCTGGTCTACAATTTAACAGTCTATATGTTGCTCTTGTTTTCAACCAATATTTTCACAGCACTGAGTGGATAAGTTTTAAGTCGGTTTTCTTTTGTCATAGATTTACAGCAGTTTTATCAGTTGAAGAAGAAAACGAGAGCACTACGTAAAGACTACACATACATATATATATATACATACGATGTATAAACGACACATACATATATACATACATATTGCCCCGATGTAACAACGTTACAGAACTTATTCTGAGTAATATTCCGAGTTTATTACGCCCTCTTTCAGCAGTGTTTACTTTTCCTGTCCTCAATTAGGCTGTTTCCCGCTAATCTTGATGTATGAAAGTAATACATCGATTTTAGTTGGGCTATGGAGGTAAATATTGCTGGCCGAAATGTCAGGCTGCGTTTAACCTTTACATAATCCGAAGCACACCAAGAGAGGCCAGCGCCAGTAATTTATTAGGCCAATTTCACAGTAATGTATTTTTAACGACGAAACCTAATCTTCTTAAGTTTGACATAAATATGTCATTCATCAGGAAGACAAAATTCCCAAAATATGTTTTATTGACGTGATTATAAAAACCGTAACCTTAAGACACGTGATAGTAATAATGAAATATTGTTTAAAGATAACTCCTGTCTAACATCTATCTTAATTTATTTTAATTGTTATATCTTCTTTGTTCATTGCCGAGCAAAAAGCAAAACAGACAGCTTAACTATGTTCTGCCGATTGTGGGTATCGAAGCTCGCTTTTTAGCGTTATAACCGTACAGACTTACCGCTGAACCATCAGGAGGCGACTTTCTATTAATCTACGAGTTATCATCATTTTAAAGAAATAAACAGCGCATTCTGTCTTATTTTATAGTAGTATTCTGATATATATTTTACAATTCTATTGTAATATTTTGGAGAAGACACTGTTCAGTGTTGGTTTTTCCAATCATTACAGTTTTATACAAAACGGGTGACTTACGTATATATTAACCGGACGAGAATAGAAGTTTAAGATGGCGTCATAGGTTCAAAGACAGGATACGTGCATTTTAATAACATGAATCGGTCTTCTTTGTTTATGATTTCGCGCGAAGCTACACGAGGGCTATATGCGCTAGCCGTCATCCCTAATTTAGCAGTATAAGACTAGAGGGAAGGCAACTAGTCCCCACAACTTTTGGGCTACTCTTTTACCAATGAATAGTGGGATTGGCCGTAACTTTGTAGCATCCTCCCGACTGAAAGGGCGAGCATGTTTGGTGTAACAAAGATTTAAACCCGCGACTCTCAGACCACCTAACTACCTGACCATGCCTGGCTGACCAGCGCCAACCTAAATGTTTACAATTAGCTTTCTTCAGGTGGCAGATCTCGGGACATCAGCAGGTCAGTGTAACCTGCTGACCTTTCTTTTGAAGGACACTCTCGTTTTACCGATAAAATTGACCATTTTTCTGTCACAAATAACCAAGTTCAAATCTTTATAAACGATTCAAACAGTAATTAACTTAGATCTCATGGGTAAAATTTGTATTAATCCAATTTATATTTATATACTATTATTACTCTGTCAAATTAACGTTGAGTGAAATTTTCAAAACATCTCTAGGTGTAGGTTTCTCTGGAAATTACAAGAAAAAGATAAAAGAGAAACAGATGTATCTAACAACATTAACGCACGCTCAGAATATGTGCATACTTCATAGGCGTTTCAAGTCTTACATGACACAAACTCAAGTCCTACCACCAATCTTCAAACATACGAGCGCGTATTTACTATTATCTAATGTATGGCAGCCATTTTCAAGACGAAAAGTAATTCCGCCACCAGGTGGATAAAGGTTATCTATCTCTGCCTAACTGCGACTTTTTTCACGTGGCTGTTTTTAAACCATAGGGGTTGCAAATAACAAAACTCGGGACATCATTTGGGAAGGGTGGGGGCATAGAAGCCTAATCGTCATTTCACAAATGAATTAGGGGTAGAGGAAAAGACAAACTTCACATGCCCCCTCACTTCAATTGGTGTGATTTTCATCGCTTAATGACTAGAAATTAAACGTATCTCACAACAACTATTCATTTGGTGCCCGTTCTCCGGAATAAGGGCACGACCGTATCTGCTAACCTCCAAACACACACATAATCAGCCTTTGTATCTAATATTTTATAAATATTCTTAGCTCTCAGACAAAGACGAATTAACGGTTGGTAAGTCTATCTACATATATATTTACAACCATGTTTGTACTAACGGTTGGTATGTCTATCAGTGATGTCGAGAAACACACTTGTTGAGAATTTTATATGCAAAAACGGCTCGTTTGGGTTCAGAAAATATTTTAAATAGAAGAGCGAACAACGTTTCGACCTTCTTCGGTCATCGTCAGGTTCACAAAGAAAGAGGTAACTGACCGGAAGCTGACCACATGTTTGGAAGGGGTTGTGTAACTGATTGTCGCAATGTAGAGGGCGGGGTTAGATGTTTGAATATATAATTTTATCTATAAAATATTAATATAGGTATAATGGCGTTCCTTTATATTGGTTTATTTTGGGTTTAAGTTGTTGTATAAGTGAGGCTTCTTTAATTTTGCGTTTGTTTATGTTTGTTTCTTTATTTAGTATTTGAGTGTTTTTTATGGTTATGTTGTGTCCATTTGACTTGCAGTGTTCGAAAATGTGTGAAGGTGACTTTTTATGTTCTTTGAATCTGGTTTCCTTTTTTCTACTTGTTTCTCCAATATAGAAGTTGTGGCAGTTATTACATTGTATTTTATAAATAATGTTGGTGTGGTGTTTGTCACTGTAGTTCTTACATAGTATAGACCTTAGTTTTGTGCCTGGTTTTTGAATAAATTTAGTATTATCTGGAATGTTATATTTTGTTACTAGTTTTTGCCAAATGTTGGTTATTTGTTTGCTGATGTCAGGAATATATGGTATACAGCAATATATGGTTTCGTGATTTTTTGATTTTGCTTGTTGGTTGATTTTGCTTTCTATATAGGTGTGTGCGTATAATGTTTTCTACGGTTTGTGGAGGAAACTTATTAATGTTGATGAAGTATTGTTTTATTTTGTCTAATTCATCGTTAATTTTATCTGGTGAGCATAGTTTTACGGCTGTGTTTATCTGGTTTCTTAGTATGTTGAGTTTTTGTTTTGTTTCATGTGCTGAGTCCCAAGGAATGTATAGTCCAGTATGGGTGATTTTTCGGTGGATTTCTGTTTTGAATTGTGTGTCGGTTCTTATAATTTTGAGGTTAAGAAATGATATTTGATTGCTTTCTTCCTGTTCACATGTGAAGTTAATGTTGGGATGTATAAAGTTAATGTGAGTGAAAAAATTAAGTATGTGTTCTGTAGATTTGAATCCCGCAACCGTGTCATCTACATATCTGTACCAGTATAGTGGTGGATGTAATGCTGTATTAATTGCTTGTGTTTCAATTTGTGTCATAAAAATATTGGCTAGAACTGGTGATACTGGGTTGCCCATGCTTAGACCATTTGTTTGTATATAGTTTTGGTTGTTGAACATGAAGTTTGTCTTTATTGTGGTGAATTCTATGAGGGTTGCTAACTGGTTACTGGGAATGTCTATAATTGGGTTAGGGTCTCGGATATAGAGTTCTAAGGCCGTCTTGCAGGCTTCTGTTGTTGGAACTTCTGTAAAGAGGGATATAACATCGAAACTGGCCATTAAGGCTTTATGATTAAGTTGATTTAGAATAGACTTGAAATTAAAAGAGTTTTTGATGAATGAGCTGGCTGATGTTGCATATTTGGAGAATGCCCATGCTGTATATTTACCAAGATTGTAATTAAACGATTCATATGTTGACATTGTTGGTCGTACTGGACAATCTGGTTTATGAGGTTTGGGGATGCCGTATATTTGCGGTGTGCGTGAGTCGGTTTTACGTAGGTAGGAATAAAGTGTTTGTGAAATTGTGTTGGCTTTTTTCATTTGTAGTAGTAATTTGTTCAGTTGCGTCTCGTGTGTCTTTGTTGGATTTGTGTGTATTGGTTTAAATTTGTTCGTGTCTGATAGGATGTTATTCATTTTTTGTATGTATTCATTCGTGTTCATTATTACTATAGCGTTACCTTTATCTGCTTTTAGAATTTTTATGTTTCTGTCTTGTTTTAGGTTTTTAATGGAATTAATGTCTCTTTTTGTAAGGTTGTTTTTCAGTTTTCTGTTTTGTGAAATTATGTTGATGGTTTTGTAAGAAAATTCTTTGAAAAAATCATTTAAGATGTTGTTTTTAGGTGTTTCTTGAAAATATAAATTTGTAATTTTACCTGGGAAGTTTGGCTGTTGGATGTCAATAAAATTATCTAAGTTGTCTTCTTTTTGTTTGCTGGTATGTCTATTTACATATATATTTACAACCATGTTTGTACTAACGGTTGGTAAGTCTATCTACATATATATTTACAACCATGTTTGTACATTTCAATTCAAACTTTATAACTTTATCATTTCCTTTCTTTGTCTCATTCTTACGTTCTGGGTCACACAAAGATTTCGTTATAATCACTTCTATTTATTTTCAGGCCAGGTATGGCCAGATGGGTTAAGGTGTTTGACTCGTAAATGGAGGGGCGCGAGTTCGAATCCCTGTCGAACCAAATATATTCGCCCTCTCAACCGTGGGATCGTTACGAACTTACTGTCAATACCACTGTTAGTTGGCAAAATACTAGCCCAAGAGTAGGTGATGAGTGGTGATGACTAGCTAGCTCCCTTCCCGAAAGTTTTACACTGTTAAATTAGGGACGGCTAGCACAGATAGCCCTCGAGTAGCTTTGCATGAAATTCAGAAACAAACAAGGTATTTAATTTTCTGTATCTAATTCGAGTTAAGGTTTGTGTTAATTTAATTCCTGAACGTTTACATTGGTGTTTGTTTAACAAACATAAAACATGACAAATGAAAAGCCTAAATACATTTTTAAATAGCTGTTTTAAACAAAAAATAACGTAATTATTTTGTGATATTAATATTATTTGTTTTTTAATTTCGCACAAAGCTACTCGAGGGCTATCTGCGATAGCCGTCCCTAATTTAAAAGTGTAAAACTAGATGTAAGGCAAATAGTCATCACCACCCACCGACAACTCTTGGGCTACTATTTTACCAACAAATAGTGGGATTGACCATCACTTATAACGTCCCGACGACAGAAAAGGCGAGCATGTTTGGTAAGACCTGTATTCGAACCCACGACCCTCAGATATTAATATTGTGGATTGACAGGAGACTCCTAGATTTCTATTGAGGCATGAAAATTATTAGAACTCAAACTTTTTTATGGTCAGCTCAAAACCCAAAGAAACAAGTAAAAGCATTTCATTTCTTTGAGGAATTAAATCAGGATTTATTTTAAATAGACAGCGTTTTAACTGAGTTTAACCTAAATAACTTTGAGGATATAAAATTATTTAAATAATAATTACATTTGTTAAACTGAACTGTGCTTAGTTCATTAACTGTAAGCAAAGTCTGAGGGTTATAATCTGAATTTAATTCATTAGCTATAAGCAAAGTCTGAGTGTTATAAACTGAACTAAATTTATTAACTATAACCAATGTATAAATGTTATAAACTGAATTTAAAACATTAACTATAAACAATGTCTGAGTGTTATAAACTAAATTTAATTCATTAACTATAAGCAATGTCTGAGTGTTATAAACTGAACTTAATTCATTCACTATAAACAACGTCTGAGTGTTATAAGCTGAACTTAATTAATTAGCAATAAACAATGTTTGAGTATTATAAACTGAACTTAATTCATTAACTTTCAACAATGTCTGAGTGTTATAAACTGAACTTAATTCATTAACTATAAACAATGTCTGAGTTATAAAGTGAACTTAATTCATCAACTTTCAGTAAAGTCTGAGTGTTATAAACCAAACTTTATTAATTAACTATAAACAATGTCTGAGTGTTATAAAGTGAACTTAATTCATTAACTATAAGCAATGCCTTAATGTGTTATAAACTGAACTTAATTTATTAACTATAAGCAATATCTGAGTGTTATAAACTGAACTTAATTCATTGGCTATAAGCAACGTCGAAGTGTTATAAACTAATTTTTATTCATTAGCTATAAGCAATGTCTGAGTTTTATAAACTGAAGAAAATTCATCAAATATAAGAAACGTCTAAGTGTTATAAAAAGAACTTAATTCATTATCTATAAACAATGTCTGAGTGTTGTAAAGTGAACTTAATTCATTAACCATGAACAATGTCTTAGTGTTATAAAGTGAACTTAACTCATTCACTAAAAGTAATGTCTGAGTGTTATAAACTTAATTTAATTCATTTACTATAAGACAACGTCTAAGTGTTATAAAGTATTATAAACAATGTCTGAGTGTAATAAGATGAACTTAATTCATTAACTATAAACAATGTCTGAGTGTTATAACTTGAACTTAATTCATTAACTATAAACAATGTCGTATGAGTGTTATAAAGTGAGCTTAACTCATTCACTATAAACGACGTCTGAGTGTTACAAACCGAACTTAATTAATTAGCTAGAAAAAATATCTGAGTGTTATAAAAATAACTTAATTTATTAACTATAAACAATATCTGAATGTTATAAAGTGAACTTCTTTCATTATCTATAAACAATGTCTGAGTGTAATAAAGTGAACTTAACTCATTCACTATAAAAGACGTCTGAGTGTTACAAACCGAACTTAATTAATTAGCTAGAAAGAATGTCTGAGTGTTAGAAAGTGAACTTAATTCATTAACTATAAACAATGTCTGAGTGTAATAAAGTTAACTTAATTCATAAAGTATAAGCAACGTCTGAGTGTTATAAACTGAACTTAATTCATTCACAAAAAGAAACGTCTGAGTGTTATGAACTGAACTTAATTCATTCACTTTAAGAAACGTCTGAGTGTTATGAACTGAATTTAATTCATTAACTATAAACAATGTCTGAGTTATAAAGTGAACTTAACTCATCAACTTTCAGTAAAGTATGAGTGTTATAAACCAAACTTTATTAATTAACTATAAGCAATGTCTGAGTGTTATAAAGTGAACTTAATTCATTAACTATAAGCAATGCCTTAATGTGTTATAAACTGAACTTAATTTATTAACTATAAGCAATATCTGAGTGTTATAAACTGAACTTAATTCATTGGCTATAAGCAACGTCGAAGTGTTATAAACTAATTTTAATTCATTAGCTATAAGCAATGTCTGAGTTTTATAAACTGAAGAAAATTCATCAAATATAAGAAACGTCTGAGTGTTATAAAAAGAACTTAATTCATTATCTATAAACAACGTCTGAGTGTTGTAAAGTGAACTTAATTCATTAACCATGAACAATGTCTTAGTGTTATAAAGTGAACTTAACTCATTCACTAAAAGTAATGTCTGAGTGTTATAAACTTAATTTAATTCATTTACTATAAGACAACGTCTAAGTGTTATAAAGTATTATAAACAATGTCTGAGTGTAATAAGATGAACTTAATTCATTAACTATAAACAATGTCTGAGTGTTATAACTTGAACTTAATTCATTAACTATAAACAATGTCGTATGAGTGTTATAAAGTGAGCTTAACTCATTCACTATAAACGACGTCTGAGTGTTACAAACCGAACTTAATTAATTAGCTAGAAAAAATATCTGAGTGTTATAAAAATAACTTAATTTATTAACTATAAACAATATCTGAATGTTATAAAGTGAACTTCTTTCATTATCTATAAACAATGTCTGAGTGTAATAAAGTGAACTTAACTCATTCACTATAAAAGACGTCTGAATGTTACAAACCGAACTTAATTAATTAGCTAGAAAGAATGTCTCAGTGTTATAAAGTGAACTTAATTGATTAACAAGAAGCAATGTCTGAGTGTTAGAAAGTGAACTTAATTCATTAACTATAAACAATGTCTGAGTGTAATAAAGTTAACTTAATTCATAAAGTATAAGCAACGTCTGAGTGTTATAAACTAAACTTAATTCATTCACAAAGAGAAACGTCTGAGTGTTATGAACTGAACTTAATTCATTCACTTTAAGAAACGTCTGAGTGTTATGAACTGAATTTAATTCATTAACTATAAACAATGTCTGAGTTATAAAGTGAACTTAACTCATCAACTTTCAGTAAAGTATGAGTGTTATAAACCAAACTTTATTAATTAACTATAAGCAATGTCTGAGTGTTATAAAGTGAACTTAATTCATTAACTATAAGCAATGCCTTAATGTGTTATAAACTGAACTTAATTTATTAACTATAAGCAATATCTGAGTGTTATAAACTGAACTTAATTCATTGGCTATAAGCAACGTCGAAGTGTTATAAACTAATTTTAATTCATTAGCTATAAGCAATGTCTGAGTTTTATAAACTCAAGAAAATTCATCAAATATAAGAAACGTCTGAGTGTTATAAAAAGAACTTAATTCATTATCTATAAACAACGTCTGAGTGTTGTAAAGTGAACTTAATTCATTAACCATGAACAATGTCTTAGTGTTATAAAGTGAACTTAACTCATTCACTAAAAGTAATGTCTGAGTGTTATAAACTTAATTTAATTCATTTACTATAAGACAACGTCTAAGTGTTATAAACTTAATTTAATTCATTAATTATAAACAATGTCTGAGTGTAATAAAGTGAACTTAATTCATTAACTATAAACAATGTCTGAATGTTATAAAGTGAACTTAATTCATTAACTATAAACAATGTCTGAATGTTATAAAGTGAACTTAATTCATTAACTATAAACAATGTCGTCTGAGTCTTATAAAGTGAACTTAATTCATTAACTATAAACAATATCTGAGTGTTGTAAAGTGAACTTAATTCATTAAATATCAGCAAATTCTGAATGTTATAATCTGAATTTAATTCATTAACTATGAGCAATGTCTGAATGTTATAAACTGAACTTAATTCATTTGCTATAAGCAACGTCTCAGTGTTATAAACTGAACTAAATTCATTCATTATAAGCATTTTCTGAGTGTAATAAAGTGAACATAATTAATTAGCAATAAACAATATCTTAGTGTTATAAAGTGAACTTATTTCATTAACTATAAACAAAGTCGTCTGAGTGTTATAAAGTGAACTTAACTCATTCACTATAAACAACGTCTGTTTGTTAGAAATCGAACTTAACTAATTAGCTAGAAAGAATGTCTGAGTGTTATAAACCGAACTTAATTCATTAACTATAAACAATATTTGAATGTTATAAAGTGAACTTCTTTAATTGTCTCTATAAACAATGTCTGAGTGTTATAAAGTGAACTTAATTCATTAAATATAAACAATATCTGAGTGTTATAAAGTGAACTTAATTCATTAACTATAAACAATATTTGAATGTTATAAAGTGAACTTCTTTAATTGTCTCTATAAACAATGTCTGAGTGTTATAAAGTGAACTTAATTCATTAAATATAAACAATATCTGAGTGTTATAAAGTGAACTTAATTCAGGGAATGTAAGCAATGTCTGAGTGTTATAAAGTGAACTTAATTCATTAACTATAAACATTGTCTCAGTATTGTAAAGTGAACTTTATTCATCAACTATAAGTAAAGTCTGAGTGTTATAAACCAAACTTAATTACTTAATTATGAGATGTGTCTGAATGTTATAAACTGAACTTACTTCATTAGCTATAAGGAACGTCTGAGTGTTAGAAACTAAACTTTATTTATTCACTAAAAGAAACGTCTGAGTGTTATAACGTGAATTAATTCATTAACTAAAAACAATGTCCCAGTGTTATAAAGTAAACTAAATTCATTAACTATAAGTAATGTCTGAGTGTTATAAAAAGAACTTAATTCATTAACAATAAACAATATCTGAATGTTATAAAGTGAACTTAATTCATTAAATATAAACAATGTCTGAGTGTTATAAAGTGAACTTGATTCATTAACTATAAACAATATCTGAGTGTTATCAAGTGAACTTAATTCAGGCAATGTAAGTAATGTCTGAGTGTTATAAAGTGAACTTAATTCATTAACTAGAAACAATGTCTGAGTGTTATAAAGTGACCTTAATTCATTAACTATAAGCAACGTCTGAATGTAATAAACTGAACTTAATTCATTCACTTTAAGAAACGTTTGAGTGTTATAAAGTGAATTCGTTCATTAACTATAAACAATATCCCAAGGTTATAAAGTGAACTTAATTCATGATCTTTATAAACAATGTCTGAGTGTTATAAAGTGAACTTAATTCATTTACTATAAACAATGTCTGAGTGTTGTAAAGTGAACTTAATTCATTAACTATAAGCAATGTCTGAGTGTTATAAAGTGAACTTAATTCAGGCAATGTAAGTAATGTCTGAGTGTTATAAAGTAAACTTAAATCATTAACTATAAAGATAGTCTGAGTGTTATAAAGTGAACTTATATCATTAACTATAAACAATGTTTGAGTTTTATACAGTGAACTTAATTCATTAACTATAAGCAATGTCTGAGTGTTATAATCTGAACTTAATCCATTAAATATAAGGAATGTCTGAGTGTTATAAACTGAACTTAATTCATTATCTCTAAGGAACGTCTGAGTGTTATAAACGAAACTTTATTCATTAGCTATAAGCAACGTCTAAGTGTTATCAACTGAACTTAATTAATTAGCAATAAACAATGTTTGAGTATTATAAACTGAACTTAATTCATTAACTTTCAACAATGTCTGAGTGTTATAAACTGAACTTAATTCATTAACTATAAACATTGTCTGAGTATTATAAAGTGAACTTAATTCATTAACTATAAACAATGTCTGAGTGTTATAAAGTGAACTTAATTCATCAACTTTCAGTAAAGTCTGAGTGTTATAAACCAAACTTTATTAATTAACTATAAGCAATGTCTGAGTGTTATAAAGTGAATTTAATTCATTAACTATAAGCAATGCCTTAATGTGTTATAAACTGAACTTAATTTATTAACTATAAGCAATATCTGAGTGTTATAAACTGAACTTAATTCATTGGCTATAAGCAACGTCGAAGTGTTATAAACTAATTTTAATTGATTAGCTATAAGCAATGTCTGAGTTTTATAAACTGAAGAAAATTCATCAAATATAGAAACGTCTGAGTGTTATAAAGTGAACTTAACTCATTCACTAAAAGTAATGTCTGAGTGTTAGAAAGTGAACTTAATTCATTTACTATAAACAATGTCTGAGTGTTATAAAGTAAACTTATATCATTAACTATAAACAATGTCTGAGTTTTATAAATTAAAATTAATTCTTTAACTATAAGCAATGTCTGAATGTTTTGAAGTGAACTTAATTCATTATCTATGAACAATGTCTGGGTGTTATAAACTGAACTAAAATCATTAATTATAAGCAATGTCTGAGTGTTATAAAGTGAACTTAATTCATTAAATATCAGCAAATTCTGAATGTTATAATCTGAATTTAATTCATTAACTATAAGCAACGTCTCAGTGTTATAAACTGAACTAAATTCATTCATTATAAGCATTTTCTGAGTGTAATAAAGTGAACTTAATTCATTAACTATGAACAATGTCTGAGTGTTAGAAAGTAAACTTAATACAAAACTATAAACAATGTCTGAGTGTTATAAACTAAACTTTATTCATTAGCTATAATTAATGTCTGAGTGTTATAAAAAGAACTTAATTCATTAGCTATAAACAATGTCTGAGTGTTATAAACTGAACTTAATTCATTAGCTATAAACAATGTCTGAGTGTTATAAACTGAAGTTAATTCATTAGCAATAAACAATGTCTGAGTGTTATAAAATGAACTTAATTAGTGCACTATAAGCAATGTCTGAGTGTTATGAAGTGAACTTAATTCATTAACTATAAACAATGTCTGAGTGTTATAAAATGAACTTAATTCATTAACTATAAACAATGTCTGAGTGTTATAAAATGAACTTAATTCATTAACTATAAGTAATGTCTGAGTGTTATAAACTGAAGTTAATTCATTAACTATAAACAACGTCTTAGTGTTATAATCCCGATGCAACTTCTTACTGAATTTCGTGTTTTTTTTTCAGCCTTTTTTCTCTTCTAACGTTGGGATAAATTTTTCAACCGATTGACTCTTTTAACATAACATAATTCTTTGGGTAGTTTATGGCCAGGTGATTAGGGCGCTCAATTGGTAATCTGAGGGTTGCGGGTTCCAATTCCCCTCACACCAAACATGCTCGTTCTTACAGCTGTGGGAGCGTTATTATATCGGCTCAGGCCAAGAGTTGGTGGTGGGTGGTGATGACTAGCTGCCTTCCCTCTAGTCTTACACTGCTAAATTAGGGACGGCTAGCGCAGATAGCCCTCGCGTAGCTTTGCTCGAAATTCAAAACAAACCAAATCCTTGTCGTCTATCAGTTAAAAAGGCACAGTGGTATTTCAGTTAACTTACAACACTAAAAACCGGGTTTCAATACAAAAGATGAACCATGGGCTATCTGTGTTCTACTCATCACGGGTTTCGATACAAAGATGCACAGTTTAATGTAAGTATAATTCTATGTCTATATGTATATACATCATAGTAGTTAATAAATTATAATAAATGTTGTATGAAAACATTATTACATATATTTGTGGTACTTTTTGTGTTTCTATTTCAGATGCTAATCCTGTAAAAATTATTAATTTTGAGGTCCCACGTTGGGTTCCCAATGGAACAAGCCACGTGATCCTAGATTGCCGATATCGGTACACAGAAAATGACCTGAGACTTGTGGTCAAATGGTTTTTCAACGACGATTCAGAACCAGTTTACCAGTGGATACCAGAACTGGAGAAACGCCACGTGGCTGAACTTCTTCTTGGACGACTGAACCTCAGTTTTAGTGTAGACTCAGGTGACAGATACTCTCGTTACCGAGCTCTCTATATTCTCAATCCTTCGCTTGAAATGTCTGGAAAGTATACCTGTCATGTTGCATCATTAGCAGGACAGGACTCTCGAGACCAGGAAATGTTAGTTTATGGTTAGTTATAAAAATACAATTACTTTAGTTTCTACTTATTTGAGTACACTATAACAGGAAGACAGGAACATAGAGTTAACTCTGTGGTGCAACTGGTTTTTTATCTTTACACAATAACTGAGGTTATACTACACAAAAGCCTTCTCTCATATCTTTGCACAATAACTGAGGTTATACTGCACAAAAGCCTTCTTCTCATATCTTTACCCAATAACTAGGTTATACTGCACAAAAGCCTTCTTTCATATCTTTACACAATAACTGAGGTTATACTACACAAAAGCCTTCTCTCATATCTTTACACAATAACTGAGGTTATACTACACAAAAGCCTTCTCTCATATCTATACCCAATAACTGAGGTTATACTACACAAAAGCCTTCTCTCATATCTTTACCCAATAACTGAGGTTATACTACACAAAAGCCTTCTCTCATATCTTTACCCAATAACTGAGGTTATACTGCACAAAAGCCTTCTCTCATATCTTTACACAATAACTGAGGTTATACTGCACAAAAGCCTTCTCTCATATCTTTACACAATAACTGAGGTTACACTGCACAAAAGCCTTCTCTCATATCTTTACACAATAACTGAGGTTATACTGCACAAAAGCTTTCTCTCAAAAAGTATTTTTTGATGCTGAATAAAAAACGGAATTGAAATATTTACTGACTGTGATTAGATAAAAGAGAATAAAAGACATGAAACACGGATTGTTGAATATTGTGTTAGAAGTAATTTCACGGACCAGGACGATTACTGCTGTTCTTGTAAAACGAACAACGTAGAAAGTGAAAGTAATTCAAGGCCCGAAAAAATAAGAAAGTTTCTTCTATCGCACGAGACCAGTTATTGAACGGACTTAACTGATGATAGTTGATTGCGCCCCCACTCATTACTGGAAGTCACTTAGGTCTAAGTGCGCCCCCACTCATTACTGGAAGTCACCTGGGTCTAAGTGCGCCCCCACTCATTACTGGAAGTCACCTAGGTCTAAGTGCGCCCCCACTCATTACTGGAAGTCACCTGGGTCTAAGTGCGCCCCACTCATTACTGGAAGTCACCTGGGTCTAAGTGCGCCCCCATGTCATTGATCTTTGTTCACTTATGAAAACAAATATTTAAAGAGAAGACTAGCGGCTCTTTTCTTTCAATAAAATATTTCAAGCACGTGCATGACTAAGTCCTTAAAATATGCGGTGGTCCATTTAACCTTAGAAACAGATGTACAAGGAAGCAGTGAACGTTAAAGACGTCAATAAAACTCCTAACAAATAACTAAATTTGCACTTTGTTTTCCAACGGAAGGCTACATAACTGGCTGTCTGTAACGAGTCCTGAGCACCTTAAGAGAAGGGATGGGATATTAATGTTCGTCTTTATTTTTGTGTTTAATTGCATGATAAATCTATTTCTGTATTATGTAAGTGCATCCTTGACTTATCAATACTTCATAAACATAGATTAAAGTGGATAAATTAAAAACTACGTTACTAAGATGACATTTTAACAAAGGGAGACTAAGTTACATCAAATCGTTTTTGCTCGAAATATTCTAACTGTAGCTGTCTAAAAACAAGACGAAATATTTTAGAGGGCTAAATTCAACGTCCCTTAATTGTTTATGTTTTAAACAGAAAGCTACATGAAAGATTATTTTGCGCTCTGTCCACTAGAGGGAAACTTACCTCTCTTCTAATACTTTACGTTTTTCAGACGTGAAACGTTGTTTTGTAACAACAATTACAGATAAAATGTTGTGTGGTTACAACACGGGGCCAGATTTTTATCATATTACACTCCCACACTTACCTATGGGTCACTGGAGGAGCGACAGTTCATAAATATATGGATTGTAAGATGTAACAAACAACTATTTTTATATGGTCAGTTTCACGACACATGTACTATACCAGTTACAAACAACTATTTTTATATGGTCAGTTTCACGACACATGTACTATACCAGTTACAAACAACTATTTTTATATGGTCAGTTTCACGACACATGTACTATACCAGTTACAAACAACTATTTTTATATGGTCAGTTTCACGACACATGTACTATACCAGTTACAAACAACTATTTTTATATGGTCAGATTCACGACACATGTACTATACCAATTACAAACAACTATTTTTATATGGTCAGTTTCACGACACATGTACTATACCAGTTACAAACAAGTACTTTTATATGGTCAGATTCACGACACATGTACTATACCAGTTACAAACAAGTACTTTTATATGGTCAGTTTCACGACACGTGTACTATACCAGTTACAAACAAGTACTTTTATATGGTCAGTTTCACGACACGTGTACTATACCAGTTACAAACAACTATTTTTATATGGTCAGTTTCACGACACATGTACTATACCAGTTACAAACAACTATTTTTATATGGTAAGTTTCACGACACATGTACTATACCAGTTACAAACAAGTACTTTTATATGGTCAGATTCACGACACATGTACTATACCAATTACAAACAACTATTTTTATATGGTCAGTTTCACGACACATGTACTATACCAGTTACAAACAACTATTTTTATATGGTAAGTTTCACGACACATGTACTATACCAGTTACAAACAACTATTTTTATATGGTCAGTTTCACGACACATGTACTATACCAGTTACAAACAAGTACTTTTATATGGTCAGTTTCACGACACGTGTACTATACCAGTTACAAACAACTATTTTTATATGGTCAGATTCACGACACATGTACTATACCAGTTACAAACAACTATTTTTATATGGTCAGTTTCACGACACATGTACTATACCAGTTACAAACAAGTACTTTTATATGGTCAGTTTCACGACACGTGTACTATACCAGTTACAAACAAGTACTTTTATATGGTCAGTTTCACGACACGTGTACTATACCAGTTACAAACAACTATTTTTATATGGTCAGTTTCACGACACATGTACTATACCAGTTACAAACAACTATTTTTATATGGTAAGTTTCACGACACATGTAATATACCAGTTACAAACAACTATTTTTATATGGTCAGTTTCACGACACATGTACTATACCAGTTACAAACAACTATTTTTATATGGTCAGATTCACGACACATGTACTATACCAATTACAAACAACTATTTTTATATGGTCAGATTCACGACACATGTACTATACCAATTACAAACAACTATTTTTATATGGTAAGTTTCACGACACATGTACTATACCAGTTACAAACAAGTACTTTTATATGGTCAGTTTCACGACACATGTACTATACCAGTTACAAACAACTATTTTTATATGGTCAGTTTCACGACACATGTACTATACCAGTTACAAACAACTATTTTTATATGGTCAGATTCACGACACATGTACTATACCAATTACAAACAACTATTTTTATATGGTCAGTTTCACGACACATGTACTATACCAGTTACAAACAAGTACTTTTATATGGTCAGATTCACGACACATGTACTATACCAGTTACAAACAACTATTTTTATATGGTCAGTTTCACGACACATGTACTATACCAGTTACAAACAAGTACTTTTATATGGTCAGTTTCACGACACGTGTACTATACCAGTTACAAACAACTATTTTTATATGGTCAGTTTCACGACACATGTACTATACCAGTTACAAACAACTATTTTTATATGGTAAGTTTCACGACACATGTACTATACCAGTTACAAACAACTATTTTTATATGGTCAGTTTCACGACACATGTACTATACCAGTTACAAACAAGTACTTTTATATGGTCAGTTTCACGACACGTGTACTATACCAGTTACAAACAACTATTTTTATATGGTCAGATTCACGACACATGTACTATACCAGTTACAAACAACTATTTTTATATGGTCAGTTTCACGACACATGTACTATACCAGTTACAAACAAGTACTTTTATATGGTCAGTTTCACGACACATGTACTATACCAGTTACAAACAAGTACTTTTATATGGTAAGTTTCACGACACATGTACTATACCAGTTACAAACAACTATTTTTAGAGGATGTTGAACAGTTTCTTAACACACATTGTAGTTTAAAATGATAAAACTAACCTACATGAAAATAGTTACGTCCAAAGTTTTAAAGTCGTGAACGTTTCTAACTTGAATTATAAATGTATATAGTAAATTGTTTAATATAGTTAAAGAAAAAAGTTAAGAATACAAGTACATCAGTAGGAACAGTTAATGTCACTAAGCACACCAATAGGAACAGTTAATGTCACCAAGTACATCAGTAGGAACAGTTAATGTCACCAAGTACATCAGTAGGAACAGTTAATGTCACCAAGTATATCAGTAGGAACAGTTAATGTCACCAAGTATATCAGTAGGAACAGTTAATGTCACCAAGTACATCAATAGAACAGTTAATGTCACCAAGTACATCAGTAGGAACAGTTAATGTCACCAAGTACATCAGTAGGAACAGTTAATGTCACCAAGTACATCAGTAGGAACAGTTAATGTCACCAGCGCATCATTTCCGATAATTTTTCTTTTTTTTTTTCCGGGACTTGAATATGTTGAATTTTACTAATGAACCGACAACCATCAACTTTGAAAACACTTTTCTCTAGCCTAGTGGCTCTTTTCCATACCTGTTATATATAATATCAAACTGGAATTTTATTTTTCTCAAAATTTATTCGAAACTTTTTCAAATGTTTTGTCAACAAGAAGCGTTAAAGTGTGGATTGTTTTTACGTCAACATTTGAGTTAATAATTAGTGCGTTAATATTCTAATACAGATTTTACTGTCGAATTGACAGATAGGTCAGAGACAATTGTTTTCTTGTCAGAAGTAGTCAAAAGAGAAGCAGTCAAACGCTGTGCGCAATTCCTTTGGTGTAAAAGTTGTTTTCTCTTAATTAGACATGAATTATCATAAGTAAAAACGTGTTGGTAAACAACTAAAGTCTTAAAAACATCTTCTTATATTCCAACTTATTTCTCGTGTCTGAAAGGATACAGCTTTTCTTAACTTGAGAGGCACGCACAATGAAACATGTTGTTGTTGTTTTGAATTAAGCACATAACTGCACAATGGGCTATCTGTGCTCTGCCCATCACGGGTATCGAATCCCAGATTTTAGCGTGTAAGTCCGCAGACATACCGCTGAGCCACTGGGGGCATGAAACATTTAATGGGGCTAATTCTATAATTAGATTAGTGAACGGAACGAGCTTTGAGGAAATTACAGTTAGGGGGCGTAGATAATCTCCGACAACCGTTGGGGATATCTCAGGGTTGACCAATAAAGACCTGCTAATAACTGGCGGTTCCCCGATCTCAAGATTGGGTTATGTTTCTCTATGAATTTCAACAGTTGAGTTGTGACGAAAAACAAACACGACAGAGGTATATGTCCACTGAATAAACGTTTCACTGGTTTAAACTTCACACACTTGGTACAACAACACCAACAAACAACTATACTTTGATGTTAGGGCAAACAATGTTCGTGTTTGTTTGTGGAAACATGTAGAACAGTGGTTCCCAAACTTTTTCAGCTTGTTACCCAATTTAACATGCCACATTAAGCATGTTACCCCTTTCACAAAATGTTTTCAACATTGATATATATGGTTAAATTAAACTAGAGATATATTGCACTTTATTTATTTACAATTTATTTATATAATTTATTTACACTAAATTACAATTTTAATTATTGTATTTGATCATTGTGTATTTCCAATGAATATTGCCAAAGATGTCAAGAACATCAGTGGGATGGATGGAGTTGCATACTTGAAGCTAGTTTAGGAATTATTGGCTTTGTGGTTGAAAGTGCCAGCCTGGCATCGTTTGCAACATTCAAGCGAGTCCTCTTTTTTGTTTTCATCCCCAGCACGGTTGAGAACCTCTTCTCGCACAGATACGTTGTTGAGAATGATACCAACAACTTCAAGGCGCTCTTGGACAGAGTTGGCGAGTCAGCTAGTTGTGAAATCCAAAGGGAATCTGCATTAGTTTTAGAATTTGACTTTCAAGGCTTCATTTGCTCCCATTGTGATCCACTCCTCCTTTGCCGGGAAATCATCATCATGAATGGCCTCATCAGGTACAGAAAAGGGATGAATGATCCACTGAAGACTGGCTGTTTTTAGGTCACTCTCTGGAAAGTAGTGCTGCATGCTTGTTTCAAGCCCCTTCAAATGGTCGCTCATCTCTTTGTTGATGGTCTGTAAAAGTGATCCAGTATCATAACTATTCCCCTCAACAAACTGGTCTAGGGTGGGAAACTGAGCGATCACTCCTTTCTCCAAGCGTCGAATCCAGAGTCTCAGTTTTCCCAGAAATGCAGTCACAGTGTGATGGGCATCAATGACAGTCGTAATTTGGCCCTGGAGTTGCAGATTATCACTGTTCAGCTCCGCAAATATGTCAGCCAAGTAACAAAGTCGAGCAAGCCACTCCTTATCAGTGAACTTGGTAGCAAAAAGGAGATTCTTCTTGTTTCAGAAATTCCTGAAGAGCCGTTCGGAGCTCAATGACTCGACGTACAACCTTGCCTCGTGACAACTAGTGAACATCGGTGTGGTAGAGCAGAACTTGATACCCAGCCTGGTATCCAGCCATTTCCTTGCACAGCTCCCTGAATATGTGCAAATTCACATCTCTGGACTTGATGAAATTGACGATTTTCAACACATCTTCAAACACTGATTTCAGATTACCAGGCAGGCTTTTTGATCCAAGAGAGTACCGATGAATGATGCAATGATCTACAGAAATTTCTGGATTCACAGCTTGTATGAGGCCTCGTAATCCACGATTACAACCCATCATCGACGATGCTCCATCGACGGAGACCTAGATTAAAAAAAAAACTATTATAGACTGTGTCAGTTAGTCATTCTTACTTATCTTTTGCGTTATAATTATATGGTTTTAATTTAATTTAATTTAATTTGGTACTTTAGTATTTCAGTACGACAGGCACGATACTTTTTTGTGAATTATGTATAAAATATTAGCTACACTACAGCTACTTGCACAATAAATAAAACTATATGACTATATGCAATGTAATTCATTGTATTTATACTAATCTAGACTTTATATAAACATCTCTCCCTACCTATTGAACGCTGTTCCAATGCAATCCATTCGTGGTAAAGAAACTGTTGATGATATTGTAGATATCTTCTCCCTTCGTGGTTGTCAGCAGATCTTCGCATAATAGGAATTCTTCTTTGATCTTGTCCTGGTGGACGTAACGAACGAACCCAAGGAGAACAGCACAACTGGCTACGTCACACGATTCATCAAATTGCAAGGAGAATTTGCTGTATGAGCTTTTCTTGATCTCTGTTATAACTTGGGACAGAATATCTGATGCCATGTCATCGACTCGTCGGCGGATTGTGTTGTTTGATAGAGATATGACACTCAGTTTCTTCGCTTGATCCTCCCCACATACCTTGCTTACCATCTCGTATGCACAAGGCATAATCAGATTCTCTGCAATGGTGTGGTATTTTTGTTGTTCGGCAACTTTATAAGCAACAAAGTAAGATGCTTCGACCGCAGCTTGAAGCTTTTGGGCTTGAATTCCAGATGAACCGAACTGGATATTCTTCAGTGCTACAGCCCGGCGCTGAAAATAAGCCTGATTCTCATTTTGAAGATTTGGATGGCACTTCTGGAGGTGAGCTAAGAGTTTTGATGGCTTGAGGCTTTCATTTGTCAACACTTTGTGACATACTACACATTGTGGCCGATCCTCTCCACCAGAAGGTAATTCACAAAGCCATAGCGAAGAAAGGCGTCAGAGTAGGTGCGCTTTTTAGACATTTTATTGTTTAATCTACAGAAAAATAAAAATAAAAACTGCATAAAAAAGTGTGAACAATTTGAACTTATTATTTATTTTTTCATGGCATTCCAGGTAGCATTAAAAGAGCTTATTCAGCATAGGAATGATGTAATAGTAGGTAAATACTAACTATACTGCACAGGGCAGTACACATACATACCAGGTTTTGTCTACCTCGGCTGATGCTCACATAGAAACTGACAGTGTGAAATAGAGGCAACCTCAGGCAGTGAGTGACGCGTACTGGACACGTCGATGAGTCATCAGGGTTACTGAGTGACTTGTGTTCTGAAGCATACTTGTCAAAATACTTTTAGGTTACCACATACTTAGATACATATTTTTTTCTTTTCTACCACTTTATATTAGTTTTTGATGTTTATTGTTATTTGGTTTAACTTTATTACGTACTTAAAATAGGTTTAATTTACAACTTTACATACTAAGACTAAGTTAACATTAATCCTAATACCAGCCACCTCAATGTTTTCTTGATTTTCAGAATTTTAACTTTTTTCTGTCACCCCTCCATTACCTCCGATAAATTGTTAAATCACCCCCAGTTTGGGAACCACTGATGTAGAGCAAATAATGAAGACTGGTAAATAATGTGCTGTTTGTGAGGTTCTTCGCCTTCCCCCCTGCACCTTGCGCTGGAGTATAAACATCTCTAAATTAAAATATAAAACATGTAACGCTAGCTCTAATTTCCAGTTAAATTTCATCAGGAAGATAATAATTTTTATTTAAGTTAAATATAAACCCGTGTTCCATATTCTGTGAAAAAAGTTATACAATAATCGCTTATGGCAAATAATTTAATTAAACTGCAAGCGAAAACCAAACGGCGTTAGTACACATGAAAGTTAAGTATAATCTGACGAGAAAACGTGAGGGTAAAAAACAGAAAATACACTAACCTTGAATCTATCAAAATACACTGACATTGAATCTATCACAATACATTAATCTTGAATCTATCACGTCTGTAAAAAGGGATATTGTAAAACGTGCTTCTTAAACTTATTCATCTCATAATGAAACCGAAAGCTTGAAAATACTTGAGCGCCTCTCTGCGTCTAACTATAAAATACAACATAATTTTGAAATTTTATTTTTTTAACTAAAGGGGTGGTAATACATAAATATATATTGGACGTTCGGGTAGTACAGTATCTTATGAAATAAGTAATAATTAAGACTAACGTTATAAACATTTAGAAATTTTCATAAGTTATCAACCGGCAAGACGTTCGACACGAAACAACCACGAAAAAAGTTAATTTTATTACACTGAGCAGCTTGCCCGAGGTAAAGATAAATCACAGGTTAGGGTTAGCCACAGAGAGAAATCAGTTTCAGTAATTAGGACATTAATTCACAAGCTGAGGGTTGAGGCGTATTAAACGTAGATATCACCCTGAGCTAAGTCGTCATCTTCAGAGAGTTTGCAATGACCCCCCCCTCGCGACTTCTAAAGAGACAGGTTTTTATATCATCCCAGGCTAACATAAACGAGCCCTTGTTAAAAGGTCACGAAACAAATCCCAATGCTTCCATCGATTGGTTTATAAAGTCTGCCTGGATTCCTGTGTAGGTGTTTGACATTAATTAAATAAATTATTAATCTAATATATCCATACTGAATTAAATAACTGCTTCCAGCCTTGTGTTTTTATCATTCATAATCACTCTTATTAAACTTAAAGCCGAGCTCTCAATATATTTTCTACAAAAGCTTTTATCGATCTATGTGACAGGTTTATATTCTTATATTAGGTTTAAATAAATTACGAAGCTTTTAAAGAATGTAGATATTTAACGAAGAAGTTCTCTATTTTTATTTTTTCGACAGTTCCAGCTACAACTTTTAATTTCACTCTCACTAAATGCTCTGAAACTGAAATTAGTTTCCTCTGCGACGCCAGAGGGCTGTACCCTCGCCCTCACATATCAGTGAGTCTTCTGCCTTTGGGTTACGAGGATAAAAAAACCTACAAGAAAACGACGAGTAAGGTTATTAAAACTGACGCCACCTATAGCACATCATTGACTGGAAAACTCTTCGTCTCCAAATTTCCAGACCGTCGGCCACCGGTTCTAGAATGCAGAGTCGAGATTCCGGGAACAAATTATAAAATATCCAAACAAATTAGTTATTTTCCAGGTAAATAAGGAAATTAGAATTTAAATGCTTTAAGCTATTCACTAATTAAATTTATTAGCATACATGTCATTACTGATATTTAACCTAAGCTTACTTTAACAACATTAACACCTTTCTAGGTTCTTGATTGGTTCCTGTTTAGCCTCACCGGAAAATGAGCTACTAGGGTTGATGACTACATGAATACCCACTGTCAGTGTAAAAAAACCAAACATTAATTACTACATAAATACCCACTGTCAGTGTAAAAAAACCAAACATTAATTACTACATAAATACCCACTGTCAGTGTAAAAAAACCAAACATTAATTACTACATAAATACCCACTGTCAGTGTAAAAAAACCAAACATTAATTACTACATAAATACCCACTGTCAGTGTAAAAAAACCAAACATTAATTACTACATAAATACCCACTGTCAGTGTAAAAAAACCAAACATTAAATTACTACATGAATACCCATTGTCAGTGTAAAAAAACCAAACATTAATTACTACATGAATACCCACTGTCAGTGTAAAAAAAACAAACATTAATTACTACATGAATACCCACTGTCAGTGTAAAAAAAACAAACATTAATTACTACATGAATACCCACTGTCAGTGTAAAAAAACCAAACATTAATTACTACATGAATACCCACTGTCACTGTAAAAAAACCAAACATTAATTACTACATGAATACCCATTGTCAGTGTAAAAAAACCAAACATTAATTACTACATGAATACCCACTGTCAGTGTAAAAAAAACAAACATTAATTACTACATAAATACCCATTGTCAGTGTAAAAAAACCAAACATTAATTACTACATGAATACCCACTGTCAGTGTAAAAAAAACAAACATTAATTACTACATGAATACCCACTGTCAGTGTAAAAACCAAACATTAATTACTACATTAATACCCATTGTCAGTGTAAAAAAACCAAACATTAATTACTACATTAATACCCATTGTCAGTGTAAAAAAACCAAACATTAATTACTACATGAATACCCACTGTCAGTGTAAAAAAAACAAACATTAATTACTACATGAATACCCACTGTCAGTGTAAAAAAACCAAACATTAATTACTACATGAATACCCACTGTCAGTGTAAAAAAACCAAACATTAATTACTACATGAATACCCACTGTCAGTGTAAAAAAAACAAACATTAATTACTACATGAATACCCACTGTCAGTGTAAAAACCAAACATTAATTACTACATGAATACCCACTGTCAGTGTAAAAAAAACAAACATTAATTACTACATGAATACCCACTGTCAGTGTAAAAACCAAACATTAATTACTACATGAATACCCATTGTCAGTGTAAAAAAACCAAACATTAATTACTACATGAATACCCACTGTCAGTGTAAAAAAAAACCACTAATTATGACGTAAATATCCATTGTTAGAATAAATAAACTTGTCGATGTAATAAAACGTGCTTGAAAAATTGTTAAACAAAGATGTTTATTTATTTATATTACTAAGTTTTGAAGAATGGTTGTGGAATAAGCGTTTTTCTTTTGCGAATTATCTAGTTAAGCTGGTTTAAAATATGAATAATAACATTTATAGATCTGTTCCATAATACCTATATTTATATATACACACTATATTAAGTTTACAGCGAATGTTTGTTTTTATACAGGTCTGCCCGACGCAAACACAGGTAACTTTCTGATTTTCTTGTCCGCCTTCTAACAGCAAGATGAAATAATTTGAAGGGGTAAATATTTTGCTTGTTTGCATGTTCTTTGAAAACAAAGCAGCACTGGGTTATCTGCCGTATCCGCCGCGGACAATCGAATCGGGGATTCTTGTATTGTAAGACAGTAAACTTCCGGCTGACACCAGAGTGAGAAGTGATTTGTATTTACAGACCGTATTATTTTTCATTGTCATTTTCGGTTAGAGTTGCCCACGAGTGGGTAGTGTTCACTATTTACAGTTAGAATCAACGGATAGCCCTCGAGTAGACTTTAGTCTAGTTCACTAAACAACCACTTATTGACTTGTATAGTACTTACTGAATAATTAATTAACCAAATATATATGTTGGAGTTTTATTCCTTGTTTCCTTGGAATTAAAATGTTTCATTTCCTAAAATACACCGAAAACATATTCATATGTAATGTTTCATATCCTAAAATACACCGAAAACACATTCATATGTAATGTTTCATATCCTAAAATACACCGAATACACATTCATATGTAGTGTTTCATATCCTAAAATACACCGAATACACATTCATATGTAGTGTTTCATATCCTAAAATACACCGAAAACACATTCATATGTAATGTTTCATATCATAAAATACACCGAATACACATTCATATGTAGTGTTTCATATCCTAAAATACACAGAATACACATTCATATGTAGAGATGTACATTTATTTGTTCCGGTTACCCAAATTTAAACCACAAATACTCAACTTTCCCGAAACGTCCAAAATGGTAAGTTTGTATTTGACGTGATGTCACTTCCCTAAACAATCGACTACAAACTTTACTGAATTTTATCTGTCTTTTTTTGTAAATTTTAGCTTGTAAACTTTTCAAGTAACATTTAATCTTGTATTTCTAATTTTTAAATTGTTTTAACACAACGATGTAGTTTATAATATGAATTTAAGAGTTGCGGCATTATACGAAAGGACTCGTCGGCATTGGATATAGCAGATGCAGTGTGGTTGGCATATTACTATATGTTCCATTACCGAATTAGTTCTAACAATAAATCAAGCTCACAGGAAACTGTTGTACTTGTATTTCTGATTCCTGTAACGCTTGACTTCCTGTAATTACAGAATACAAAGTAAAATACAGCATTCGTTTCAGCAACATGAAACTAAACTAATTACAGAATGCAAAATAAAAAACAGCATTCGTTTCAGCAACATGGAACTAAACTAATTTGGTGAATCGCCACTATGCTTCTAGTGTTTGCAAACAAACTTTTTCTCCTGTATAAAAGATAAAACGTTTGTTAAGAAATGGAAAGCTTTCGTGGAGTGAGAAATAATGTGTGTTCTGCAAGTGTGTATATGTGTTAACTTGTCAGAATTAACAATCACTGTCTTAATATGATGAGTTAAGCATCTTCTGAAGCCGATCTACAGAAGACAAAACTTGGTAAACAGAAACGAACAAATTAAAGCACACTCTTTGATGTGTCAGTATGTTATTTGAGATTGATGGCAGGATGACGACTGACACGGCAAGAAGTAAACACTGGTGTTGAACAGTTCATATATAACGTTTAATATTAACACTACACGTGCCGGTATATCAATCTGAGGGTCCTCAGCGCGTGTCCGATTATTACCATGGATGCATTATAATGGTCTCATTGATTTAGTAAGAACAGTTACCATGGATGCATTTATAACGGTCACATTGATTTAGTAAGAACATTTACCATGGATGCATTATAACGGTCACATTGATTTTAGTAAGAACAGTTACCATGGATGCATTATAACGGTAGCATTGATCTAGTAAGAACAGTTACCATGGATGCATTTTTTTTAACGGTCGCATTGATTTAGTAGGAACAGTTACCATGGATGCATTTTATAACGATCACATTAATTTTAGTAAGAACATTTACCATGGATGCATTTATAACGGTCACGTTGATTTTAGTAAGAACAGTTACCATGGATGCTTTTATAACGGTCACGTTGATTTAGTAAGGACAGTTACCATGGATGCTTTTATAACGGTCACGTTGATTTAGTAAGGACAGTTACCATGGATGCATTATAGCGGTCACATTGATTTAGTAAGAACAGTTACCATGGATGCATTATAACGGTCACGTTGATTTAGTAAGAACAGTTACCATGAATGCATTATAACGGTCACGTTGATTTAGTAAGAACAGTTACCATGGATGCATTATAACGGTCACGTTGATTTAGTAAGAACAGTTACCATGAATGCATTATAACGGTCACATTGATTTAGTAAGAACAGTCCAAGAGTTGTGCAGTCTTAAATAGCTGCTTATACTGATGTTGTTTTTATCTATAACTTCGAAATTATGGATGGCTGATTCGGATCGTCTTTGTGTAGCTTTACGTGACATTTCAACAGAGACACAAATTAGTCAGCTATATGTATATAAAGTACTTGTGTTCCTGATAACCCTTGTATTGCATTACGTGACATTTCAACAGAGACACAAATTAGTCAGCTATATGTATATAAAGTACTTGTGTTCCTGATAACCCTTGTATTGCATTACGTGACATTTCAACAGAGACACAAATTAGTCAGCTATATGTATATAAAGTACTTGTGTTCCTGATAACCCTTGTATTGCATTACGTGACATTTCAACAGAGACACAAATTAGTCAGCTATATGTATATAAAGTACTTGTGTTCCTGATAACCCTTGTATTGCATTACGTGACATTTCAACAGAGACACAAATTAGTCAGCTATATGTATATAAAGTACTTGTGTTCCTGATAACCCTTGTATTGCATTACGTGGCATTTCAACAGAGACACAAATTAGTCAGCTATATGTATATAAAGTACTTGTGTTCCTGATAACCCTTGTATTGCATTACGTGACATTTCAACAGAGACACAAATTAGTCAGCTATATGTATATAAAGTACTTGTGTTCCTGATAACCCTTGTATTGCATTACGTGACATTTCAACAGAGACACAAATTAGTCAGCTATATGTACATAAAGTACTTGTGTTCCTGATAACCCTTGTATTGCATTACGTGACATTTCAACAGAGACACAAATTAGTCAGCTATATGTATATAAAGTACTTGTGTTCCTGATAACCCTTGTATTGCATTACGTGACATTTCAACAGAGACACAAATTAGTCAGCTATATGTACATAAAGTACTTGTGTTCCTGATAACTCTTGTATTGCATTACGTGACATTTCAACAGAGACACAAATTAGTCAGCTATATGTACATAAAGTACTTGTGTTCCTGATAACTCTTGTATTGCATTACGTGGCATTTCAACAGAGACACAAATTAGTCAGCTATATGTATATAAAGTACAAAATGTAGTACTTGTATTCCAGATAAGACACAGAATTCTTTATATACATGACTACATACATACATTTTCACGATGTGAGTACGTAAACTTACCAAAAGAACCATGACAATAAGGAAAGACATTGTCTCAATTCTCCTTTTACATAGAACCAACAACACTAAATTAAGAATTGTCTTAATTCTC
This sequence comes from Carcinoscorpius rotundicauda, assembly GCA_011833715.1. NCBI lineage: Eukaryota > Metazoa > Arthropoda > Merostomata > Xiphosura > Limulidae > Carcinoscorpius > Carcinoscorpius rotundicauda. Next base: position 71,618,797 of record CM022402.1, on the reverse strand, counting down.
CTCTTACATAGAAACAGAACCAATAAATTAAAAACTGTCTCAATTTTATTCTTATTTAAAATCACTAACATTAAATAAAGAATTGTTTTTATTCTTCTCTTGTTTAGAACCAGCACCACTAAACTAAGAATTGTTTCAATTCTCTTCTTACATAGAACCAGAACCACTAAATTAAGAATTGTCTCAATTCTACTCTTATTTAGAACCAGCATCATTAAATTTATAATTTTTGTATGTCTTTGATAGATATCGAATGACATTTTAATGTTTGTACAATAATATAAGATTTACTGTCTAGAGAATTATTGTTCCTGTGAAAATCTATTGTCGGAAAAAGAGTAATTTTTTTGAACTATGTGAGAAGGTGTATCGATTGAAGTTCAGTAATAAATTGTCTACTGACTGGAATCTACATACTTTCATAGGAAATAAATAAGTCTATATACTGTGACCTGACAGTTGTTATAATTTCTTCTCTCGGTATTCGTTAAATAGCTTTTTTTTGGGACATAAATAATTGTTAAGACTGTCTTACGTTTCCGGATCACAGTAGCATTACTTTCAGAATATCACCCTATCTCCTATATGTAATTACCAGTGCTCATAGCCATTACCTACAGCTTATTAAAAACACGCAAAACTTGTATAACAGTTGTTGAAAAAGAATCGTGATGCATTTTGGGGCATTGCTTTAGGTTATCTGCGTTATGTCCATTGCGAAGAATCGAACCTCGGACTTAAGTCCCATCAGGAAATTAAAGTAGGAAAAGTGACAATACAAAACCAAGTTAGCTTCGTTTTGTAAAGATTTTATTATGAAATATCAGCGACACTGAACTATGTTTAACAATGTACATTTTATGAGTGTCGTTAAATAAGTTATAAAGATACTTCACGACTGTTATGACAAGAGTAACGTATACGGACGATTTTTATTTATTCACCACATACCAGTTTTAATTTTAAAACATTTACGGCCTGACTGACCTTGTGGTCAGAGCACTCAATTTGTAAACTGCGAGTTCTAATCCCTGCCACACGAAACATGCTCGTCCACTCGGCTTTGAGGTCATTGTAACGTTACGGTAAATCCTGCTATTCGTTGGTTAAAAAGCAGCCCAATAGTTGGTAGTGGTTGTCTTTCCTCTAGCCTATCATTTAGAATTAGGAACGGCTCGTGCCGATAGACCTCGAATTGCTTTGGGTGAAATTCTACAGACACTTTAATAAAACATTTAGAAGATTGAGCCTAATACACACTCAGATTTTTCTCTTCACGTGTGAGTTGGGCGAAAATGTTTGCAATCACTCGCATGTATTTAAATTTGTATTGCTCTTAAAGTAGTTTCCAAGTAAATAACTTAACCACAATGCACCGCTGACGAGGTCCTTTGCACAATACCTGTGTTTACAAAAACTATTTATATGTGAAAGGATAATTTGTGAAGCGGTGATTTGTTTATCTTTTCTTTGTTTTTCAGGTAATCCCAGTTTTAGCCACTCTGTTATTTCTCTCTCTCTTTTGGCGTTCCTCGTCAGTTGTACACACGTGACTGACGTTTGATAAACCAAGTAAGTATTACAGGGCCCAACTTGGCCAAGCGTTTTAGGCGTGCGACTCGTAATCAGACGGTCGCGGGTTCGCGTCCCCGTCCACAAAACGTGCTCGCCCTTTCAGCCGTGGGGGCGTTATAATATGACGGTCAATCCTACTATTCGCTAGTAAAAGAGTAGCCCAAGAGTTGGCGATAAATGATGATGACTCGTTGTCTTCTCTCTGTTCTTACACTGTAAAATTAGGGACGGCTAGTACAGATAGCCCTTGAGTAGCTTTGTGCGAAATTAAAAAAAACAAAAAATAATGTTTGTTTGTTAGCTTTGGAATTTCGCACAAAGCTACTCGAGTGCGATCTGTGCTAGCCGTCCCTAATTTAAAATGTAAGACTAAAGGGAAGACAGCTAGTCATCACCACCCACTGCCAACTCATGGGCTACTCTTTTACCAACGAATAGTGGAATTGGCCGTAACATTATACGACCCCACGGCTGGGAGGGCGAGCATGTTTAGCGCGACGCGGGCGCGAACCCGCGACCCTCGGATTACGAGTCGCACGCCTTAACCGCTTTGTCATGCCAGGCCTACAAAAAAACAAAGAAGTATTGCAGAGTGCACGTGATTGTACAAAAAAGTTCTCATTTAACACTTTTGGAATTAAATTCAAGCACGTGTTTTGTTTCGCTCAAAATACAGAGTTGACCGATACAAAGGTAGGTTACTACTTTCAAAATTGTTTTTTTTTAAGGCCTGGCATGGCCGAGCGCGTAAGACGTGTGACTCGTAATCCGAGGGTCGCGGGTTCGCGCTAAACATGCTCGCCCTCCCAGCCGTGGGGGTGTATAAAGTAACGGTTAATCCCACTATTCGTTGGTAAAAGAGTAGCCCAAGAGTTGGCGGTGGGTGGTGATGACTAGCTGCCTTCCCTCTAGTCTTACACGGCTAAATTAGGGACGGCTAGCACAGATAGCCCTCGAGTAGCTTTGTGCGAAATTCCAAAACAATTCTTTGTTTTTTGATATGTTTTTATTTTTTATTGTTGATAATAATTTTAAACTTCTTGTAAATTATTTTTAATTTTTATACATGGATGATGCAATCATCTTACAATTATTAATGGAAAAGTGTTTGGTTTTTCTTAACTAATTACTTGAATCACATTGATTTAAGTCTGTAAATAAATACACTGACTGTATATTATGTTTTACACTACATTTCTAACTGAAGCCTAATTATGGTAACAGTGAAATTGAAAGTTACTCATTGAGGGAACTGAAGCAAACAATTGCCATGCACTTAGATGAGCTCGCAAAGTCTCTCGGCGGATACTTCCCCACCAGAGAGTCATATCCAGCATGGGAGAGACAGCCGTTCACATTTAGTATTACGACAGCAGATGTCAGTGATGAATACCTCGACGAAATCATTAAACTTCAGCAGAGCCAGATTCAACAGTAAATTTTCAGAACAACAACATTCTCAACGTTTTGGTGTCACCAAATTGTAACGTACCTTCTTATTGCTGAGAAAGCCCTTGAGATAGTCATACCGTTTGTTACAACGTATCTTTGCGAGCAATCCTTTTTGAGGAGGGTAGACATAAAAACGAAGAAAAGGAACAGACTTTGTTGTGAAAATGATATGAGAGTGGAACTTGCCAAGGTGAAGCCACTCATTTCTGAATTTATCTCTGAAAGGCAACAGCAAAAGTCACACTGATTTGCAGTAAATATTCATTAAGTTATGTTTTTGTGTGAAATTCATGTTTTGTTGGTTTTGTTCTTTGAACACAGTGATATTGTGTGCAACTGATGCATGGTTCATTTTGTGCACTAATAAAATATCTACTGATGTTTTGAATTTGAAAAAAATCTTATTTCATTTTTCCAATTACGAAGGGTTTAGTGAATGCGAGTACGAAACCTCCGGGGTTCAGTACCTCTAACAAGGTTAAGAACCTCTGATCTGAAGTGTGTAGCACTGCTTCGACAATGTTTGTTTATTTAAACAATTATATTTGATACATTCTGTGTTATCTCACTAAGTGTGTAGCAGTATTTCAACAGATTGTTTGGTTAAACAATTATATTTGATACATTCTGTGTTATCTCACTAAGTGTGTAGCACTGCTTCGACAATGTTTGTTTATTTAAACAGTTTTATTTGATACATTCTGTGTTATCTCACTAAGTGTGTAGCAGTATTTCAACAGATTGTTTGGTTAAACAATTATATTTGATACATTCTGTGTTATCTCACTAAGTGTGTAGTAGTATTTTAACAATGCTTATTTAAACAGTTTTATTTGATACATTCTGTGTTATTTCACTAAGTGTGTAGCAGTATTTTAACAATGCTTAGTTAAACAGTTTTATTTGATACATTCTGTGTTATCTCACTAAGTGTGTAGTAGTATTTTAACAATGCTTAGTTAAACAGTTTTATTTGATACATTCTGTGTTATTTCACTAAGTGTGTAGCAGTATTTTAACAATGCTTAGTTAAACAGTTTTATTTGATACATTCTGTGTTATCTCACTAAGTGTGTAGTAGTATTTTAACAATGCTTAGTTAAACAGTTTTATTTGATACATTCTGTGTTATCTCACTAAGTGTGTAGCAGTATTTTAACAATGTTTATTTAAACAGTTTTATTTGATACATTCTGTGTTATCTCACTAAGTGTGTAGCAGTATTTCAACAGATTGTTTGGTTAAACAGTTTTATTTGATACATTCTGTGTTATCTCACTAAGTGTGTAGTAGTATTTTAACAATGATTGTTTATTTAAACAGTTTTATTTGATACATTCTGTGTTATCTCACTAAGTGTGTAGCAGTATTTTAACAATGCTTAGTTAAACAGTTTTATTTGATACATTCTGTGTTATCTCAAAAAGTGTGTAGTAGTATTTTAACAATGCTTAGTTAAACAGTTTTATTTGATACATTCTGTGTTATTTCACTAAGTGTGTAGCAGTATTTTAACAATGCTTAGTTAAACAGTTTTATTTGATACATTCTGTGTTATCTCACTAAGTGTGTAGTAGTATTTTAACAATGCTTAGTTAAACAGTTTTATTTGATACATTCTGTGTTATCTCACTAAGTGTGTAGCAGTATTTTAACAATGTTTATTTAAACAGTTTTATTTGATACATTCTATGTTATCTCACTAAGTGTGTAGTAGTATTTCAACAGATTGTTTGGTTAAACAGTTTTATTTGATACATTCTGTGTTATCTCACTAAGTGTGTAGTAGTATTTTAACAATGCTTAGTTAAACAGTTTTATTTGATACATTCTGTGTTATTTCACTAAGTGTGTAGCAGTATTTTAACAATGCTTAGTTAAACAGTTTTATTTGATACATTCTGTGTTATCTCACTAAGTGTGTAGTAGTATTTTAACAATGCTTAGTTAAACAGTTTTATTTGATACATTCTGTGTTATCTCACTAAGTGTGTAGCAGTATTTTAACAATGTTTATTTAAACAGTTTTATTTGATACATTCTATGTTATCTCACTAAGTGTGTAGTAGTATTTCAACAGATTGTTTGGTTAAACAGTTTTATTTGATACATTCTGTGTTATCTCACTAAGTGTGTAGTAGTATTTCAACAGATTGTTTGGTTAAACAGTTTTATTTCATACATTCTTTGTTATCTCACTAAGTGTGTAGTAGTATTTTAACAATGCTTAGTTAAACAGTTTTATTTGATACATTCTATGTTATCTCACTAAGTGTGTAGTAGTATTTCAACAGATTGTTTGGTTAAACAGTTTTATTTGATACATTCTGTGTTATCTCACTAAGTGTGTAGTAGTATTTTAACAATGCTTAGTTAAACAGTTTTATTTGATACATTCTGTGTTATTTCACTAAGTGTGTAGCAGTATTTTAACAATGCTTAGTTAAACAGTTTTATTTGATACATTCTGTGTTATCTCACTAAGTGTGTAGTAGTATTTTAACAATGCTTAGTTAAACAGTTTTATTTGATACATTCTGTGTTATCTCACTAAGTGTGTAGCAGTATTTTAACAATGTTTATTTAAACAGTTTTATTTGATACATTCTGTGTTATCTCACTAAGTGTGTAGTAGTATTTCAACAATGATTGTTTGGTTAAACAGTTTTATTTGATACATTCTGTGTTATCTCACTAAGTGTGTAGCAGTATTTCAACAGATTGTTTGGTTAAACAGTTTTATTTGATACATTCTGTGTTATCTCACTAAGTGTGTAGTAGTATTTTAACAATGCTTAGTTAAACAGTTTTATTTGATACATTCTGTGTTATCTCACTAAGTGTGTAGTAGTATTTTAACAATGCTTAGTTAAACAGTTGTATTTGATACATTCTGTGTTATCTCACTAAGTGGGTAGCAGTATTTTAACAATGCTTAGTTAAACAGTTTTATTTGATACATTCTGTGTTATCTCACTAAGTGTGTAGTAGTATTTTAACAATGCTTAGTTAAACAGTTTTATTTGATACATTCTGTGTTATCTCACTAAGTGTGTAGTAGTATTTTAACAATGCTTAGTTAAACAGTTTTATTTGATACATTCTGTGTTATCTCACTAAGTGTGTAGCAGTATTTTAACAATGCTTAGTTAAACAGTTTTATTTGATACATTCTGTGTTATCTCACTAAGTGTGTAGCAGTATTTTAACAATGCTTAGTTAAACAGTTTTATTTGATACATTCTGTGTTATCTCACTAAGTGTGTAGCAGTATTTTAACAATGCTTAGTTAAACAGTTTTATTTGATACATTCTGTGTTATCTCACTAAGTGTGTAGCAGTATTTTAACAATGCTTAGTTAAACAGTTTTATTTGATACATTCTGTGTTATCTCACTAAGTGTGTAGCAGTATTTTAACAATGCTTAGTTAAACAGTTTTATTTGATACATTCTGTGTTATCTCACTAAGTGTGTAGCAGTATTTTAACAATGCTTAGTTAAACAGTTTTATTTGATACATTCTGTGTTATCTCACTAAGTGTGTAGCAGTATTTTAACAATTCTTAGTTAAACAGTTTTATTTGATACATTCTGTGTTATCTCACTAAGTGTGTAGCAGTATTTTAACAATGCTTAGTTAAACAGTTTTATTTGATACATTCTGTGTTATTTCACTAAGTGTGTAGCAGTATTTTAACAATGCTTAGTTAAACAGTTTTATTTGATACATTCTGTGTTATTTCACTAAGTGTGTAGCAGTATTTTAACAATGCTTAGTTAAACAGTTTTATTTGATACATTCTGTGTTATCTCACTAAGTGTGTAGTAGTATTTTAACAATGTTTAGTTAAACAGTTTTATTTGATACATTCTGTGTTATCTCACTAAGTGTGTAGTAGTATTTTAACAATGCTTAGTTAAACAGTTTTATTTGATACATTCTGTGTTATCTCACTAAGTGTGTAGTAGTATTTTAACAATGTTTAGTTAAACAGTTTTATTTGATACATTCTGTGTTATCTCACTAAGTGTGTAGTAGTATTTTAACAATGCTTAGTTAAACAGTTTTATTTGATACATTCTGTGTTATCTCACTAAGTGTGTAGTAGTATTTTAACAATGCTTAGTTAAACAGTTTTATTTGATACATTCTGTGTTATCTCACTAAGTGTGTAGTAGTATTTTAACAATGTTTAGTTAAACAGTTTTATTTGATACATTCTGTGTTATATCACTAAGTGTGTAGTAGTATTTTAACAATGCTTAGTTAAAAAGTTTTATTTGATACATTCTGTGTTATCTCACTAAGTGTGTAGTAGTATTTTAACAATGCTTAGTTAAACAGTTTTATTTGATACATTCTGTGTTATTTCACTAAGTGTGTAGTAGTATTTTAACAATGTTTATTTAAACAGTTTTATTTGATACATTCTGTGTTATCTCACTAAGTGTGTAGCAGTATTTTAACAATGCTTAGTTAAACAGTTTTATTTGATACATTCTGTGTTATTTCACTAAGTGTGTAGCAGTATTTTAACAATGCTTAGTTAAACAGTTTTATTTGATACATTCTGTGTTATCTCACTAAGTGTGTAGTAGTATTTTAACAATGTTTATTTAAACAGTTTTATTTGATACATTCTGTGTTATCTCACTAAGTGTGTAGTAGTATTTTAACAATGTTTATTTAAACAGTTTTATTTGATACATTCTGTGTTATCTCACTAAGTGTGTAGCAGTATTTTAACAATGCTTAGTTAAACAATTTTATTTGATACATTCTGTGTTATCTCACTAAGTGTGTAGCAGTATTTTAACAATGCTTAGTTAAACAGTTTTATTTGATACATTCTGTGTTATCTCACTAAGTGTGTAGTAGTATTTTAACAATGTTTATTTAAACAGTTTTATTTGATACATTCTGTGTTATCTCACTAAGTGTGTAGCAGTATTTTAACAATGCTTAGTTAAACAGTTTTATTTGATACATTCTGTGTTATCTCACTAAGTGTGTAGTAGTATTTTAACAATGCTTAGTTAAACAGTTTTATTTGATACATTCTGTGTTATCTCACTAAGTGTGTAGTAGTATTTTAACAATGCTTAATTAAACAGTTTTATTTGATACATTCTGTGTTATCTCACTAAGTGTGTAGCAGTATTTCAACAATGATTGTTTGGTTAAACAGTTTTATTTGATACATTCTGTGTTATCTCACTAAGTGTGTAGTAGTATTTTAACAATGTTTAGTTAAACAGTTTTATTTGATACATTCTGTGTTATCTCACTAAGTGTGTAGTAGTATTTTAACAATGCTTAGTTAAACAATTACATTTGATACATTCTGTGTTATCTCACTAAGTGTGTAGTAGTATTTTAACAATGTTTATTTAAACAGTTTTATTTGATACATTCTGTGTTATCTCACTAAGTGTGTAGTAGTATTTTAACAATGCTTAGTTAAACAGTTTTATTTGATACATTCTGTGTTATCTCACTAAGTGTGTAGCAGTATTTTAACAATGCTTAGTTAAACAGTTTTATTTGATACATTCTGTGTTATCTCACTAAGTGTGTAGTAGTATTTTAACAATGTTTATTTAAACAGTTTTATTTGATACATTCTGTGTTATCTCACTAAGTGTGTAGTAGTATTTTAACAATGTTTATTTAAACAGTTTTATTTGATACATTCTGTGTTATCTCACTAAGTGTGTAGTAGTATTTTAACAATGTTTATTTAAACAGTTTTATTTGATACATTCTGTGTTATCTCACTAAGTGTGTAGTAGTATTTTAACAATGCTTAGTTAAACAGTTTTATTTGATACATTCTGTGTTATCTCACTAAGTGTGTAGTAGTATTTTAACAATGTTATTTAAACAGTTTTATTTGATACATTCTGTGTTATCTCACTAAGTGTGTAGTAGTATTTTAACAATGTTTATTTAAACAGTTTTATTTGATACATTCTGTGTTATCTCACTAAGTGTGTAGTAGTATTTTAACAATGTTTATTTAAACAGTTTTATTTGATACATTCTGTGTTATCTCACTAAGTGTGTAGTAGTATTTTAACAATGTTTATTTAAACAGTTTTATTTGATACATTCTGTGTTATCTCACTAAGTGTGTAGCAGTATTTTAACAATGTTTATTTAAACAGTTTTATTTGATACATTCTGTGTTATCTCACTAAGTGTGTAGTAGTATTTTAACAATGATTAGTTAAACAGTTTTATTTGATACATTCTGTGTTATCTCACTAAGTGTGTAGTAGTATTTTAACAATGCTTAGTTAAACAGTTTTATTTGATACATTCTGTGTTATCTCACTAAGTGTGTAGTAGTATTTCAACAATGATTGTTTATTTAAACAGTTTTATTTGATACATTCTGTGTTATCTCACTAAGTGTGTAGCAGTATTTTAACAATGTTTATTTAAACAGTTTTATTTGATACATTCTGTGTTATCTCACTAAGTGTGTAGTAGTATTTTAACAATGTTTATTTAAACAGTTTTATTTGATACATTCTGTGTTATCTCACTAAGTGTGTAGTAGTATTTTAACAATGTTTATTTAAACAGTTTTATTTGATACATTCTGTGTTATCTCACTAAGTGTGTAGCAGTATTTTAACAATGCTTAGTTAAACAGTTTTATTTGATACATTCTGTGTTATCTCACTAAGTGTGTAGTAGTATTTTAACAATGTTTATTTACACAGTTTTATTTGATACATTCTGTGTTATCTCACTAAGTGTGTAGTAGTATTTTAACAATGTTTATTTAAACAGTTTTATTTGATACATTCTGTGTTATCTCACTAAGTGTGTAGCAGTATTTTAACAATGCTTAGTTAAACAGTTTTATTTGATACATTCTGTGTTATCTCACTAAGTGTGTAGTAGTATTTTAACAATGTTTAGTTAAACAGTTTTATTTGATACATTCTGTGTTATCTCACTAAGTGTGTAGTAGTATTTTAACAATGCTTAGTTAAACAGTTTTATTTGATACATTCTGTGTTATCTCACTAAGTGTGTAGTAGTATTTTAACAATGTTTAGTTAAACAGTTTTATTTGATACATTCTGTGTTATCTCACTAAGTGTGTAGTAGTATTTTAACAATGCTTAGTTAAACAGTTTTATTTGATACATTCTGTGTTATCTCACTAAGTGTGTAGTAGTATTTTAACAATGCTTAGTTAAACAGTTTTATTTGATACATTCTGTGTTATCTCACTAAGTGTGTAGTAGTATTTTAACAATGTTTAGTTAAACAGTTTTATTTGATACATTCTGTGTTATCTCACTAAGTGTGTAGTAGTATTTTAACAATGCTTAGTTAAAAAGTTTTATTTGATACATTCTGTGTTATCTCACTAAGTGTGTAGTAGTATTTTAACAATGCTTAGTTAAACAGTTTTATTTGATACATTCTGTGTTATTTCACTAAGTGTGTAGCAGTATTTTAACAATGCTTAGTTAAACAGTTTTATTTGATACATTCTGTGTTATTTCACTAAGTGTGTAGCAGTATTTTAACAATGCTTAGTTAAACAGTTTTATTTGATACATTCTGTGTTATCTCACTAAGTGTGTAGTAGTATTTTAACAATGTTTAGTTAAACAGTTTTATTTGATACATTCTGTGTTATCTCACTAAGTGTGTAGTAGTATTTTAACAATGCTTAGTTAAACAGTTTTATTTGATACATTCTGTGTTATCTCACTAAGTGTGTAGTAGTATTTTAACAATGTTTATTTAAACAGTTTTATTTGATACATTCTGTGTTATCTCACTAAGTGTGTAGCAGTATTTTAACAATGCTTAGTTAAACAGTTTTATTTGATACATTCTGTGTTATTTCACTAAGTGTGTAGCAGTATTTTAACAATGCTTAGTTAAACAGTTTTATTTGATACATTCTGTGTTATCTCACTAAGTGTGTAGTAGTATTTTAACAATGTTTAGTTAAACAGTTTTATTTGATACATTCTGTGTTATCTCACTAAGTGTGTAGTAGTATTTTAACAATGCTTAGTTAAACAGTTTTATTTGATACATTCTGTGTTATTTCACTAAGTGTGTAGCAGTATTTTAACAATGCTTAGTTAAACAGTTTTATTTGATACATTCTGTGTTATTTCACTAAGTGTGTAGCAGTATTTTAACAATGTTTATTTAAACAGTTGTATTTGATACATTCTGTGTTATCTCACTAAGTGTGTAGTAGTATTTTAACAATGCTTAGTTAAACAGTTTTATTTGATACATTCTGTGTTATTTCACTAAGTGTGTAGCAGTATTTTAACAATGCTTAGTTAAACAGTTTTATTTGATACATTCTGTGTTATTTCACTAAGTGTGTAGCAGTATTTTAACAATGTTTATTTAAACAGTTTTATTTGATACATTCTGTGTTATCTCACTAAGTGTGTAGCAGTATTTTAACAATGCTTAGTTAAACAGTTTTATTTGATACATTCTGTGTTATCTCACTAAGTGTGTAGTAGTATTTTAACAATGTTTATTTAAACAGTTTTATTTGATACATTCTGTGTTATCTCACTAAGTGTGTAGCAGTATTTTAACAATGCTTAGTTAAACAGTTTTATTTGATACATTCTGTGTTATCTCACTAAGTGTGTAGTAGTATTTTAACAATGTTTATTTAAACAGTTTTATTTGATACATTCTGTGTTATCTCACTAAGTGTGTAGCAGTATTTTAACAATGCTTAGTTAAACAGTTTTATTTGATACATTCTGTGTTATCTCACTAAGTGTGTAGTAGTATTTTAACAATGCTTAGTTAAACAGTTTTATTTGATACATTCTGTGTTATCTCACTAAGTGTGTAGTAGTATTTTAACAATGCTTAGTTAAACAGTTTTATTTGATACATTCTGTGTTATCTCACTAAGTGTGTAGCAGTATTTCAACAATGATTGTTTATTTAAACAGTTTTATTTGATACATTCTGTGTTATCTCACTAAGTGTGTAGTAGTATTTTAACAATGATTAGTTAAACAGTTTTATTTGATACATTCTGTGTTATCTCACTAAGTGTGTAGTAGTATTTTAACAATGCTTAGTTAAACAATTACATTTGATACATTCTGTGTTATCTCACTAAGTGTGTAGTAGTATTTTAACAATGTTTATTTAAACAGTTTTATTTGATACATTCTGTGTTATCTCACTAAGTGTGTAGTAGTATTTTAACAATGCTTAGTTAAACAATTTTATTTGATACATTCTGTGTTATCTCACTAAGTGTGTAGCAGTATTTTAACAATGCTTAGTTAAACAGTTTTATTTGATACATTCTGTGTTATCTCACTAAGTGTGTAGTAGTATTTTAACAATGTTTATTTAAACAGTTTTATTTGATACATTCTGTGTTATCTCACTAAGTGTGTAGTAGTATTTTAACAATGTTTATTTAAACAGTTTTATTTGATACATTCTGTGTTATCTCACTAAGTGTGTAGTAGTATTTTAACAATGTTTATTTAAACAGTTTTATTTGATACATTCTGTGTTATCTCACTAAGTGTGTAGTAGTATTTTAACAATGCTTAGTTAAACAGTTTTATTTGATACATTCTGTGTTATCTCACTAAGTGTGTAGTAGTATTTTAACAATGTTTATTTAAACAGTTTTATTTGATACATTCTGTGTTATCTCACTAAGTGTGTAGTAGTATTTTAACAATGTTTATTTAAACAGTTTTATTTGATACATTCTGTGTTATCTCACTAAGTGTGTAGTAGTATTTTAACAATGTTTATTTAAACAGTTTTATTTGATACATTCTGTGTTATCTCACTAAGTGTGTAGTAGTATTTTAACAATGTTTATTTAAACAGTTTTATTTGATACATTCTGTGTTATCTCACTAAGTGTGTAGTAGTATTTTAACAATGTTTATTTAAACAGTTTTATTTGATACATTCTGTGTTATCTCACTAAGTGTGTAGTAGTATTTTAACAATGTTTATTTAAACAGTTTTATTTGATACATTCTGTGTTATCTCACTAAGTGTGTAGTAGTATTTTAACAATGCTTAGTTAAACAGTTTTATTTGATACATTCTGTGTTATCTCACTAAGTGTGTAGTAGTATTTTAACAATGTTTATTTAAACAGTTTTATTTGATACATTCTGTGTTATCTCACTAAGTGTGTAGCAGTATTTTAACAATGTTTATTAAACAGTTTTATTTGATACATTCTGTGTTATCTCACTAAGTGTGTAGTAGTATTTTAACAATGTTTATTTAAACAGTTTTATTTGATACATTCTGTGTTATCTCACTAAGTGTGTAGCAGTATTTTAACAATGTTTATTTAAACAGTTTTATTTGATACATTCTGTGTTATCTCACTAAGTGTGTAGTAGTATTTTAACAATGTTTATTTAAACAGTTTTATTTGATACATTCTGTGTTATCACACTAAGTGTGTAGTAGTATTTTAACAATGCTTAGTTAAACAGTTTTATTTGATACATTCTGTGTTATCTCACTAAGTGTGTAGTAGTATTTTAACAATGTTTATTTAAACAGTTTTATTTGATACATTCTGTGTTATCACACTAAGTGTGTAGTAGTATTTTAACAATGCTTAGTTAAACAGTTTTATTTGATACATTCTGTGTTATCTCACTAAGTGTGTAGTAGTATTTTAACAATGTTTATTTAAACAGTTTTATTTGATACATTCTGTGTTATCACACTAAGTGTGTAGTAGTATTTTAACAATGTTTATTTAAACAGTTTTATTTGATACATTCTGTGTTATCACACTAAGTGTGTAGTAGTATTTTAACAATGCTTAGTTAAACAGTTTTATTTGATACATTCTGTGTTATCTCACTAAGTGTGTAGTAGTATTTTAACAGATTGTTTAGTTAAACAGTTTTATTTGATACATTCTGTGTTATCTCACTAAGTGTGTAGTAGTATTTTAACAATGTTTAGTTAAACAGTTTTATTTGATACATTCTGTGTTATCTCACTAAGTGTGTAGCAGTATTTTAACAATGTTTAGTTAAACAGTTTTATTTGATACATTCTGTGTTATCTCACTAAGTGTGTAGTAGTATTTTAACAATGTTTAGTTAAACAGTTTTATTTGATACATTCTGTGTTATCTCACTAAGTGTGTAGTAGTATTTTAACAATGTTTAGTTAAACAGTTTTATTTGATACATTCTGTGTTATCTCACTAAGTGTGTAGTAGTATTTTAACAATGTTTAGTTAAACAGTTTTATTTGATACATTCTGTGTTATCTCACTAAGTGTGTAGCAGTATTTTAACAATGTTTAGTTAAACAGTTTTATTTGATACATTCTGTGTTATCTCACTAAGTGTGTAGTAGTATTTTAACAATGTTTAGTTAAACAGTTTTATTTGATACATTCTGTGTTATCTCACTAAGTGTGTAGTAGTATTTTAACAATGTTTAGTTAAACAGTTTATTTGATACATTCTGTGTTATCTCACTAAGTGTGTAGTAGTATTTTAACAATGTTTAGTTAAACAGTTTTATTTGATACATTCTGTGTTATCTCACTAAGTGTGTAGCAGTATTTTAACAATGTTTATTTAAACAGTTTTATTTGATACATTCTGTGTTATCTCACTAAGTGTGTAGTAGTATTTTAACAATGTTTATTTAAACAGTTTTATTTGATACATTCTGTGTTATCTCACTAAGTGTGTAGCAGTATTTTAACAATGTTTATTTAAACAGTTTTATTTGATACATTCTGTGTTATCTCACTAAGTGTGTAGTAGTATTTTAACAATGTTTATTTAAACAGTTTTATTTGATACATTCTGTGTTATCTCACTAAGTGTGTAGTAGTATTTTAACAATGTTTATTTAAACAGTTTTATTTGATACATTCTGTGTTATCTCACTAAGTGTGTAGTAGTATTTTAACAATGTTTATTTAAACAGTTTTATTTGATACATTCTGTGTTATCTCACTAAGTGTGTAGTAGTATTTCAACAATGTTTAGTTAAACAGTTTTATTTGATACATTCTGTGTTATCTCATTAAGTGTGTAGCAGTATTTTAACAATGTTTATTTAAACAGTTTTATTTGATACATTCTGTGTTATCTCACTAAGTGTGTAGTAGTATTTTAACAATGTTTATTTAAACAGTTTTATTTGATACATTCTGTGTTATCTCACTAAGTGTGTAGTAGTATTTTAACAATGTTTATTTAAACAGTTTTATTTGATACATTCTGTGTTATCTCACTAAGTGTGTAGTAGTATTTTAACAATGTTTATTTAAACAGTTTTATTTGATACATTCTGTGTTATCTCACTAAGTGTGTAGTAGTATTTTAACAATGTTTATTTAAACAGTTTTATTTGATACATTCTGTGTTATCTCACTAAGTGTGTAGTAGTATTTTAACAATGTTTATTTAAACAGTTTTATTTGATACATTCTGTGTTATCTCACTAAGTGTGTAGTAGTATTTTAACAATGTTTATTTAAACAGTTTTATTTGATACATTCTGTGTTATCTCACTAAGTGTGTAGTAGTATTTACGTACGTTTAATAATAATTAATTTTAACTAATATTTTACAAGGTCTGAAACACCTAATAAAGTAAGTACAATCACTTAGTGAGTTGGAATTAGGTTAACTAATGATTAACCATTTATTAAGTGTTATGTTTGTGTAACCTCTTATGAAACAAGTGTAACCAGTTAGTAATTTTGAAGTAAAATAAATATCTTTACAACGGATAGGTTGAACTATTCTGAAGACGGCTGGTATTAGAACTTTAATTAAAATACAGAACAACGTTTTGACCTTCATGTTCAGGATTCTTTCTTCACGTGAATATGACCTTGAGAAATATTTTTACTTCAAGTGGGTTTCTCGTCATCGCAGGACGCCTTGAATGTTACAACTCAACCGGTCTGATGAGTTTTAGTTTTGATGGAAAAGCCTCTTCACTGGTGACTCATCGAAGTGTGGCTGAAATAATATTATGTTCTCTTCTTATTGGAAGATTGTAATGGACAAGTAAAGAATGGCGTGGTTAAATTTATTATTAGATACTCTGTTGTTATTGTTCTGTTTTGGAAATAAAATAGGTACGTACTAAGTTTTGTTGTGAGTCGAAATTATTATGTTAACAAAACTCTTCGCAAGACTGAAAGTGATTTGAAATTTGGAATAGGGTTTTATTACGCAGTAAGACTGAACTAAATACAATTGTTAATCGTAATTATTCAGTACATTGAAATTAGCTGGAAATATATGGACGTAGTTTCACGACTTAATGAGTGAACTGAAGTAAATGTAACTTTCTTGCAAGTATGGAACTTATCAGCAGTTCTATTATGAATTAACCAGAAGACAGCTGTTTAATTGGTCCAACCGTATCAAAAAGTTTGAAATAATAGTAAATTAATTTCAAACATTTAAATACGTTTAGTATCCACTGTTCACTGGAATGAGCAATTTATCAAGTTTCTGAAGAACGTGCTTATCTGTTCAGCCGTCAGTCTCACGATTCGTTGGTAAAAAGTATCTGATGTTAAACAGCTTCCTTTCCTACACACTACTCAGATCAGTATAATAATAATGTGTTACTTGTACCGTTACACTACTCAGATCAGTATGATAATAACGTGTTACTTGTACCGTTACACTACTCAGATCAGTATGATAATACCGTGTTACTTGTACCGTTACACTACTCAGATCAGTATGATAATAACGTGTTACTTGTACCGTTACACTACTCAGATCAGTATAATAACAACGTGTTACTTGTACCGTTACACTACTTAGATCAGTATAATAACAACGTGTTACTTGTACCGTTACACTACTCAGATCAGTATGATAATAACGTGTTACTTGTACCGTTACACTACACAGATCAGTATGATAATAACGTGTTACTTGTACCGTTACACTACTCAGATCAGTATGATAATAACGTGTTACTCGTGTCTTTGTCCAAAGTTTGGGGCAAGTACGAGGTTCGTTCGTTTGTTTACTTTAGAACAAATATACTTTGAAGTAGGTGCACTATGCCCCGCGCGGAACCGAAGTGTGTGTTGTTACTCCATAAGCTTATCACTAGATACAAGAACAAAATAGAACCAACAAGGGAAGAGAAAAGTTTTTAGTGAAGAACAAAACAGTCATAATGTCCTTCCAATGACCTCAGCCGGTCCAACAGCTTCAAATTAAGTAAGGTTAGATAAATATATGATAGTTTACTGGTCCTAACATTATGAGTAGGCCCGGCATGGCCAGGTAGTTAAGGCATTCGACTCGTAATTTAAGGGTTGCGGGTTCGAATCCCCGTCACACCAAACACGCTCGCTTTTTCAGTTGTAGGGGCATTATAATGTGACGGTCAATCCCACTATTTGTTGGTAAAAGAGTAGTCTAAAAGTAGGCGGTGGGTAGTGATTACTAGCTGCCTTCCCTCTTGTCTTACACTGTTAAATTAGGGACGCCTAGCGCAGACGGCCCTCTTATAGCCTTGTACGAAATTAAAACAAAGCAAAGATTGTGAATAATACATTTGTTGTGAAGTAATTAAGGAATGTCAGACATTTGTAAATATTGTCCGGAATGTTGTAAATCCGGAACAAAATATTAAACCATAAATAGTCCAGATATGAAATTATCACTTAATTTTTAATTAGTGCCACCTGCATATTGAATATTTATATTGCTTTAGACTCAGAGTCTTAGGAGAAATACATTTTAAATTTTATGTGTTTTATATTATATATAGGCACTTTTTAATATGTGAGAAATTTTTTGGCACAAGGAAAACAGCATTAAAACGACATCTAACGCAAACGAGGTAAACACGTTGTTCTGTGTTCCGATAGCTAACAGTTATTGTTAAGTAATTTAATATTGTAACAAAAGATTTAAACTATTAATGTTGTCAGCCCTCAGCGGTAAATCTGCGGATTTACAACGCTAAAATCCGGGTTTCGATATCCGTGGTGGGCAGAGCATAGATAGCCCAGTGTGTAGCTTTGTTCTTAATTCAAAACAGCATCATCAATGTTGTCGGTTATTTTGTTTCTATTGTGAATAACTTGCTACCATCTTAAAGGAAAAGCCAAGGAATACATCAGAATGACAACATGAGTACATCCTATTTAATGTCCATCATGTACTTGGGTGTCTAGAATACTTTAATGATACCCAAAATTGTTTTAAAATGTTCTTACATGAATGATTTTAATTGTCGTTGACAAACGTCGTTACAAAATAATGATACGATGTTTATAAACAACTAAACATTTTACTCATAATAATGCTGTCAAAACATTTTTATTTTGTGTTTTGCTTTGTTTAAAAACACATTTGTTTCGTACGGGTGGTTAAAAATGACGTAATAATAAAAACACACTTTTGATTTTGACTTCATTTCCTTCTCCGCTGACAATCGAGTTTATTAGATGCATTCAGAAAGAAACATTTTAAATTTCACACGTTCTGATCTGTTTAGCTGATCGACCTGGATAAGTAGCCCTCTCGTCTGTTTAGTTTACCAACCTAGATATGTAGTCCAGCATGGTCTGTTGGTTAAGGTGCTCCTATGTATATCTGCAGGAAGCAGGTTCGAATCCCCAGCCACCAAATGTGTTCACCCTTTGAGCTTTGGGGGCGTTATAACGTTCACTCAATCCCAATACTCGTTGATAAAAGTATAACTCGAGAACTGGCGATGGATGTTGTCGACTAGCTGCCTTCCTTGTAGTTTGTCACTTCAAGCTATGGGCGGCTGGCGTTAATAGGGCCTCAAGTAGATTTGGACGAAATTTAAAACGAATGAAACCCAACCTAATGAGATTTTAGTTTCCTACAGCGCCACCTATCAGTCTAACTTTCAACTGTGCAACCAAACCGTAACATGACGATTAAATCTAATCTATTTATTACAACCTGAATAAATGTCACTCAAAACTAACATAGTTACGGAATGTTTTCTTCTAATACGTACTTGTGTTTTACAATAACCATTTTACTGTTGGCTTTAAGTCCAGTTTTACAATAACCATTTTACTGTTGGCTTTAAGTCCACTTCTTGTAAAAGTTCGTGCTAAATGATTTCCGATCACGTCAGCCTTGTTCTTCACGTAGTTAAACTCAGGTGTATTTCCATTAATTTTAATTAGAAAAACCCTCTTTCTGTCACCAACAAGGGTTTGGAAAATAAAATTAAAAAAAAATCATAATGTCGTAAATGTGTTGAGAAACAACAATTTCTATTTTTTATTGTAAGTATGCCTCACTAATTTTTTCGAAGATAATTTCATAAATTTGTCGACAGAGGACCTGAAATTCGTCATTTGTCATACTATGTGTCACTTTGATACTCTTTGCCTGCCTGGCATGGCCGAGCGCGTTAAGGCGTGCACTCGTAATCCAAGGGTCGCGGGATCGCGCCCGCTTCGCGCTAAACATGCTCGCCCTCCCAGCCGTGGGGGTGTATAATGTGACGGTCAATCCCACTATTCGTTGGTAAAAGAGTAGCCCAAGAGTTGGCGGTGATGACTAGCTGCCTTCCCTCTAGTCTTACACTGCTAAATTAGGGACGGCTAGCACAGATAGCCCTCGAGTAGCTTTGTGCGAAATCCCAAAAACAAACAAACAGATACTCTTTGCCACTCGATAAGCCTACACGGATATCCAAACAGTTTCTGTAACTTTTATCAAGCAGAAACAAGTTTTTAGAAAATAAAAGTTTTGAAACATTTATAAAAAAAATTTAATGTATCAGTAAATTACTTAAATAATTAAGTAATTATTGTTGTTGTTGTTTAGAATTAAGCACAAAGCTGCACAATGGGCTATCTGTGCTCTGCCCACCACGGGTATCGAAACCCGGATTTTAGCGTGTAAGTCCGCAGACATACCGCTGAGCCACTGGGGGGCAAGTAATTATTAATGACCGATATTTCTTTAAATTATGCATTTCTTACGTACACAAGTGAAAGTTCACTGTTGGTCAACGTACGCTCCCCACACACAGGGGAATGTCTATGGACTTTACTGCTAGAGACCAGGCTTAGAACACAGTGATTTGTGCAACTTTCTGGTTAAGAATATACAACCCTGTAGATGTAATACACTTCATCTCCTTCTCAGTTATAGCTCGTGGAACCTGTACATCAGGAGAGTTCTAATATACCGTTAACTGTTTGTTTAAACTCCTTTCTAAGCATTATCTTATCAAATATATACTATTTCTAACTCATATTACTATAACATAAAATATTACATATGTTGAACTCTATTTCCATGTTCCTAAAATGTTTTAAACATTAAATGATCTAACGTGAAAATGTCGATTCAGAGTAATGGGCCACCATTATAACCCGGGTAGTTAAAGTGTGTGAAACTTGTGTATTTATTTATTGGGTTACGTTCCAATTGTTGGAGGCTAGTACTTTGTATGTTGAAAAAAAAAACCATAACCTTAACTAATTTTAAAAATTAGGTAAAAGCTGTTAGCCTATTTCATTTCAAAAGGTTATTTATATTTACCTTATTAAGACAAATTTGTAAAAATGTCTCTAGAAATTGGACTTGTAAGTCCAGTTGAAATATATTTAATTACATAAATCATATTTTCATGTGATTTCCGACACGATTCGGGTGTCTTCGGACGAAAAATCAATTGATCGTTTTCAGGGCAAAGACATGTTGGGCCACCTGCGGTGTTCATGATGGTGGACTGGAACACCAAATTTTAGAGTCGTAAGTTCGTAACGTCCCAGCTGCTACAGAAAACTTTTATGTTGTTACCCCAATGGCACATTAGTACGTCTACAGACTCACACAGCTAGAAACAGGGTTTCGAAACCCGTGGTGGGCAGAGCACAGATAGCCCACTGTGTAGCTTTATGCTTCAATTACAAACAAACGAACAAATTTGTGTAGTTGTTTACAGACCGTCACGATGTCACTCTGAGATATTCCGAGATCACTTGAGCAAGTCTTTCTACAAATAATATGTAAGTAATTATTATAAATGATAACACTTGTTAGATTTCTGAAACAATATTTTTATTCTTGTTTACGTTTCATATTTGTAATGTATTTTTCTTATTGGTTTGACATCTTTCACACATTGAAGAAGTTGAACAGTATTAACCTTCGAGGTATGGATTTCTGATTCAACTAAAACTCGTCTACGAATAACGTGGGACGTGGTAAATTAGGAACTAACCTGATTGTAAAATAACGTCTACAGCCATGGTAAATTAGGAACTAACATGATTGTAAAATAACGTCTACAGCCAAGGTAAATGAGGGACTAACCTGATTGTAAAATAAAGTTTACAGCCATGGTAAACTAGGAACTAACCTGATTGAAAAATAAGGTCTACAGGCATGGTAAATTAGGAACTAACCTGATTGTAATGTAGGGTCTACAGCCATGGTAAATTAGAGACTAATCTGGTTGTAAAATAACGGCTACAGCCATGTCAAATTAGGAACTAACCTGATTGTAAAATAAGGTCTACAGCCATGGTAAATTAGGAACTAACTTGATTGTAAAATAAATGTCTACAGCCATGGTAAATTAGGAACTAAACTGATTGTTAAATAACGTTTACAGCCATGGCAAATTAGGAACTAACCTGATTTTCCAATAACGTCTACATCCATGGTATATTAGGGACTAACCTGATTGTAAAATAAGGTCTACAGCCATGGTAAATTACGAACTAACCTGACTGTAAAATAAGGTCTACAGCCATGGTAAATTACGAACTAACCTGATTGTAAAATAAGGTCTACAGCCATGGTAAATTACGAACTAACCTGTTGGAAAATAAGGTCTACAGCCATGGTAAATTAGGAACTAACCTGATTGTAAAATAACGTCTACAGCCATGGTAAATAAGAGACTAACCTGATTGTAAAATAACGTCTACAGCCATGGTAAATTAGGAACTAACCTGATTGTAAAATAACGTCTACAGCCGAGGTAGATAAGGAACTAACCGCATTGTAAAATAAGGTCTACAGCCATGGTAAATTAGGGACTAATCTGATTGTGCAATAACGTCTACAGTCAGGGTAAATTACGAAATAACCTGATTGTAAATTTAGGTTTACAGCTATGGTAAATTATGGACTAGCTTAATGGTAAAATAAGGTTTACAGCCATGGTAAATTAGGAACTAACATGATTGTAAAATAAGGTCTACAGCCATGGGAAATTAGGAACTAACCTGACTGTGCAGTAACGTCTACATTCATAATAACTTAGGAACTAACCTGATTGTAAAATAAGGTCTACAGCCATGGTAAATAAGGAACTAACTTGATTGTAAAATAATGTCTACAGCCATGGTAAATTAGGAACTAAACTGATTGTTAAATAACGTTTACAGCCATGGCAAATTAGGAACTAACCTGATTGTAAAATAACGTCTACATCCATGGTATATTAAGGACTAACCTGATTGTAAAATAAGGTCTACAGCCATGGTAAATTACGAGCTAACCTGATTGTAAAATAAGGTCTACAGCCATGGTAAATTAGGAACTAACCTGATTGTAAAATAAGGTCTACAGCCATGGTAAGTTAGGAACTAACCTGATTGTAAAATAAGGTCTACAGCCATGGCAAATTAGGAACTAACCTGATTTTGCAATAACGTCTAAAGCCATGGTAAATTAGGAACTAACCTGATTGTAAAATAAGGTCTACATCCATGGTAATTTACAAACTAACCTGATTGTAAAATAGTGTCTACAGCCATGGAAAATTAGGAACTAACCTGATTGTAAAATAAGGTCTGCAGCCATTGTAAATTTGGAACTAACCTGATGGTAAAATAACGTCTCCAGTCATGGTAAATAAGAGACTAACCTGATTTTAAAATAAGGTCTACAGCCATGGTAAATTAGGAACTAACCTGATTGTGATATAAGGTCTACAGCCATAGTAAATTAGGAACTAACCTTATTGTAAAATAACGTCTACAGCCATGGCAAATTAGGAACTCACCTGATAGTAAAATATGGTCTACAGCCATGGTAAATTACGAACTAACCTGATTGTAAAATAACGTCTACAGCCATGGTAAATTAGGAAATAACCTGATTGTAAATTTAGGTTTATAGCCATCGTAAATTATGGACTAGCCTGATGGTAAAATAATGTCTCTAGCCATGGTAAATTAGGAACTAACCTGATTGTAAAATACGATCTACAGCCATCGTAAATTAGGAACTAACCTGATTGTAAAATAACGTCTATAGCCATGGCAAATTACGAACTAACTTATTGTAAAATAACGTCTACAGCCATGGTAAAAAACAGACCACTCTGATTGTAAAATAAGGTCTACAGCCATTATAAATTAGAAACTAACCTGATTGTAAAATAAGGTCTACAGCCGTGGTTAATTAGGAACTAACCTGACTGTAAAATAACGTCTACAGTTATGGTAAATAAGAGACTCACCTGATTGTAAAATACGGTCTACAACCAAGATAAATTAGAAACTAACCTGGTTGTAAAATAAAGTCTACAGACATGGTAAATTAGGAACTAACGTTATTGTAAAATAACGTCTACAGCCGTGGTAAATAAGGAACTAACCTCATTGTAAAATAAGGTCTACAGCCATGGTAAATTAGTGACTAATCTGATTGTGCAATAACGTCTACAGTCAGGGTAAATTAAGAAATAACCTGATTGTAAATTTAGGTCTACAGCCATGGTAAATTATGGACTAGCCTGATGGTAAAATAAGGTCTACAGCCATGTCAAATTAGGAACTAACCTGATTGTAAAATAAGATAACAGCCATGGTAAATTAGGAAATAACCTGATTATAAAATAACGTCTACAGCCATGGTAAATGAGGGACTAATCTGATTGTGAAATAACGTCTACAACCATGGCAAATTAGGAACTAACCTGATTGTAAAAATAAGGTCTAAGTCATGGTAAATTAGAAACTAACCTGATTGTAAAATAAGGTCTACAGCCCTGGTAAATTAGGAGCTAACCTTATTGTAAAATAAAGTTTATAGCACATGAACGAACTGACGAGATAAAAAAGTGTTTTATTTTGGGAGATTTTTATTCACGAGCTAAAACAGACCTAGTGAGATCTAACTTCAAACTGTGAGTCACGTTTTGTAAGATCTAACTTCAAATAATGAGTCACGTTTGGGAAGATCTTACTTCAAATAGTGAGTCACGTTTGGTAAGATTTAACTTCAAATCGTGAGTCACGTTTGGTAAGATCTAAATTGAAATAGTGAGTCACGTTTCGTAAGATTTAACTTCAAACAGTGAGTCACGTTTGGTAAGATCTAACTTCCAATAGTGAGTCACGGTTGCTAAGATTCAACTTCAAATAGTGAGTCACGTTTGGTAAGATTTCACTTCAAACAGTGAGTCACGTTTCTCATATCATCTTCTTCTGCTAATAATTCTTCTAATGGTCGCAGTAATTATATTATGTGACTAATGTTAGGCTTTATCCATCGTCAACTTATAATTTTTAACTTGCTGAAGTACTGCATGATACAGAATTAGTAAAGCGATGTGTCACTGGTGTAAACATATAACACACACAGGGGTGTTTGATTAACAATAATTAGACATCTTCCAGGTGGTACAAATAATGTTTTCATTGGTTAACTTTGAATAAGACTTTCATAGGAAC
Source organism: Carcinoscorpius rotundicauda (assembly GCA_011833715.1). NCBI lineage: Eukaryota > Metazoa > Arthropoda > Merostomata > Xiphosura > Limulidae > Carcinoscorpius > Carcinoscorpius rotundicauda. The sequence goes on along the minus strand of CM022402.1, from coordinate 71,594,022 downwards.
ATGTAGATACTGAGAGACTATGAACTTACATATTGAAAGATGTTAAAATGCGTTAATACATTAAAGTTCAATTACTTAAATATTCCGGTATGAACGAAACTGTAAAACAACGATAGTCCAATTTGTACCTACAAGATATTACGAGAGGACGTTATGTCTGATATTAAACTAACAAGAAAAGCTAGTGAAGGTCTGTTCGGACAATAAAGTTTTCTCAGCGCTAACGTTAAAGAAATATTTAAGAATCCACATATTCCAGCTTCATCCCAGATTTTTTCACGTACATACAATTGATACAGACATTTCAAGGTCGTGTCACTTCATAAGAAAGATAACATACGAATTCTAGGTTGCAAGTATAGTAACACCCGTACACCCACCAAGCGCAAAGTTTGGTTGTACTGAAGATATCACACCATCATTATCACATGGTGTCATTTCATTCTAGCTCGAGTGAGACTAGTGGGCTTTAAGATGGTTGGCACATGGTGTAATTTCATTTTAGATCAAGAGGGACTGGTGGGCTTTTAGATGGTTGTCACATGGTGTCATTTCATTCTAGATCAAGAGGGACTAGTGGGCCTTTAGATGGTTGTCACATGGTGTCATTTCATTCTAGATCAAGAGGGACTGGTGGGCCTTTAGATGGTTGGCACATGGTGTCATTTCATTCTAGCTCGAAAGGGACTGGTTTGCCTTTAAATGGTTGCCACATCTAAAAATCAAGCAAAGAAAACGAGCAAAAAGAGAGTAAGAACAAAAGTCGGAAAAGAACAGACAAGACAAAGATTGGTAAAACTGTGAGTGAATGAACAGACAAGACAAAGATTGGTAAAACTGTGAGGGAAAGAACAGACAAGACAAAGATTGGTAAAACTGTGAGTGAATGAACAGACAAGACAAAGATTGGTAAAACTATGAGGGAAAGAACAGCAAGACAAATATTGGTAAAACTGTGAGGGAAAGAACAGCAAGACAAAGATTGGTAAAACTGTGAGGGAAAAAATAGCAAGACAAATATTGGTAAAACTGTGAGTGAATGAACAGACAAGACAAAGATTCGTAAAACTGTGAGGGAAAGAACAGACAAGACAAAGATTGGTAAAACTGTAAGGGAAAGAATAGACAAGACAAAGATTGGTAAAACTGTGAGGGAAAGAACAGACAAGACAAAGATTGGTAAAACTGTAAGGGAAAGAACAGACAAGACAAAGATTCGTAAAACTGTGAGTGAATGAACAGACAAGACAAAGATTCGTAAAACCGTGAGGGAAAGAACAGCAAGACAAATATTGGTAAAACTGTGAGGGAAAGAACAGCAAGACAAAGATTGGTAAAACTGTGAGTGAATGAACAGACAAGACAAAGATTGGTAAAACTGTGAGGGAAAGAACAGACAAGACAAAGATTGGTAAAACTGTAAGGGAAAGAACAGACAAGACAAAGATTGGTAAAACTGTGAGGGAAAGAACAGACAAGACAAAGATTGGTAAAACTGTAAGGGAAAGAACAGACAAGACAAAGATTCGTAAAACTGTGAGTGAATGAACAGACAAGACAAAGATTCGTAAAACTGTGAGGGAAAGAACAGCAAGACAAATATTGGTAAAACTGTGAGGGAAAGAACAGCAAGACAAAGATTGGTAAAACTGTGAGTGAATGAACAGACAAGACAAAGATTGGTAAAACTGTGAGTGAATGAACAGACAAGACAAAGATTGGTAAAACTGTGAGGGAAAGAACAGACAAGACAAAGATTGGTAAAACTGTGAGGGAAAGAACAGACAAGACAAATATTGGTAAAACTGTGAGTGAATGAACAGACAAGACAAAGATTGGTAAAACTGTGAGGGAAAGAACAGACAAGACAAAGATTGGTAAAACTGTAAGGGAAAGAACAGACAAGACAAAGATTGGTAAAACTGTGAGGGAAAGAACAGCAAGACAAAGATTGGTAAAACTGTGAGTGAATGAACAGACAAGACAAAGATTCGTAAAACTGTGAGTGAATGAACAGAACAAGACAAAGATTGGTAAAACTGTGAGGGAAAGAACAGACAAGACAAAGATTGGTAAAACTGTGAGTGAATGAACAGACAAGACAAAGATTCGTAAAACTGTGAGTGAATGAACAGACAAGACAAAGATTGGTAAAACTGTGAGGGAAAGAACAGACAAGACAAAGATTGGTAAAACTGTGAGGGAAAGAACAGACAAGACAAAGATTGGTAAAACTGTGAGGGAAAGAACAGACAAGACAAATATTGGTAAAACTGTGAGTGAATGAACAGACAAGACAAAGATTGGTAAAACTGTGAGGGAAAGAACAGACAAGACAAAGATTCGTAAAACTGTGAGGGAAAGAACAGACAAGACAAATATTGGTAAAACTGTGAGTGAATGAACAGACAAGACAAAGATTGGTAAAACTGTGAGGGAAAGAACAGACAAGACAAAGATTGGTAAAACTGTAAGGGAAAGAACAGACAAGAGAAAGAGTGGTAAAACTGTAAGGGTGAAAACAAACACGACAAAAATTGGTAAAACTGTGAAGGAATATAAGAGAGAAGACAAAGAAAAGAGTGTAATTTGATGAACAGAAAGAACCCCATATATGTTGTGTAACAGGTCTGGAAGCAATGGCGGATTGATGTTTATCTGAGCCCTGCATCCCATTTAAATTTAAATAGAATAATATAATCAGTGGGCCCTTATTAAGACCATTGTCTCTGGGACTTAGTACCTTCTAGCCTCTACCCTACTACGCCACTGTCGGGCAGTGAAAAAAAACTTATATAGTGAGGCAACACTGCAGAGTCGAAATATTGTGGTGACCTTAAACTGTTAAGTTCACGGACGTCAGATTACTGAAGGTAAAAGATGAGACATGGGAACTGCAACATTAATGGGGTCACCAGATGATGACTAGCAGTTGCTAAAACAGTCCGTGGGGAATTTACATTTTAAGTAGGAAAGCATTTGCTAATATAGTGAGTTGTCGTAAGTGGAAAAGGATATGTGGAAAGTTCTCAGGGTTGTATAATACCTGGAATGATCAAGGCAACTTGATAGACACGGTTGTATAACTTCTGGGTTGGAATAGGCAGCTAAATGGAAAGACAACAATAGAAATCTGAGAAAACGGAAATACAGACAGCATGGCTATGTGTCATACAGGATCGAAAAAAGTTATGCGTAAACTAAAAGAGGTGGATTTAAGTCCCAGAACGACCCGTGAGAGACTGAGGTAGATGAAGACGACAAGAGTACCCGTGAGAGACTGAGGTAGATGAAGACAAGAAGAGTACCCGTGAGAGACTGAGGTAGATGAAGACAACAAGAGTACCCGTGAGAGACTGAGGTAGATGAAGACGACAAGAGTACCCGTGAGAGACTGAGGTAGATGAAGACGACAAGAGTACCCGTGAGAGACTGAGGTAGATGAAGACAAGAAGAGTACCCGTGAGAGACTGAGGTAGATGAAGACAAGAAGAGTACCCGTGAGAGACTGAGGTAGATGAAGACAACAAGAGTACCCGTGAGAGACTGAGGTAGATGAAGACGACAAGAGTACCCGTGAGAGACTGAGGTAGATGAAGACGACAAGAGTTCTCTTCCGAGAGAGCAGACAGGCATAATTTCCAAATAAGGTGTTTCTCAAAGACGACACAAAGGCAGAAAATTGGATAAGGACATTGTCGACACGGATATTAAACAAGGACTGGTCACTGCGAGGATGGATTTTATGGAGTTTAGATCCAAAATAAAACATGTTTTGTGTGTATGATGCGTAAAAAACCGAAAGAAAAATTAATTGACTAAGAACCTTATTTTGAGTATATCTCGTTAGACTGTGGACAATCAAAGTATCATCATCAGTATACCGATACAAATGAATAGAAAACCTAATACGAGTTAACACAGAAAATGTAAAAGAAATGGAAAATTAATTACTGAATATTAAAAAACATCAGCAGAGGGAGGAAAAAACAAACAAACGTTTCCACTCAACGATATTGGGTTATATAATTTATTTTGAAAATTAGAGATCTAGTACTAATAAAACCAGACACTAATATCTGGTTCATATAACTCTCAGTTGTTTAAAGTTTCGTAATATTGGGTTCATATAGCTCTCAGTTGTTTAAAGTTTCGAAATATCGGGCTCATATAACTCTCAGTTATTTAAAGTTTCGAGTTATTTATGAATTAAACTTTACTTCAGATATTTCTTTATCTCGTTTTTGCCTAATTTGAAAAGGTAGTTATTATTTGTGTGGAATGAAAAGGTTCTCACCTTTCGGAACTTGGAGAATTAGACTGTGCTTCTGTATGTTGTTAAAACCTATAATTTTCATGTAAAATGTAAATACTCCGTCTTTAGACGGGAAGTTATTAAAATCAAAATTCACTTATTAACATCTGTTCAATGTGTTGGTAAAATAACAGAATAAAACAAAGTTAATTTACTTGGTACGTCACTTTGAGAAAGAAACTAATTTTGCAAATATAAAACAGTTTAATATCTTAAGGTTGTTTTGTTTTGTTTGTTTTTTTGAATTAAGCACAAAGTTACACAATGGGCTATCTGTGCTCTGCCCACCACGGGTATCGAAACCCGGATTTTAGCGTGTAAGTCCGCAGACATACCGCTGAGCCACTGGGGGGCTTAATATCTTAAGCAAACCTTTGTCCCACCAGGTAAATTTATTTACATATATCTTAGACATAACCAGTAGTTAATTGTGAATATCAGTGTTTGATATAAAGAATATATCGAAGAAAGTCTTGTTTGTTTGTTTGTTTATTGAACTTCGCACAAAGCTACTCGAGGGCTATCTGTGCAAGCCGTCCCTTGCAGAGGGAAGGCAGCTAGTCATCACCACCCACCGCTAACTCTTGGGCTACTCTTTTACCAACGAATTGTGGGATTGACCGTCAAATTATGACGCCCCCACGGCTGAAAGGGCGAGCATGTTTGGCGCGACGGGGATACGAACCCTCGAGCCTCAGATTACGAGTCGCACGCCTTAGCACGCTTGGCCATGCCGGGCCACGAAGAATTGTCACCTGTAACTTTGTGTAGTTATATAATTACTTGAAAATGTGAACATAATGAAACCTAAGTTGTAATAAATTGCTGAATATATAAATGTAAAACATTACTATTTTTTGTAAGCATCTGAAATAAGTTATGATAAATAAGAAGTGAAGTATAAATTAACAGCTGTGTGGTTAATACTGTAAATTAAGATGTCGCATTAACAGCTGTGTGGTTAATACTGTAAATTAAGATGTCGCATTAACAGCTGTGTGGTTAATACTGTAAATTAAGATGTCGCATTAACAGCTGTGTGGTTAATACTATAAATTAAGATGTCGCATTAACAGCTGTGTGGTTAATACTGTAAATTAAGATGTCGCATTAACAGCTGTGTGGTTAATACTGTAAATTAAGATGTCGCATTAACATCTCTGTGGTTAATACTGTAAATTAAGATGTCGGTAAGAAAATACAGAAATGTTTGCTGTTTGTGATTTCAAGCTAACTTGTTAAAACATGTCGCTTTTTTTATTGTAATTATATTAGTGTTTGCGGAAGTTCATACATTTGACATTAAGGTTTAATCTCGTTTTGAACTCGATGACTAGAAGGAGGGACACTAGTCAACATAACCCACAATCAACTTATGGTTTATTACTATATGAGTTAATACTGGACTTCACAGTCACTTTTATAGCACACCCATAAACCCAAATTATAGAACTTGTGTTCTGGAAGAAGGACCATGAAGTATGAACTTTTAGCCTCATAGTACCAGCTAGCTAAGCATTAGGCTTAACCAGGTACTCTGAAAACAACGTATAACATAGATAAACAACCATATCGTAAACATTTGAAAAAAATAAACAAACAAACTTGTTTTAAGCAACAAATGTGAAGCATACTTTAAGTTTTAAAGTAATTCTTGTTGGTTAAACTGAAACTTGTTTGAAACTAAATTTAATATTTTTATTTAACGAAAAGCAACAAGATGTCGAAATGTGTCCGGTATGTCATAGGTTTCGAAAACATTAAAAAAACTAATAAAATAAAATAAACACAAATAAAAATATATTCTGCATTCTATCTGTAAAGATATATAAGCAAGGGCATATTTCTACATCATTATTCTGAGTGTGTGTTCCATGCTTCTCTGATTTTGTGTTATTCTATTTTAATATATGGTTTTCTTTGGAATGACGGACTCTTGTAGATAGATCATTATTAGAGAAACGTATGTTGATTTGAATGAATAGTTCTCACTGTTATATTATTTTTGATGCTTAGTGGAATCAAATGTTATAAAATGTGACTCTCGCAGTTGACATCCGATGCTTAGTGGAATCGAATGTTATAAAATGTGACTCTCTCAGTTGACATCTGATGCTTAGTGGAATCAAATGTTATAAAATGTGACACTCTCAGTTGACATCTGATGCTTAGTGGAATCAAATGTTATAAAATGTGACTCTCTCAGTTGACATCTGATGCTTAGTGGAATCAAATGTTATAAAATGTGACTCTCTCAGTTGACATCTGATGCTAAGTGGAATCGAATGTCATAAAATGTGACTCTTTCATTTGACATCTTTTCATATTCCTGGTTTGATTGTCTTCTTAGTTACAATACCAGGAGGCCTAATGGATATATATTACTTAAATAGTGATTCCATTGGCTGGTGGAACTTTCCCAGAATATAAGTAGAATTCTTGTCTGTCTTTTACATTTCTGGTGATGTTGTTTCATTCCACAAAGGGAAATTGAGCCTCGGATTTTAGCTTTCTAAGTCCATATATTTACCGTTGACCCATCGATAAACAACTTCATCTGGGTGCTCTCGTTCGTTTTACAGCTGTATTTTATACTCTACTTATGTGACATTTGCTAATATGAAAATAGAAAATAACTAATTTAAAAAGTGAAAATACATTTATTAAACGTCACCAAGCGACTGACAGTGGGAACCTAGGAAACAACGACGGACATCAACAAACTTAACATTTTAGTGAAAACAAAATGTCCGAATTGTAATCCATAAAAAGTAAAAATTTATAAATATTGAACATGATATGAAATATTGTAAACTTTTCATAAGTCATGACGATTAAACACAATATCTTGTGGTCAGATCATTTATGAAATAGTAAAGTGTTATAACAGAATTTCGTTTGTTCGGAAAATGTCTGAAAATACATTTGGAATTTGCCTTTCCTCAATTTAAATAATACTAATTTTGAGTACAAATACGACTTACTGAATTTTCAACAATATTTTATCTTCCTTATGCGTTAAAGATTTAAAACATTCATTGAAAAGATGGCAGAATGATACCTTTGGATAGTTTATAATAGATGGCAGCACAAGCTATTAATTCCTATTCTGTCGCCACAAGTGCATTTGTTTGTGAATGCTTTAGAGCAAACCCATGAAGAGTTATTTGCTATTTCCAACTTGGGGAGCCCGGCATGGCCAGGTGGTTAAAGGACTTAACTCGTAAATTGAGGGTTACGGGTTCGAATCCTTGTGACACCAATCATTCTCGCCCTTTCAGCCGTGGGGTCGTTATAATGTGACGGTTAACCCAACTATACGTTAGTAAAAGAGTAACCCAAGAGTTGGCGATGGGTGGTGATGACTAGCTGCCTTCCCTTTGGTCTTACACTGCTAAATTATGGACGGCTAGCGCAGATAGTCCTCGGGTAGCTTTGTGTGTGTAGGCCTGGCATGGCCAAGCGCGTAAGGCGTGCGACTCGTAATCCGAGCGTCGCGGGTTCACGCCCACGTCGCGCTAAACATGCTCGCCCTCCCAGCCGTGGGGGTGTATAATGTGACGGTCAATCCCACTATTCGTTGGTAAAAGTGTAGCCCAAGAGTTGGGGGTGGGTGGTGATGACTAGCTGCTTTCCCTCTAGTCTTACACTGCTAAATTAGGGATGGCTAGCACTGATAGCCCTCGAGTAGCTTTGTGCGAAATTCCAAAAACAAACAAACAAGCTTTGTGTGAAATTCAAAACGAGCAAACAAACCTGTGAATTCGTTCTCCGATTTTAACAGCTAGTTCTCAATCATGAATATATGTAACACTGTTAGTTTTCAATCATGAATATATGTAACACTGTTGGTTTTCAATCATGAACACATGTAATAACGGAATATCGGAAATGTAGACGAATGTATTTTACATTTAAATTAAATCATTCGCTGTTTCTTATTATAATGGAAATTTACGACGTATAAAAACATGGATCTGAAAAACCACTGCACCAATCATAACTGGGTAACATTTTTATAACTAGGCCTATTTAATGGCTGATCAATAAATAATTGGAAATTTCTATAAAAATAATATGCTTCACATTTAACTAATACGAATTACCAAAATAGGTGAAAGTTCAAATACAAAACAATCAAAAACAAATTTATAAAAAAATATTAGGTTTTCTTTAGTGAAAATCTAACGAGTGTTGCAACAGAGAAGGCACTTTATTGATAACAGTCTACAAAGAAACGCTTCAACTAAATCTAAATTGTTGTAGAACTGTAAGACAACTGCAGTTACACCTACCGGGGTGACGGGTATTTCTCCTCGTTAGAATAAATAACACTATTTCTCTGGAAGAACAAAATATCTGTCAAAAATAGTTAATGTTAAACAGAGACAGAAAAATAGAAAATGAATTGTGGCTAATATTCATTGATTGTGTGGTTTCGGTTTTAATGAACCCTAAGACAGTTAAATATTTTCTATGTTGCTTTTCTCTGAGTGTGTTATTACAGTTAAATGTTTTCTATTTAAAGTTTGCTTTTCTCTGAGTGTGTTATTACAGTTAAATTTTTCTATTTAGTTTGCTTTTCTCTGAATGTGTTATTACAGTTAAATGTTTTGTATTTAAAGTTTGGCTTTCTCTGTGTTATTTGTTCGGGTAAGAAAACTTGTTTTTTTATATGTTCCATCTTATTCCACGTGTTGTCGTTGTAACACGCAACACGTTAGATTATTGTTTAGTTACTTTAAACCACGGACACTAATGGAGGCCTGGCGTGACCAAGTAGCCGTGAAAGTAAGATTTGTGATTTACGTGCTGTCACAGTAAATATCACTAATAACATATAAAGTTAGGAGTTTCTACCATGAGAGTGTCTGTCAAACCTCTCTGTCTGGTCTGACAAGAACATTACTGATTTAGAGATTTGCGAAGATGCTGACTGGCTGTCATCCTTATAGTTCATAATTTCAAAGTTAGCGGAGGCCAGGCAGATAACTCTAGCGTACACATGGGGAAACAAAAAATAACAAAAGTGAAAATCTACCCAATGGGCGATATACACTCAGTCCATTGTGGTGATCGAATCCAAAATATTAGAATCCAAACCTCCAAACCTACAAATGACCACAAAATGAGTAGGTATTACAAATGAAATCCGAGAGAAAAAATGTACATAACAAATAGCTAACATTTCGAGTTTAAACCTCATATGTACTAACAGCTGTTCTGTTATTGTAAGATGACCAGTTCTGTTTAAAATAACGTGTAGTAACAGATATTTTATAGTAAATTGATCAGTTCTTTTTAAAAGTAACATGTAGTAACAGTTATTATATTATTCTAAAGTGATCGGTCCTGCTTAAAATGACGCGAAGTAAGAGATATTCTTTATTGTAAAGTATCCACTTATGTTGAAAACTAACATATAGTATCAAAAATGCTCTATTGTAAAGTGATTAATTTTGTATACAACCAAATGTAGTAACAGCTATTCTCTTATTGTAAGGTGGGCGGTTTTGTTTGAAACTAACATGTGGTAATAACTATTCTCTTACTGTAAATTGACCAGTACTGTTAAAAACTAACATGTAGTAACAGATATTCTTTATTATGAAGTGACCAGTTATGTTAAAAACTAACATGTAGTAACAGATATTCTTTATTATAAAGTGACCAGTTATGTTAAAAACTAACATGTAGTAACAGATATTCTTTATTATAAAGTGACCAGTTATGTTAAAAACCAACATGTAGTAACAGATATTCTTTATTATAAAGTGACCAGTTATGTTAAAAACTAACATGTAGTAACAGATATTCTTTATTATAAAGTGACCAGTTATGTTAAAAACCAACATGTAGTAACAAATATTCTTTATTATAAAGTGACCAGTTATGTTAAAAACTAACATGTAGCAATAGATATTATTTATTATAAAGTGACCAGTTATGTTAAAAACTAACATGTAGTAACAGATATTCTTTATTATAAAGTGACCAGTTATGTTAAAAACCAACATGTAGTAACAAATATTCTTTATTATAAAGTGACCAGTTATGTTAAAAACTAACATGTAGCAATAGATATTATTTATTATAAAGTGACCAGTTATGTTAAAAACTAACATGTAGTAACAGATGTTCTTTATTATAAAGTGACCAGTTATGTTAAAAACTAACATGTAGTAACAGATGTACTTTATTATAAAGTGACCAGTTATGTTTAAAACTAACATGTAGTAACAAATATTCTTTATTATAAAGTGACCAGTTATGTTAAAAACCAACATGTAGTAACAGATGTTCTTTATTATAAAGTGACCAGTTATGTTAAAAACTAACATGTAGTAACAGATATTCTTTATTATAAAGTGACCAGTTATGTTAAAAACCAACATGTAGTAACAGATGTTCTTTATTATAAAGTGACCAGTTATGTTAAAAACTAACATGTAGTAGCAAATATTCTTTATTATAAATTGACCAGTTATGTTAAAAACCAACATGTACTAACAGATGTTCTTTATTATAAAGTGACCAGTTATGATTAAAACCAACATGTAGTAACAAATATTCTTTATTATATAGTGACCAGTTATGTTAAAAACCAACATGTAGTAACAGATATTCTTTATTATAAAGTGACCAGTACTGTTAAAAACTAACATGTAGTAACAGATATTCTTTATTATAAAGTGACCAGTTGTGTGAAAAGCCAACACGTAGTAACAAATATTCTTTATTATAAAGTGACCAGTTATGTTAAAATCTAGCATGTAGTAACAGATATTCTCTTATTGTAAGGTGAACAGTTATGATAAAAACCAACATGTAGTAACAAATATTCTTTATTATATAGTGACCAGTTATGTTAAAAACCAACATGTAGTAACAGATATTCTTTATTATAAAGTGACCAGTACTGTTAAAAACTAACATGTAGTAACAGATATTCTTTATTATAAAGTGACCAGTACTGTTAAAAACTAACATGTAGTAACAAATATTCTTTATTATAAAGTGACCAGTTATGTTAAAAACTAACATGTAGTAAAAGATGTTCTTTATTATAAAGTGACCAGTTATGTTAAAAACCAACATGTAGTAACAGATGTTCTTTATTATAAAGTGACCAGTTATGATAAAAACCAACATGTAGTAACAAATATTCTTTATTATAAAGTGACCAGTTATGTTAAAAACCAACATGTAGTAACAGATGTTCTTTATTATAAAGTGACCAGTTATGTTAAAAACTAACATGTAGTAAAAGATATTCTTTATTATAAAGTGACCAGTTGTGTGAAAAGCCAACACGTAGTAACAAATATTCTTTATTATAAAGTGACCAGTTATGTTAAAATCTAGCATGTAGTAACAGATATTCTCTTATTGTAAGGTGAACAGTTCTGTTTACAGTAGCGTGTAATAACAGATATTCTTTATCATAAAGTGACCAGTTATATTAAAAACTAACACTTTGTAACAGATATTGGGTTGAGAATTTTTTTATGTAGAGGAGTGAACAACGTTTCGACCTGCTTTGGTCATTGTCAGGTTTTCCAGCTGTTTTTACATGTACATCAAAACACTCATTGCTTCCTACCTTACTGTTTACCTTTCCTTACAGGAAATATTTCTTAAACCTGCCGATACAGTCACCTTACGGCGGTTTTCTTTATACAGACATGACAGGCTCTGTCAACAAGGAGTGGCACTGTTGGTTTATGTGCTCATCATTCTTTGCCACTCGACAAACCCTTGGAGGCCACAGCAATCAGTGTTTCCTTGGGCCATACCACCACTGTTTGTTTTCTCTTCCTGTCATTTGGAGAGATATATGATCAATCAGACCTTGAGGCTCTCACTAAACAGTTTCGTCTCCTTTTTTCATTTTGGAGGACTTTAATGGACATCATCCCTTCTAGAGAAGTGCTGATATTGATAGGAGAGGTCGCTCTGTGGAGCGTATGCTCTCTGATCACAACTTTTCTCTCTTCAAAAGTGGTTGTTCTACTGATTTTCATACACGTAGTCAGTCCTTTACTGTTATTGATCTCCCAATTTGCTCCCCTTCACTATTCTTCCATTTTTCATGGAGGGTTGACAGTAATCCAGGAAGCAGTGATTATTTTCCTATAAATTTGAGAGAAACTGGCAGTGATCGATGCCACTTGACCCACGTGCCATGGTGGAAGCTGGATCAGGCAAACTGGCCTTCTTTCACAACTATCGCAGAACTTGAACCTGCCATCATCTGTAAACCATCAGTAGATGACTGTGTGGCAGCAGTAACTGAGTGTATTATACAAGCAGCTGCTCAATGTATTCCTAAAATCTCGATACGTTTCACCATATATCCTCGTCCATGGTGGAATCCTGCCTGCTACATGGCTCAGAAGGCTCAAACATGGGTCTTGGATACTTTTCATAGGTATCCCACACTCTTGCACAGCATTGATTTCCAGCAGGCTTGTGCACATACACTTTTTCCACCGGTTTCTTTGTGTTGACACACACCTTTTCGACCGGTTTCTTTGTGTTGACACACACCTTTACGACCAGTTTCTTTGTGTTGACACACACCTTTTAGACCAGTTTCTTTGTGTTGACACACACCTTTTCGACCAGTTTCTTTGTGTTGATAGACATCTTTTCGACCAGTTTCTTCGTGTTGATAGACATCTTTTCGACCAGTTTCTTTGTGTTGATAGACACCTTTTCGACCAGTTTCTTTGTGTTGACACACACCTTTTCGACCAGTTTCTTTGTGTTGACACACACCTTTTCGACCAGTTTCTTTGTGTTGACAGACATCTTTTCGACCAGTTTCTTTGTGTTGATAGACATCTTTTCGACCAGTTTCTTTGTGTTGACACACACCTTTTCGACCAGTTTCTTTGTGTTGACACACACCTTTTCGACCAGTTTCTTTGTGTTGACAGACATCTTTTCGACCAGTTTCTTTGTGTTGATAGACATCTTTTCGACCAGTTTCTTTGTGTTGACACACACCTTTTCGACCAGTTTCTTTGTGTTGATAGACATCTTTTCGACCAGTTTTTTTGTGTTGACAGATTCCTTTTCGACTGGTTGACAGGTCGCTGACTAAAAGCAAGTGATGATTAGTAAAGGGGGTCTGGTGGTTTGGACACCCAACTCATAATATGTGGATGGTGGGTTCGAAACCAGTCGCTGAATTTCCTTATCTTTATAACGTGAGCGTTATAATATTACAATAAATTTTACTATCCTCACGTAGAAAAGCAGCTTAAGAGTTCCTGGTGATTAGTGTTTTTGTTTTGTTTTGAATTTCATACAAAGCTGCATGAGTGCTATCTGCGCTAGCCGTTCCTAATTCAATACTGTAAAACTAAAGGTAAGGCAGCTTGTCATCATCACCCTCCGCCAATTCTTTAAGCAGTGAATATTAGAATTTGCAGTGACGTTAAAACACTATCACGGCTGAAAGGGCGAGTAGATTTGGTTAGACGGGGATTCAAACGTGTGACCCTCAGATTACGAGTCGAGCGCCCTAACCACCTGGCCATTCCGGGCCTTTATTCTAGTTTATCTTTTCTAAATTATGTACGGGTAGAGCAGATAGCCCTTGAACATTTTCATGGATGTGTCCTACATGAAAAACAAATCTGTTTTAATTTTCCGTCATTGACGGAGGACAGACGAGAAAAATATTTCAATATATATTCACAACCAATATTTAATTATTAAACACAGATAAGAAAAATAATATAATAATATACTGTTTAATTTGGAATGTAATTAATACGAACTTACAATCAGAACAAGGAACAAGGTAGGTATTTATGTTAAACCTAATCAGCTTGATACGTAGTGTCCAAATTAAGTTTTCTTGTAATTATGTCCAGGCTTATAAGTATCCGTCATACGACAGAGAAGCCACACTGATTCTGTACAAATGATATTACTACATTTTGGGTCACTGAATATTGTTCAGCTTTGTCCTAGGTTTTAGTTTTGATTGATTGTAAATACACACTAATCATAACATAACGTTCTTATTTCATTACGTAAATTACCTGGCCTGGTTTCTGTTGATAGAAGATTGTTATCTTTCATTAGATTACTATTGTGAACGAATTTAACTTGCACAGTGTATTAATTTAGATTAAATGTTAATACAGTTTCATAAACATATATATATATATACATGCAAAAAATAAAATTTCAATAATGTAAAAATTACAGTTAATATAATCCTTGGAAAGTTTACTAAGAGCTTATTAAAAGTGAATAACGATTGACAAGAGACCAAATTTTTCCCTGAAAATTAATTCCTGGAACTTCTTACTGATACAAAAAGTGTGACACAAGTTTGACTAAATCGACTTGGTATGCTAATTAAATTTATATTTTATAAATTTTATGCAGAGGATACAAGGAAACTGTTTTAATTAGAATATAAAATAAACAATTGTAATTAATTATTTTTGTTATATTCAAGTCCTGTAAGTGTTCCATACGGTAATAACTTATTTAATTTGTTTTCCACGTTGTTAAGGTGTACTTGTTAAGATGCTGCTTTAAAACACGTTGAAATGCAACTTATTGTGTCCTTTGTGTAATTTAACAGATAGATCACTGACCATTTGATTGCTGGACGTCTTGTTTGTGTGAGTCTCGCAAATTGACTAGTTGTTTCGTATTTCAGGTTTGACATCACAAAAATACGTGTCACAGTTACTTTAACCAATATCTATTCTTACATCTTACTCAATAAGACGTATTGTTGTCAACAGTTGAAGTAACACGTTCTTGTGTCTATTACTTTCTCTGTCCATATTTATTGCTTTACTGAACAATTCGAGATAACTTAACCTTCAACTATCATTCCTTCATCGGGTTTTTTCAAATGAGAAATATATAAAATAAATTCTTATTTTTCGTTTTGAAGCACTCACGATACATTCTAATTATCTAAAATATTCTCAGCTAGTGCAGTCAACATTACACTAACCTTTATATAAAATGAGGGTTAAGAATTTTCAGCCAGGTTATCGAGTCTACGATAATAAAGTAATAGTAAGCTTTTTCTAGAAAGTAACATTTTGTAAGTAAACAGTTTCATGATGTATTTCACGAACAATTGATACACAGTCACATAACTGTTAGTTGTTTATAACAATAACTTCAAACAGGTAGTTGTTTTATAACTGATCAAAAGGAGTTGTATAGTTGATAAAGAAATTATTTCAGTCTGACTTCAATATGGTGGCTAAGTGCTCACACTTGTTTGTTATTAAGGTCAATTCGAAACACTGGACTATCTGTGTTCTGTCCACCAGGTGTAAATATGAGTTGTTGTTGTTGTTTTGAATTAAGCACAAAGCTACACAATGGACTATCTGTGTTCTGTCCACCAGGTGCAGATATGAGTTGTTGTTTTGAATTAAGCACAAAGCTACACACTGGACTATCTGTGTTCTGTCCACCAGGTGTAAATATGAGTTGTTGTTTTGAATTAAGCACAAAGCTACACACTGGACTATCTGTGTTCTGTCCACCAGGTGTAAATATGAGTTGTTGTTTTGAATTAAGCACAAAGCTACACAATGTTCTGTGTTCTGTCCACCAGGTGTAAATATGAGAGAAAACTGTTTTTATTTTATTTCTTATATGTTTTAAATAGGAACCAAGCAAGTGTACCTTTTGTTCTGGATTAAATATGAATTGAAAGTATTGTCACTGTTAAAGTTCCAGACACATATAAACAGTGGTAAACGGAGCACAAGTAGCCCATTATGTAACTTTGAACCTACAATTTCAGTATGATTTTTATAGTTAACCGCGCCTTCAGTTAGACAAAGCACGGGATTACCAAATATATATATATATATAGAGAGAGATTTGTTGACATGCGTTGTGCACATTATAAAAACTTCACCTGACGACTTAGTAGAAAACTACTTTAGTTGTCGACGGCCTAACATTGAACTGTACTCAAGCCTACAATTTATTTCTGCTAAATAATTGGTAATGTCCAATATCTTAAGAATAAATCGAGAAAATTCGGAATATTTTAAAATTAGAACTTTATTTTGTGTCCAGTTGAGCACAGTGTAACTTTGAGCGGCCAGTTCAAAGTGTTAGTAAAACACATAAAATGTTTATGGAGAGCAGTCGTTCAAACAAAGAACTCGCATCTCCTGGTGATAAGACATTACTATCAGTATTACTAGCCTTATTTCTGTTTCCTTGTTCTTCAATAACCATTAAAGCTAATCGTTCCAGAGAGCTACAACACATCGTTAACAATAACATTTAAAAGTAACATATAACAAATAGGTATCAGTTAGGTGTGTGTAGATATCAGTGAATATTTAAGTGACTTGGTGTGGTGTGTTGTAAGTGAATCTTTAGGTAGTCTCGTGTGTTGTGTTGTAAGCAAATCTTTAAGTGAATTTGTGTGCTGTGTTGAAAGTGATTCTTTAAAAAGTCTCGTGTGCTGTGTTGTTAGTAAATCATTAAATGGATTGGTGTGTTGTGTTGTTAGTAAATCTTTAAATGGATTGGTGTGTTGTGTTAAAAGTGAATAATTAAGTGGTCTCGCGTCTTGTGTTTTAAGTAAATCTTTAAATGGATTTGTGTGTAGTAGGTAAATCTTCAAGTGGTTTGGGTGTTGTATTAAAAGTGAATATTTAATTAGTTTGGTGTGTTGTGTTGTAAGTTAAATATTAAGTAATTGGACTGTTGGAAGTGAATCTTTAAATGGTTTGATGTGTTATATTGAAAGTGAATATTTAAGTAGTCTCGTGTGTTGTGTTGTAGGTGAATCTTAAAGTGGTTTGTTGTGTTGTAAGTGAATCTTAAAGTGGTTTGTTGTGTTGTGTTATAAGTGTATCTTAAAGTAGTTTAGTGGGTTGTGTTGTAAGTGAGCCTTTAAGTGTTTTGTAAGTAATTTTCCGTTGTGTTGTATGTTGGTATTTAAGTGGTTTGATGTCTTGTGTTGCAAGTGAATGCTTAATTAATCTGTTGTTTTGTTTTGTAGGAGAATCTTTAAGTGGTTTGGTGTGTTGTGTTGTAAGGGGGAATCTTTAAGTTGTTTGGTGTATTGTATTGTAGGTGAATATTTAAATTGTTTGATGTGTTGTTTGAATAATTTTATAAACTATTGGAGTGAGGAATCTGTTTTGTTAAACAGGAGTAATTATGTTAATTGATTTATTAAAATTCATTTGTTATTTGTAAGACGAATAATCTTTGGTAAGTTAAAAGCTAATTATTTAAGAACGTAACTAACATAACAATAAACTCTTACAAAGTAGAAACAAACTTGGACTTAGTATATGTAAAACTATAATTGTGATTCTAGTGTATTTGGATAGAGAAATGTTATAAATATTACTACAAGTTTTTGTTACACCTTGCATGAGTTTTTATTGTACAACAAAGTGAGAAACCTTTAAAACTTAATAAATATTAATTTGTATTACTCAGAAAACAATTTGCAAAATGCTATTTTAATACATTGTAAATATGATATGAATAACATAGACCAAATGATATTTTTGTTGTTTCAAGATTTTAATGTTAGCATTTATAAACAATCTTTAAACTCTTTAGTGTTAAACACAAAATTACACAAAGGACTATTCGTGCTCGTCCAATCTCGGGTATCGATACCAGATTTGTACAGTTATAAGCCCTAACACGTATAGAGGAGAGATTAAACAAAAAACTTCCAAATACGTTTTGTCTACATATTTAAAACAGGAGAGGAAGAAATTCACGTTATCTTCTGGATTAGATATTAGTAAGAAATTGGAAGTAAAATGGCCATTAGAAATCTGAATTTAGGCTTTGTATTTCATCTGACCGCAAATCAACCAGAATGATGGCTTTCTGGTCAGACAGCCTGAGAATTAAACTGAGTGTACAGTGAACCTGTCCTGTTGATCTGGTAAAGTAAGTTTTTTTTTATTGAAACCAGTAAATCAACGTATATTGTGACAGCTTAAAGCAATGACAGTTTGACACATCAAAGTTGGCTTTTTTATCTGCTTTATTTGTTAACCTATATTCCAAAAATATTTCATCAAAATTAACGCATAACTGAGTTATTACTGAATATCTTTATTTTTAAATTCACAAAACCAAATACACGAAACGCATAAGTGAAATGTTTGCGTATTGTATACTTTTAATCCGGACTGCATACTATATTTTCAAGATGGCAAATGTTGAGTACATATGGTACTTTTTTTCAGGACCAGTGAAACGGAAACAAACAATTGTACTGTTGTCTTGTTATTCTTGTTTGGTATTTAGCACAAACCTACAAAAAAGGTTATAAGTACTCTTTTCACTACAGATATCGAAACCTTGTTTCCAGTAGTATGAGTCCACAGACATATATACCAATATGTCCTTATCTATACCAATATGTCCCTGGCGGGCTTTATATCTTGACTCATACCATTCTTATCAGCTTGGAGAAGCCAAAACAAACAGTCGCACTGGTCTGATGTGAATTACACATTCTTTTCTCAGGGAAGACAATCCAAGACAAACAATGTGAAGTTATTGTTGTGATTAAGTGTTCAGCACCTATACACCTCCAGATTCTCTGACCTCGACTTGTATTCTAATGACCAGTGAACCATGTAGAAAGTATCCAACAGTCTGTATACCACTGACCAACAAACCACGTGGAAAGTAACCAACAGTGTGCATACAACTGATCAGTTAACCATGTAGAAAGTAAACAACAGTCTGTAACCATGTGGTTACTGTAAACAGAAATGTACATTATTTTCAGATTATCTTACTATTTGTTGATAGAAAGCAGCCCAACATTTGTAGTAGATGGTGTGAAGTAGTTACCTTCATTCTGTAGTAGATGGTGTGAAGTAGTTACCTTCATTCTATAGTAGATGGTGTGAAGTAGTTACCTTCATTCTATAGTAGATGGTGTGAAGTAGTTACCTTCATTCTATAGTAGATGGTGTGAAGTAGTTACCTTCCTTCTATAGTAGATGGTGTGAAGTAGTTACCTTCATTCTATAGTAGATGGTGTGAAGTAGTTACCTTCATTCTGTAGTAGATGGTGTCAAGTA
This sequence comes from Carcinoscorpius rotundicauda, assembly GCA_011833715.1. Taxonomy (NCBI): domain Eukaryota; kingdom Metazoa; phylum Arthropoda; class Merostomata; order Xiphosura; family Limulidae; genus Carcinoscorpius; species Carcinoscorpius rotundicauda. The sequence continues at coordinate 71,574,612 of CM022402.1, read as the reverse complement.
GTTACCTTCATTCTATAGTAGATGGTGTGAAGTAGTTACCTTCGTTCTGTAGTAGATGGTGTGAAGTAGTTACCTTCATTCTATAGTAGATGGTGTGAAGTAGTTACCTTCATTCTGTAGTAGATGGTGTGAAGTAGTTACCTTCATTCTATAGTAGATGGTGTGAAGTAGTTACCTTCATTCTGTAGTAGATGGTGTGAAGTAGTTACCTTCATTCTGTAGTAGATGGTGTGAAGTAGTTACCTTCATTCTGTAGTAGATGGTGTGAAGTAGTTACCTTCATTCTGTAGTAGATGGTGTGAAGTAGTTACCTTCATTCTGTAGTAGATGGTGTGAAGTAGTTACCTTCATTCTGTAGTAGATGGTGTGAAGTAGTTACCTTCATTCTGTAGTAGATGGTGTGAAGTAGTTACCTTCATTCTGTAGTAGATGGTGTGAAGTAGTTACCTTCATTCTGTAGTAGATGGTGTGAAGTAGTTACCTTCATTCTGTAGTAGATGGTGTGAAGTAGTTACCTTCATTCTGTAGTAGATGGTGTGAAGTAGTTACCTTCATTCTGTAGTAGATGGTGTGAAGTAGTTTCCTTCCTTCTGGTCTGTCACTTCTAGGTTAGGGAAGACTAAGACTGAAAGCGCTCGAGTATCTTTGCACAAAATTTAACAAACTGGCTCGACATTACTTCATTTCCGACATCTCTTTAGATGTTGTACACACTTTTCTCAGTTATAACACTGTTACGCCCCCACGACAGAAAGGGCGTGCATGTTTGGTGAGATTCCGAGTTCAGCGCCCTCACAACCTGGTCACACCGCCCTAACAACCTGGTCACACCAGTCCTTTTAACCTACCCGTATGGAGGTTTGGAGACAAAGACGTTTCACAAAGTTACATCAAAGATCCATATAACCATGGATTTTATCAAACTGACGTTTTACAACAATTTCAATGTCAGAGACATGAAACCAGTCTTTCTGAAGTTGAATATAAAAATAAGGATTGTAAGTGAACTAGAAAGAAGAACGTTCAGAGGTTTGTGACTTAAGACTTGACTTAAGAAGTTAATTATGTTAGTTTTGGTTGGACAACGTAATTCAATAAGATGGAAAATATAATTTTATTATATCTGTCTGGGCGTAGCTTAGCAATTTCTTTGCCAAACTGTGGAACTGAGTGCTCATGGTTTGCGTACTGTTGCTGCAGGGAGTAGGAATTTGGCTCCACACTTAGGGATCGTCGATTACGTACGACTATTTTATTTTGTTTATAAACCAAAAAGTTACAGAATGGGCTATTTGTTCTCTTCTTGGTTTTTATCATTTCGAGTCCTCGGACATGCTGCTGTATCACTGAAGAACTATTTGATTAGAGTATCCTAAGAACTGGCGGTGGGGTCTGGTGATCATTTACATTCTTTTTAATCCATCAGTTTCAAAATAGGAAAGACAAGCGCAGGTAGGCCTAGTGTAGCGTTGCTCAAATTCTCGAAACGGACAAAACCGAAACCAAACCAAACAGGCACCTTGTTCTTTACTTTTCTTAAACTTTGACCTTCACTTTGTTAGTTTATGCTCATTGTCAGAGTTCATGATGCGTTTCGTGCTTCTATGTTTTTATTAAATCGTTTCTTCTTCTCCTACCTTCAAACTGTTAGAAAAAAAATAAAATAATAGGCTTAGCAGAGGGTAATTTATAAATTGTAATCTCAACAAGAAAGTCGAACATTTTAATAATTAAGAACAACTGAAACTTCAGTTAACTGACTTTGAATTTTATTGTGAAAAACGGACATTCTATGGGAAAGAAATACGTTTAAAAATGACAGATAAAAACATGAAACTATTTTAACCAACGAGAAACTTCCATTACATTCAATAAAACGGATCTATTAACAGAACTTCCATTACTTTGTTATATTTCTTACATTTCATAAAACTGATCTATCAACAGAACTTCCATTACTTTGTTATATTTCTTACATTTCATAAAACTGATCTATCAACAGAAATTCCATTACTTTGTTATATTTCTTACATTTAATAAAACTGATCTATCAACAGAACTTCCATTACTTTGTTATATTTCTTACATTTAATAAAACTGATCTATCAACAGAACATCCATTACTTTGTTATATTTCTTACATTTAATAAAACTGATCTATCAACAGAACTTCCATTACTTTGTTATATTTCTTACATTTCATAAAACTGATCTATCAACAGAACTTCCTTACTTTGTTATATTTCTTACATTTCATAAAACTGATCTATTAATAGGGCTTTCACCATTTATCTTGGTAAATAAACTATAAATTCAGTTCCATTTTTCGAAGTTTCTCTACTAAATGCTTAATAGAGAAACAACTTCAAAGGATATATAGCAGTGTGGATTTTTTTTCCAATTAAACAGTAACTATCAGGCTGTCTGTCCACCGACACAATCAGACATTGTACGATATCCATAATGCAATGAAAAACTTCATGCAGTTGAACTCGTAGTGTTTGATATCAGAAATTTTCAACCCCTTACACGGTACATGGAGTGAATTATCAGATACATGGAGTGATCTACCAGATACATGGAGTGAACTACCAGATACATGGAGTGAACTACCAGATGCATGGAGTGAACTACCTGATGCATGGAGTGAACTACCAGATACATGGAGTGAACTACTAGATGCATGGAGTGAACTACCTGATGCATGGAGTGAACTACCAGATGCATGGAGTGAACTACCAGATGCATGGAGTGAACTACCAGATACATGGAGTGAACTACTAGATGCATGGAGTGAACTACCTGATGCATGGAGTGAACTACCAGATGCATGGAGTAAACTACCAGATACATGGAGTGAACTACCAGATGCATGGAGTGAACTACCAGATACATGGAGTGAACTACCAGATGCATGGAGTGAACTACTAGATACATGGAGTGAATTATCAGATACATGGAGTGAATTACCAGATACATGAAGTGAACTACTAGATGCATGGAGTGAACTACCCGATACATGGAGTGAACTACCCGATACATGGAGTGAACTACCAGATACATGGAGTGAACTACTAGATACATGGAGTGAATTATCAGATGCATGGAGTGAACTACAAGGTCATAGACCCCTAGAGTTTAGTTATCTTTCAATCACAACTTCTGACTAGAGGGAGGACACCCAGTCACCCACTAGATAAGTACTCTTAACAAAATAAATCGATTTATTGTTGCTAGTATAACCCCTAACGCCTCCAAGTGGAAAGTCAAAAGCTTGTTCCACGACTCGCACTTTAAGTCTAAATGGGGCACACTCGGTCCTCTTAGATAATACTATGATGTATTTTAACTCCTGGTGAAGAATTTCCCTTGAATTCTGATTGAATTTCTGAGATGTTCTTAAGCATTGCTGTGTTCTAACCATCTGAAAACAAACGAGTATACTTGCGTTGCATATCCAAATCACAGGACACACAATAATTAAATTATAAGACATACAAGAACTATATTACTGTGTACACAGTAATTAAATTACAAGACATACAAGAACTATATTACTGTGTACACAGTAATTAAATTACAAGACATACAAGAACTATATTACTGTGTACACAGTAATTAAATTACAAGACATACAAGAACTAGATTTACTGTGTACACAGTGATTAAATTACGGATCACAAAATAAAAAACACACAAAGTAATTAATGGAAGGAGAATCGTAAACTGTCTTATAATTATAGATGTTTTGTTTGTAGAAAATGAAACAAAACAAAGATACATAAAACTGAATTTTTACAATCTTTCGAAAAATCATTTAATGTGCATACAGTGAGATAAACATTATAGACCACACTTTCAAACACCAGTATGTCTAGAAAGATTATTTAATGTGGATACTGTTAGATAATCACTAAAGACCACACTTTCAAACATCAGTATGTCTAGAAAGATTATTTAATGTGCATACTGTAAGATAATCACTAAAGACCACACTTTCAAACACCAGTATGTCTAAAAAGATTATTTAATGTGCATACTGTTAGATAATCACTAAAGACCACACTTTCAAACATCAGTATGTCTAGAAAGATTATTTAATGTGCATACTGTAAGATAATCACTAAAGACCACACTTTCAAACATCAGTATGTCTAGAAAGAAAAGAAAATGTGCATACAGTGAGATAAACATTATAGACCACACTTTCAAACACCAGTATGTCTAAAAAGATTATTTAATGTGCATACTGTTAGATAATCACTAAAGACCACACTTTCAAACATCAGTATGTCTAGAAAGATTATTTAATGTGTATACTGTAAGATAATCACTAAAGACCACACTTTCAAACACCAGTATGTCTAGAGAAAGTTTAAAATTCAACAAAAAATGAATAACCATACACATTTTACAAATGATTTTGGTAATAAAGACACTGTTTATTTAAGATATAATTTCTACTAACTATACTGATAGTAAATACAGTTTTATTGTTATGTTTATACAGCCTCAAATTATTCGTAAGTATTGTACAGATAAAGGTAGCGTTAAAGGGGTTGACGCACAATTTAGGTTTACAAGCACGAAGCAAGTAACCTCTCCATCTATACAGTGAAAGGAAAAACACGGTTATATTGTGATCTCGAAACAAATGCCAGCAACAGATTCCCATTATGATAACAAAACAGATACACACGCCCTCTGGTTGCCTGACAAGCACCGCCGAGTACCACGATGGACCGAGTGTTTTTCATTTTTCTTTTATTTTTATTATCCCATTTCTTTAAATATTAGGGCAAAAAAAAGTTCTGGTATCTCAAATGCAAGTTTTCCGTAATAGTTCACGAGCTTTGGTTTTCAATTTGTCAGAGAAAGTTCTAAAAAAAACAGTTGTTTTAACGTGTTTATATTTTATATCGTGTTTCAGTGACCATCCCTGATCACAAGGTAATACAGCAGGGTTACAACAGTAAAATACGGGCTTATGTATTAGTGGTGGACCCAACACGCATGTTTTATAGTGTAGCTTTCTAGCTAATATCAACCGAATAAATTTCATTTATTTCTGTAAAAACACTAATTAAAAAATATATTTTTTATTTCGTTTAATGGCAGTTTTACTGCAATACGGACCAGAGAAATCTTTCTCTAAAGTTACAAAATACACAATAAGAACAAAAACTAGAACATATCAGTTAAAGCAGTATACCACACTACAGTCACAACACTTCACACATAAGACTCTACACTACAGTCACAACACTTCATACATAAGACCCTACACTACAGTCACAACACTTCACACATAAGACTCTACACTACAGTCACAACACTTCATACATAAGACTCTACACTACAGTCACAACACTTCACACATAAGACCCTACATTACAGTCACAACACTTCACACATAAGACTCTACACTACAGTCACAACACTTCACACATAAGACCCTACATTACAGTCACAACACTTCACACATAAGACTCTACATTACAGTCACAACACTTCACACATAAGACCCTACATTACAGTCACAATACTTCACACATAAGACCCTACACTACAGTCACAACACTTCACACATAAGACCCTACATTACAGTCACAATACTTCACACATAAGACCCTACACTACAGTCACAACACTTCATACATAAGATCCAATATTACAGTCATGATACTTCATACATAAGATCCCACACTACAGTCACAACTCTTCACATATAAGATCTAACACTACAGTCACAATACTTCACAAAAGATCTAACACTACAGTCACAATACTTCACACAAGATCTAACACTACAGTCACAATACTTCACACAAGATTTGATACTACAGTCACAATACTTCACACAAAATCTGATACTACAGTCACAATACTTCACACAAGAACTGACACTACAGTCACAACACTTCATACATAAGATCCAATATTACAGTCACGATACTTCACATATAAGACCCTACACTACAGTCACAACACTTTATACATAAAATCCAATATTACAGTCACGATACTTCACATATAAGATCTAACACTACAGTCACAATACTTCACAAAAGATCTAACACTACAGTCACAATACTTCACAAAAGATCTGACACTACAGTCACAATACTTTACACAAGATCTGACACTACAGTCACAATACTTCACACAAGATCTGACACTACAGTCACAATACTTCACACATAAGATCCAATATTACAGTCACGATACTTCACATATAAGATCTAACACTACAGTCACAATACTTCACACAAGATTTGACACTACAGTCACAATACTTCACACAAGATCTAACACTACAGTTACAATACTTCACACAAGATCTGACACTACAGTCACCATATTTCACACAAGATCTGACACTACAGTCACAATACTTCACACAAGATCTAACACTACAGTCACAATACTTCACACAAGATCTAACACTACAGTCACAATACTCACACATTAGATACAATATTACAGTCACAAATATTTCGCTCATTAACGAACACCTTCGAGTTCGTCCAATTTTACCAACTTTCCGATCAATGACCTAAATGTAGGTATCTCTCTTTCTTTCTCCCAAAGTCTATTGAATGTCTTGCTTTCAATCTTTCTTTCTTTGTCGTATTTACCAAATTAGACTACAGAATGGTCAGATGTGCTGTTCTGTTTTATTCAGTAAAACTATTTTTCCTTAAATATTGTTGTTTGTTTCTTGTTAAGCACAATGTTTTACAATGGGTAAGATTGTTTTATTCAAAGCATGTATTGAAACTCCAATTTTCTGGTTTTAGGCCTTAAAACATATTGTTTAGCTACAAAAGAACTTCAGGAATTATTTACTTGTGTTTCTCATACATAATAAAATACTTTAAACCAATGATACAAAGCATTGCTTTGGTTTGGTTTGTAGATTGTTTAGTAATAGAAATTGATATTTTAGTCATACTGTACGTTTAAAAATAGTATAGAATTATTTAAAAACTGTTTGTTTGTGTTAAGCCGTATAGGGCTGTCCCGATGTCCACCCTTGAGAGTCGAATCTCGAAATTTTACAATATAAATCTTTAACACAATTAAATAATGAAGTTGGAATTATTATAATTAAATAAATTGAGTGCCAGTACAGTTGGTATTCACCAGTACTAAGTACCAGTACAGTTGGTATTCACCAGTACTAAGTACCAGTACAGTTGGTATTCACCTGTACTAAGTACCAGTACAGTTGGTATTCACCTGTACTAAGTACCAGTACAGTTGGTATTCACCAGTACTAAGTACCAGTACAGTTGGTATTCACCTGTACTAAGTACCAGTACAGTTGGTATTCACCAGTACTAAGTACCAGTACAGTTGGTATTCACCAGTACTTTGTTGTAGGGTGGAACTTGTCCTGGATCTCTTTCAGTTATTTTTCGTGTTTATATGTGCATTTCTTTTTCTATTAAAACCACGCCCACTTTACCACCAGGGAGATTCAGTTTTCATTCTTGACCCCTATGACACAAGTTCTACCTTAAGTTGTCCTGATGTTCTACACAGTAAACATATAAGTTGATCAAAATTGTGAATAAGGGGTAACATACCAGGAGTATTTCAATATACATAGAGTAATAGTATCTTTTTATACGTTATTTCAAATAAGTTTCCACCACAAGAAGTTCCCTTGCAAAATAATAATGAAAGAAGTTCAGTTGTCATTGCAGTAAGAACTTGCTAGGGTTGGAACTTATTAAGAACCTGCTTGAGTTAGAAATAATTAAGAACTTGCTAGGACTGGAACTTATTAAGAACCTGCCAGAGTTCATAACTGATTAAGAAGCTGCTAGAGTTGGAACTGATTAAGAACCTGCTAGAGCTGGAACTGATGAGGAACGTGCTAGAGTTGGTAACTGATTAAGAACACCCTAAAGTTGGAATTGATTAAGAACCTGCTAAAGTTGGAACTGATTAAGAACTTCCTAAAGTTGAAACTGATTAGGAACCTGCTAGAGTTGGAACTGATTAAGAATCTTCGAATGTTGGAACTGATTAAGAATCTTTGAAAGTTGGAACTGATTATGAACCCACTAGAGTTAAACTGATTAGGAACCTGTTAGAGCTGGATCGGATGAGGAACCTGCAAGCTTGGTAACTCACTAAGAATATGCTAGAGTTGGTAACTGATGAAGAACATCCTAAAGTTGGAACTGATTAAGAACTTCCTAAAGTTGAAACTGATTAAGAACCCGCTAGAGTTAAAACTGATTAGGAACCTGCTAGAGCTGGATCTGATGAGGAATGTGCTTTACGAAATACTCCAAGGATGGCACTTTTATCAGACTATTACTGTTTGTGTTTTAAACCTGGGAGTCTGAACATAAAAGACATGTTTCTGTTTTAAACTTGGAAGTCTGAACATAAAAGACACGTTCCTGTTTTAAACCTGGGAGTCTGAATATAAAAGACATGTTCCTGTTTTAAACCTGGGAGTCTGAACATAAAAGACATGTTCCTATTTTAACCCTGGAAGTCTGAACATAAAAGACATGTTCCTATTTTAACCCTGGGAGTCTGAACATAAAAGACATGTTCCTGTTTTAACCCTGGAAGTCTGAACATAAAAGACATGTTCTTATTTTAACCCTGGGAGTCTGAACATAAAAGACATGTTCCTATTTTAACCCTGGAAGTCTGAACATAAAAGACATGTTCCTATTTTAACCCTGGGAGTCTGAACATAAAAGACATGTTCCTCTTTATATTTGATATTCATCACCAGCCTATCACGAATCCACTTTTCATTTCTCAGTTTTAACAACCCTTTCCCTAAATTTATCGAGAGCTAGTTGAGGTTTTCTGGCAAAGTCGTGCGAAAGGCAATCAGCTTTTGATGGTTTTTTTGTTCTTTCGAATGAAAACAAAATGTCAAATGGTTTCACGTTCTACCATATTTGTATGTTGAATATTCAAACAATAGACTGATCTTAGAAATAACGGACGTTTGTACTACTTCATATTCGTGCTTTAAAAAAATCGTAGAAAGCAATTTACAGAACTGAAGTGAAAAAATACAATAGAGATGAAAAGAACAGAAAAACAATACCATACATAAGTTGTAACACTTTGTGTTTTTATTAAAAAGTAGTTTAAAAAATCCAAATTCTATTAAACATGTTTTAAACATATGAAACTAAAACACAGAGAGAAACAAATAGGTCCAGTTTTGAATTTGTACACAAACATCTTTCAACATACCTAAAGAATTTCAACTACTGGATGTGACCAAATAACTTGAACTATAGAAAATGAGAACAAAGTCACTACGTATGGTAATTACAAACAGAAAGTTTGATTAATTTGTAGTTTAACTATGATACAGAATGTGATTAGTTTAAAACTTCCATTAGGAAAGATGTGATAGTTTGTAACTTACACTGGGATGAATAATGTGGTTACTTTGTAACTTATACTGGGATGAATAGTGTGGTTACTTTGTAACTTACACTGGGATGAATAGTGTGTTTACTTTGTAACTTACACTGGGATGAATAGTGTGGTTAGTTTGTAACTTACACTGGGATGAATAGTGTGGTCACTTTGTAACTTATACTGGGATGAATAGTGTGGTTACTTTGTAACTTACACTGGGATGAATAGTGTGGTTACTTTGTAACTTACACTGGGATGAATAGTGTGGTTACTTTGTAACTTACACTGGGATGAATAGTGTGGTCACTTTGTAACTTATACTGGGATGAATAGTGTGGTTACTTTGTAACTTACACTGGGATGAATAGTGTGGTTACTTTGTAACTTACACTGGGATGAATAGTGTGGTTACTTTGTAACTTACACTGGGATGAATAGTGTGGTCACTTTGTAACTTACACTGGGATGAATAGTGTGGTCACTTTGTAACTTACACTGGGATGAATAGTGTGGTCACTTTGTAACTTATACTGGGATGAATAGTGTGGTTAGTTTGTAACTTATATTGGGATGTATAGTGTAGTTAGTTTGTAACTTATACTGGGATGTATAGTGTAGTTAGTTTGTAACTTATACTGAGATGTATAATGTGGTTAGTTTGTAACTTATACTGGGATGTATAGTGAAGTTAGTTTGTAACTTATACTGGGATGTATAATGTGGTTAGTTTGTAATTTAAACTGGGATGTATAATGTGGTTAGTTTGTAACTTATACTGGGATGTATAGTGTGGCTAGTTTGTAACTTACACTGGGTTGTATAATGTGGTTAGTTTGTAACTTATACTGGGATGTATAATGTGGTTAGTTTGTAACTTACACTGGGATGTATAATGTGGTTAGTTTGTAACTTTTACTGGGATGTATAATGTGGTTAGTTTGTAACTTATACTGGGATGTATAATGTGGTTAGTTTGTAACTTACACTGGAATGTATAATGTGGCTAGTTTGTAACTTACACTTGGATGTATAATGTGGTTAGTTTGTAATTTATACTGGGATGTATAGTGTGGTTAGTTTGTAACTTACACTGGAATGTATAATGTGGCTAGTTTGTAACTTACACTTGGATGTATAATGTGGTTAGTTTGTAATTTATACTGGGATGTATAGTGTGGTTAGTTTGTAACTTATACTGGGATGTATAATGTGGTTAGTTTGCAACTTATACCGGGATGTATAGTGTGGTTAGTTTGTAAATTATAAATACTGGGGTGTGTGTTTTACTGAAGTAACATATGACAGTCAATACTGGCGTGTGTGTGTTACTGAAGTAACATATGACAGTCAGAACTGGCGTGTTTCCAAACATACTTCTCGTCAAAGAGCACAAAATGTGGAAATACTATAATAATAAGGCTGAGATTTGATTAAAAATAATGGAGGTCAAACTAATTACAAATTAAAATGTGCGTTGAAGGTTTGGAGTGAAATCATGAACTAGAGAAACACGAATTACACGTAAACTTTACATGTTAACCAATGTTAACTGTACAGTTGAAGGAATCCTATTAAATTACATTAAGAACTCTGGTTAAACAGATATATTGAATTCATAATAATATCGAATTGTCTCAATAAATTAATAAAGGTGTAAATAAAACAATACTTGCTTGTTGAATGATCAGCTTAACTGATCGTTACATAGAGAAAAGCAGAAAATGATAGTTTATGTTGTCTTCAAGTGTGAATGAAACAGTGAAAGTAAAACATATATTGAAGTGTTCATGTGAAAAAAAACACGGCAAAAGTTATGTTTTAGTGTTTATGTGAATCGAGCACAGTGAAAGTAAAACTTATGTTTGAGTGTTGATGTGAATCAAACACGGTTAGTTCAGTAATTAAGAATCGTGTACGACACATGAAATGCTTCCGAATGAGTCATTAGTTGACTTGGGTAGATGGAGAACAAATAGCAAATCCATAACAACCTCACGGGTTAAAATGTTTGTTAAAAATAATGGTGTAAAGTAGAGGAAAACCAAATTCATAATAGACAAATAACTTAATGACGAAACCAGATTAAAAACAAGATGCAGATAAACTTAAAACATTTACCATTATTTACTCCAGCTAATAAAGAGTTTACTAAAATATGGTCTTTAAACGAGTTAAACTGAACAAAATAAACACATATAACTACAGCAATTCAAGTAGCTAACTTCAAGTGTGTCACGCAACTATCACGAGTTATTCCTGAAACTCAGGTTAACTCCATCACATGTTAAGATATGTTTAATCAAATCCCTACTTAGAAACTCTTCTGTTTTCATCTACAAAATGTTCCTCGCTACGCAATATGTAACACAATATTTTCATTTTGAAATGCTATAATTGTATAATTACAATAACTTCTATAGAACAGCTCTTCAAGGTAAATAGCATAGAGGACATTTTAATGTGCGAACTTTTGTTCCAATAAACAAAAATCTATTAATTACGTGTTATTACATTTGAAAGTTTTATTGTAGTTTCTGTAATACTGAATTACTTATTCTGACTAATACGTAACCTGTCATACCATAGAATATGAATATTACTAAAATAAAAAACACACTAAAGATCTTATCACGTGTTTAATAGAAAACTAGAATATCTGAATGTGAAACATAAATGAAAAATGGTGTCAAAACGTAAAGAAGTTATTGGTTCCGCGTGCGGGGTCTCGTATAAATATCGGAGGAGCACAGCGAAACTCCAACACACCACAGCTAAGATATTTTCTTTCAACGTTTACCCCAAAGTTAAAATGAAGACTACGGTAAGTTGATACCACGTTATGTGTTCCTTATACATCCATAAAACGTAGTTAATTACGTGGACAGTAATTTAAAGTTTAATCAATGTATTTTATGTAATATGTTAATATATCATCTGGACGTTTATTATATTGTTGAAACATCAGATATTTCTAACATCTGTTTCTTTTGAAGAAATTCTGTCAGTGGTTCTGAAAATGTTGCATTTGTTTTCGACGAGAAACTAATTTCACATGTCTATAATCACATGAGTGATAAACACAGCTATAACTGTGACACATGAGTCTATAGACACAGCTATAACTGTAACACATGAGTCTATAGACACAGCTATCACTTTAGTAGACATATTTAATTTTTTTCTCATTTCTTTATTTCATGATTCATTAGCCATCTTGGTCAATTACACGTAACCTGTACAATTCGTTCCGAATTACACATTTAACAATTTCTTCGATGTTTAACAAGTGTAAGCTTACGTTGTACTCACGGTGTTTACACATTTCTATCTGTCTACAATTAAAGTCTAAAAATGTTCCCGATTTTAATTTTATATCAAGATTTGAAACCTCATAAAGGTACTCCGTTTACATCTATTTATTTATAGCTGCTACCGATAGGTGTCTCTTATACAATTTATTTTACTGTAGAAATGTGTTAATAAAATATAATTATAAATATTGTGTCTGTTTTCACAGCTGCTTTGTTTGGCTCTATTCGCTCTCTTTGCCGTGGCGTACTCTGGTTACTTGCGCTACGCACCCTACTACGGATATCCTTATGGTGGATACTACGGCCGTGTAGGGTACCCTTATGGCTACGGTGGGCATGGCTATGGATATCCTTACGGTTACCGCGGTTATGGCTATGGTTATCCTTATGGGTACCGCGGTTATCCTTACGGTGGGCACTACGGCTATCCTTACAGAGGTTATCTTGGTTACAGATATCCTTATGGTGGACACTACTGGTAAACAAGACAGCAAGTTTCTTGGATTCTATTTAAATCAGAAACTGTATTTGGAATGTTGATGTAAGAGAAACTATGTTAGTTATTAAACATCATGTTGACATAGGAACTGTTAGATAACCACTGTTGTCTGAATTATTGTAATGAAAACGATAAATGTCGTTATTTTTCATAATAAAATAAACACTTCAAAACGGTTTACTGTCTGTTGATGTATCTTACTTTTTGGTTACTGCAGTCATAATTAAACTTTTATTAAGAACCATACATAAACCATGAAGGTTTACGAAATTATTCCTGGTCACATAAAAAATAAACTTTTAAAAAATTATTTTAAAGACAAACCTGAAACGTTAAACAAGGGCTTTGTGCGACAGCCATAAGTGATTCTTGAATTGTAACATTCGTATAATATTTAGATTAACACAGGTGAAGTTATCGTAGGGTTTCAAATTATGCAACAGCTATTTGTTGTGTATCTCTTCAACTGCTGTAAAGATAAACCAATATCTAAATTACAGAAGAATCACGTTTTAAATGACATTAACATTCCACACATGTTTACAAGTAATGTGTATTAACAGAAAAACATTGTCATTCCACACAAGTTTACAAGTAATGTGTATTAACAAAATAATATTGTCATTCCACACATGTTTACAAGTAATGTGTATTAACAAAATAATATTGTCATTTCACATATGTTTACAAGTAATGTGTATTAACAAAATAATATTGTCATTTCACACATGTTTACAAGTAATGTGTATTAACAAAATAATATTGTCATTTCACACATGTTTACAAGTAATGTGTATTAACAAAATAATATTGTCATTTCACACATGTTTACAAGTAATGTGTATTAACAAAATAATATTGTCATTCCACACAAGTTTACAAGTAATGTGTATTAACAAAATAATATTGTCATTTCACACATGTTTACAAGTAATGTGTATTAACAAAATAATATTGTCATTTCACACATGTTTACAAGTAATGTGTATTAACAAAATAACATTGTCATTTCACAAATGTTTACAAGTAGTATTTTTGTTCACATATTTCCTCTTGAAACATATTTTTTCAATCTTTAATGTACAGTAATTTTCAATAAACATTAACCAACCATAACCTGCAATAAAAGAAACATTTGGTTTTATAGCGTTTTACTTTTTCAAGAAATTAAACATCCAAAACTGTTTAAAATACAGTGGTCCTTATCTAACAAACATCCAGAGTAATAAACGTTTAACGACCTATAAAACATTAAGTTGCATTTTGTTCGAATGAACCTACAGAATCCTGAAACAAAAGTACATTAAAGTAGCTTATCTACTGGTTTTATATCCGCTACGTGTTTTAACATTTAAATTACAGATAACTTAATAATTCGAAACGAACAGCAGAGCTGTCATGAAGAGATTACACACCAAACGTATAGAACATATACTGGCCCGCTTCTCTTTGACTTAAAGATTATATTGATAAAGTGCGCGGTTAGTTCACGGAACTTTATAACTACACGAAACTAAACTTAGAATATAAAAACACCATCTTGTCTCTCTGCGGTATAACGTTATTTAGTTTCGTCAGGTAAAACTATTTTTATTTGGTATAGTTTATACTATGATATATAACATGGTTAACTGGTTACCATAACAGCAGATAGCCAGATGTGGCTTTGTTCTAAAGAAAAACATACAAAAACACTCGGAACCTATACTTGGACAGATAGTATGGTTACTTTGTAACTTACACTGGGATGAATAGTGTGGTTAGTTTGTAACTTACACTGGGATGAATAGTGTGGTTACTTTGTAACTTACACTGGGATGAATAGTGTGGTTACTTTGTAACTTACACTGGGATGAATAGTGTGGTTAGTTTGTAACTTATACTGGGATGAATAGTGTGGTTAGTTTGTAAATTATACTGAGATAGATACTACAGTCACTTTGTAACTTACACTGGGATGAATAGTGTGGTTAGTTTGTAAATTATACTGAGATAGATACTACAGTCACTTTGTAACTTACACTGGGATGAATAGTGTGGTTAGTTTGTAAATTATACTGAGATAGATACTACAGTCACTTTGTAACTTACACTGATGAATAGTGTGGTTAGTTTGCAAATTATACTGAGATAGATACTACATTCACTTTGTAACTTACACTGGGATGAATAGTGTGGTTAGTTTGTAAATTATACTGAGATAGATACTACAGTCACTTTGTAACTTACACTGGGATGAATAGTATGGTTAGTTTGTAAATTATACTGAGATAGATACTACAGTCACTTTGTAACTTACACTGAGATAGATAATATGTTTAGTTTGTAACTTATACTCAGATACATAGTATGGTTAGTTTGTAACTGACACTGGGAAAGATAGTGTGGTTACTTTGTAACTTACACAGAGATAGATAGTATGTTTAGTTTGTAACTTATACTGGGATAGATAGTATGGTTAGTTTGTAACTTACACAAGGATAGATAGTATGGCTACTTTGTAACTGACACTGGAATAGATAGTATGGCTAGTTTGTAACTTATGCTGGGATAGATAGTATGGTTAGTTTGTAACTTACACAAGGATAGATAGTATGGCTACTTTGTAACTGACACTGGAATAGATAGTATGGCTAGTTTGTAACTTATGCTGGGATAGATAGTATGGTTCGTTTGTAACTAATAATGAGACAGATAGTGTGGTTAGTTTGTAACTTATACTGGGATAGATAGTATGGTTCGTTTGTAACTAATAATGAGACAGATAGTGTGGTTAGTTTGTAACTAATAATGAGACAGATAGTGTGGTTAGTTTGTAACTTATACTTAGTATGATTAGTTGACAACGTAAGTTGTGATAAGTGACTCTGTTTTACTACACATCATTGAAAACATTCATACAGAAATAATTACAGTAATGATCAATAACATCATCTGCAGTAGCCTAAAAAACAGGATTTTTTTTTTCGTATCTCACTTTCATAGTTTGGGGAAAATATAAATTATAAGAAGTTCATAATTTTCACTCAGAAACTCGTAATAAAGTTGAATAATATCTATTTTCGTATTCTAAAAATAATCTGACATCCTATTTATGGAATCTCTGATATTAAAAAGGGAACATAGAAGACAAGTTGATGTAAGTGAATTAGAAAATTTCCAGAATACTGTTAAAAGTGATAGAGAAGATAACAGTAGAAATTGAAGACGAAAATAACTGAATCATGCTGTTGAAATAAATAACTCGGTGATCGTGTACTACATGTAAGACACACACTAAATATTATGTTAATTAATATTAATTAATTCAAATTCAATCAATAGAAAAATAACCATAACTGAACTAAAAATTAATATCAAAAACTTGAAGAATACTTCCCCCGGTCATGACCAAATACCAAACATTATTCTGAAAAAAAGCCCAACTCTCGTATTACAACACCTCACAAACATCATGAACATTTCACTAGCAACTGGATATTACCCTGACACTTGGAAAAAAGCCATCATAACCACGATTCCAAATAAACACACCAACAAAACCAATCCAGATAATTTCCGCCCCATCAGTCTGTTAAGCTGCCTTGGCAAACTGATGGAGAGAATTATCTCCAACCGCCTTCTCCATTTTTGTGAATCAAATAACATCCTTCCAGAATCTCTAAACGCCTCCAGGAAAAACAGGCAAACAACAGATCACCTGACACGACTCACCGAATCAATCTATAAAGCTTTAAACAACAATCAAGTAACCATCGGGGTATTCCTAGATGTCAAAAAAGCATTCGACAGCGTATGGCACAATGCCATCAAATACAAACTGAAACACCTGCAAATAAATCCCACTATAGTTAAATGGATTTCAAATTTCTTAACAGATAGAACAGCACAAGTAAAAGTCAATAAAACTATATCTAAATCATTTAATATAACCGCAGGAGTGCCCCAAGGATCGATCCTCTCTCCACTTCTATATATCATTTTCGTCAGTGACATACCTTTCCCAAATCTAACATACACGCATAATTCACAATATGCCGACGACATCGCTATCTGGAGCACCTCCAAAATCCCTGTGATGGCCATGTCTCGCGTACAAGAATCACTAAACAACGTCTCGACCTGGAGTAACAAGTGGAGAGTAGTTTTAAATCCAACCAAAACACAAGCAATCACATTTTACAGGAAATTAAAAATACAAAGAAAAATTCTAGAAAAAAAAATTGTCACTTGGAAATACAACCATTAACATGAGTAAAAACATGACATTCCATGGCATCACTTTCGACCCAAAATTAACATGGAAAAAACATGTTAACAATATACACTCATCAATTAGAAAACGGATTTCACACTTAACGACTCTAACCAGTAGACACTCTAAATGTTCACCAAACACCATTATCCAAATATACAAGGCTTACATCCGTCCACTAACAGAATATGGATGTCAAGTAACATACAACATGTCAAACAACACACTCCAGAAAATCCAAGTTCAACAGAACAGAATACTAAGATCTGCATTCAGTCTACCGTCATTCACGCCAGTAAATTACATGCATCAAATCAGCAACTTATCCACACTAAGAGATAGACTAACGGAAATATCACACAAATATTATCTAAAAGCAGAAAACAAAAACAAACTAACAGCATCACTATACAAATTATCCAGTGCACCAACAAAATACATTTCACCTTACAACATATTTCAAGAATCACAAATTACACAACAAAGTATCTAAAGAACTAAACTCATGTCAATAATATGTATTCTCTTTTTCTGATATCGGACACAGGACAGGCAAAACTTTCTGCGCCTGTCCTGTGAAAGTGGGTTTTCTCGGGGCACTCCCGTTTCCCCCCACAGTAAAACCTTAGGCATTGGATTTTTAGATCACAACCCAGGCCACTTTATGGCCAGAAACTGATTCGGGTCGTTTGAGTTCATGTTCATATTTACTTTGACTTCTGCCTTTTGGGACGGGTCCTGGCCATTCTCTTCGGTGCTGCCTTCGCCTCGGACGAGGATAACATTTAGTGTGACCTCCTTCACCCAAAAAAGAGTAAAAAAAATTATTTAATAAATAAATAAATAAAACTAAACCTATTAACCTTTCACGAAAGAGGACGAAGAAGAACCACAACGTTCCTGAACACCCCAGTTGGAGAGAGAGTTCTTACGATTTCTCTCTCTCCAAACTAAACCCCTGTCACACTAGTTTGCGTTTATGTTAATTGTTGAGTTGAAACAATAAATTCGAAAGGCATGTGCTGCATGTCAAACATCCAACAATGATAAATATTTGAATTTAGTAAAACATAATAAAGGACAATGCTAATTGTTGACTTGGAACATTGAAGTCAACAATCGTGTTCTACATTGAAAAAACATGACAAAACAATGCAATTGTTGACCATAAATAATAAATTCCAGAAGCGTGTATTACATTTGAAACATGGAGTAAAAATGAATGTTATTTATTGTTCACAGACAACTAATATAAGAGACAATTACCATATGTAAAATATATATCAAAGGACAATATTAATTGTTCACTTGAAATAACACAGCTGAGAGACAGAAACAAACGAAGTTAAACAAGTAAACAGGTCACAAATAAAAATGGAACATTCACAACTGTGACCCTTATGGCTACGGCGGGCATGGTTATGGATATCCTTACGGTTACCGCGGTTATGGCTATGGTTATCCTTACGGTGGGTACTACGGCTATCCTTATAGAGATTATCTTGGTTACGGATATCCTTATGGTGGACGCTACTGGTAAACAGAACAGCAAGTTTCTTGGATTCTATTTAAATCAGAAACTGTATTTGGAATGTTGATGTAAGAGAAACTATGTTAGTTATTAAATATCATGTTGACATAGCAACTGTTAGATTACCACTGTTGTCTGAATTATTGTAATGAAAACGATAAATGTCGTTATTTTTCATAATAAAATAAACGTTTCAAAATAGCTTTACCGTTTGTTGATGTATATTTATTTTTTGTTTGCTTACAGCTAGAGCTTAATGTTTGTTTGCCATATACCAATGAACACTAGAGGATTAACTCACATTTCTTGTACTAAGTTTTCACTAAAACTATTTGACTACTCATACATTAATTAGTAAAAATTGAAAAAAAAGATTTTAATAGCTCGCGTTGTATCACACGAACCAAAGCCCGGAAACTTTTCACTCCCTTACGTTGGTTATAATAGTTTGTAATTGAGTACAAAGCTACAAAATTGGCTATCTGTGCTTTGACCACAACTGGAAGGAATTATTAAGAGGAATGTTACGTGTATGTTTTAAATATATAAATCCTGTAAACAATGCTGTTGTTGTGTTACCTCCTAAACACAATATGGAGTTGTAAAGAAGGAATGAACATAAGCGATATATTACCACACAACATGCTTCATATAAACACCTCGTCTTCCTGGAAAATCAAACGTATTTTATTTTGAGATGTTTGCTTTACTCAACTTTGGGTGCGCGTTGTTATAAAACAGTGACTTTCTGATTTTTGTTTAAGAAGTGTGAAAAGTTAACTTTTATCGTTTGCGGATATTTTATTTATTGTTATTTTTCTATTTCGTAATGATATTATTTTTTCTTCCCTAAAGTATTAACAAAGTTTTGTTCCTTTATCGCCAATAATGGAAATATTAAAATACTTTGTCCTCCTAACGAGAGAACTCGGACTTCGCAAACGAAACATTTTTAAACGTTAGGCCTAACTGTAGACTTGGATTGGATCTGTAGCGAGGCATTGGTATACCGTTATCTATTAGTCATGAAAAGATAAAGAGGTAAGTTAATGTTTTTCATTTCTTGTTTGTTTATGTTAACGAAATAATTGTTTTTTGAAATTAGTGCTACAATTGTCCTGATTTTGCACTTGCATAAACGTTATCTAGCACGAATACACACAAAAATTGACTTATATACGTTATTCTTTGAATTGCCTAGATGCATCATATGGGTTTACAAGAACGTCGATTGTCAAATAAAAAAATAAAATGTTAAATTATTTTAAACAGAAACAAATGACTGAAATATTACCTCAGTTCCATTTTTTATCCATACTAAGTAGTACAGAAATGTTAAACAGTTAATATTAATCTTGTGATATCTTGTTACGTTAGTTTCATGGAATATCAGGTCGCAAATTCTTTTTATAATACATGCACTAGAGGAGAAATAATGTGTTATTTGAACTTTACGGCACATTTTCAATAAAATCACAATTACTCAATGCTTTACCGATTCCATAACCCCTTCAGTGTAAGTCTGAAGACTTATAACCATACGAACCTGGTTTTGATACCCGTGGTGAGCGAAGTAAATAAGAAGCTTCTTGCTGAGCTTGGTTTTCAACAACAAGCAAAGTGTTGTTGCGTGTTTGACATCTTTCACTTTTCGTAAGCCGTTTATTTCTGTTAATTAAAATAGAATTTCTATTCTAGAAATACCACCCTATACAATAATTAGGTCTGTTTTGACCGGTTTTCTAATTTTCCAGTCGTTATCTTTTAATCACACACTGAAAATCCAAGGAACAAAAACGAAACGTTTGGTCTTTCTGTTGATACAAAACAAACACACGTGCCTATGTTTTACATATTTTAATCAAGTAGGATTGTAACGTATAGGAAAAATAACCAATGGCTGATTATTTAGGAAGCTATAGAAAAATATATTCATTGGTGAGAGATGTTGCCTGGTAAACAAAGAGTTAGATAATTATAAAGTATAATGTGAACCTGAGGGTTCATGGTTTGTGCCCCCTTGTCGAGATACGAGATCTTTTGATTTAAGGGCCAAGTTTTCATTATAAAAGTGATGGGTAAATCTTATTTTTTAAGTGGAGTATTCAAGGAGTTGTCGGCTAATGCCATTAACTTGCTGCCTTTCCCTCTAGTGTACAAACAGAAAATGAGAAATGGCTTACACACATAATCTTTGTGTATCTTTTCGCAAATTCCAGAAACAAACATTTGACGTTCACTAAAAATAAAAAAAGTTACTGAAACAAGGCCACATGTATAATTCCGAACGGATTGCTTCCTGTGGGATAGCTGTGGATTTCAGAACTAATGAGTGAGATTCAAATCTACAAAATATTTTGAACTTTAACCCTCTACTACACATTGTAACGCACGAGCAACAAATCTATCTTTGTTGCTCAACATGTATGTTTCTCTTGTTAAATATTTTCATCTTCAGGTTACAGTCTAAATATACAATTATTTTAGCAATAGAGTCGTTACCAAAACGTTACATTTCTGAGTTGAGGAACCAACACAAATGGGACATGAGGCCTGTACCATTGTTAGTTGGTAAAAGAATAAAGTTGCCTGTTACTTTAAAATTAGGGACACCCAGTGTATAGTTTGAGCGTATCGACCTAACACTATCTTACAAACACAGCAGAGTTACTAATAGCTTTGTACCCGTGAGCAGAATATCTTGTCAAAAAACAACCAAATATAATCACATTTTTTTCAAGTTTTCATTGGATATTACTGCGGTGAAGTAAAAACCAATGCATGTGTTTACGTCACAAATTGGTTTCACCAATATTCTTAGAGAAAAATTTAAATCGTACAAAATAGTTCCACTTACCCAAAGCAGTTTAGGTTTGTCCGTGACCCGGAATGTGAGAATAATGGGTAGAGGCGAGTCAGGTGTTTGTTTGTTTGTTTGTTGAATTTTTGTACAAGATGGCTGTCGTCACCGTCATTGAATGGAAACACAAGTATACTAGATCCCCCCCACCGCTAACTGTTGTGCTAGCGTTTAGCAACGAATAGTAGAATTGATCGTGACTTATAACGCCCTCACGACTGAAAGGGTAAGCATGGAACTCGAACCTTAGCCACCAAGCCATGTTTAAACGATATCTGTACTTTAAAAAATTTCATTAATTATGTTAGGGTTACAAACGGCAATTCTTAATATTATCAAATTAAAAAAAAAATGTTCGAATGAAATTTTGAGAAAAGACACTTGAATGACTGAAATATTAGATAAAAACATGTATATTTCTGATGTACACTAATGAACTAAAACAATGATTGTCCACACCTTGACCTCGGAATCTTAAGACAACATTTGAAGGTAGAGATAACAGTTAAACGGTTGAAATCAGTTTCTAACATTTAATGATGTCGTTAGACGACGTTGAAGAGATTGAAACGAGAGATTTCGGAATACGTAACGTGTTTTACCTTTAAATTTAGTTTCTGGGTCTGCTCTTGTTGCCCAAGAGGTTCCTGGTTGGATTCCTCGTGTTGCTGTTTTCTGAAGCTGGTTGGATTCCTCGTGTTGCTGTTTTCTGAACCTGGTTGGATTCCTCGTGTAGTTGCTGTTTTCCTGAACCTGGTTGGATTCCTCGTGTTGCTGTTTTCTGAATCTGGTTGGATTCCTCATGTTGTTGCTGTTTTCCGGAACCTGGTTGGATTCCTCGTGTTGTTGCTGTTTTCCTGAACCTGGTTGGATTCCTCGTGTTGTTGCTGTTTTCCTGAACCTGGTTGGATTCCTCGTGTTGCTGTTTCCTGAACCTGGTTGGATTCCTCATGTTGTTGCTGTTTTCCTGAACCTGGTTGGATTCCTCGTGTTGCTGTTTTCTGAACCTGGTTGGATTCCTCATGTTGTTGCTGTTTTCCTGAACCTGGTTGGATTCCTCGTGTTGCTGTTTTCTGAACCTGGTTGGATTCCTCGTGTTGCTGTTTTCTGAACCTGGTTGGATTCCTCATGTTGTTGCTGTTTTCCGGAACCTGGTTGGATTCCTCGTGTTGTTGCTGTTTTCCTGAACCTGGTTGGATTCCTCATGTTGTTGCTGTTTTCCTGAACCTGGTTGGATTCCTCATGTTGTTGCTGTTTTCTGAACCTGGTTGGATTCCTCATGTTGTTGCTGTTTTCCTGAACCTGGTTGGATTCCTCGTGTTGTTGCTGTTTTCCTGAACCTGGTTGGATTCCTCGTGTTGTTGCTGTTTTCCTGAACCTGGTTGGATTCCTCGTGTTGTTGTTTTCTGAACCTGGTTGGATTCCTCATGTTGTTGCTGTTTTCCTGAACCTGGTTGGATTCCTCGTGTTGCTGTTTCCTGAACCTGGTTGGATTTCTCATGTTGTTGCTGTTTTCCTGAACCTGGTTGGATTCCTCATGTTGTTGCTGGTTTCCTGAACCTGGTTGGATTCCTCATGTTGTTGCTGTTTTCTGAACCTGGTTGGATTCCTCATGTTGTTGCTGTTTTCTGAACCTGGTTGGATTCCTCATGTTGTTGCTGTTTTCCGGAACCTGGTTGGATTCCTCATGTTGTTGCTGTTTTCCTGAATCTGGTTGGATTCCTCATGTTGTTGCTGTTTTTCTGAACCTGGTTGGATTTTTCGTGTTGCTGTTTTTCTACAGCAAACTGAAATAATTTTAGATGTGTCCCAAAACAACGTGAATTCCCCAAAATTGCCCAGAAACAGAGTGGTTGACGATGTGTTTTAGGGCAAACACATAATAGGAATAGAACCCCGGATTTTAGTGTTGAATTTTGTGAACTTATCACTGTCCAATCGGAAAGCTAAAGGTTATAAGAAGCATTTGCGGTTTCATGTTATTCATAATTAAGTGTGGTGATTGGTAATTGTGGATTTTCTTCGTTTTTGATGAAAATCTTACTTCAACGATGAGTTGGTGATTTTAAATAGAATGTCATAGCTCTGCAAAAACAAAAGTAAATTTGGCGATGACATAACATAAAACGACACGTATAATATTAAACGTGATTTTTATAACCACGTATAGTAAATAACAGATATCCTATCGCGCTTAACAACAAAACAAATTGTTTTGTTACTAACCAACACATCAACGGTTCTTTTCACACAACGCAACTCAGGGTTCAACGTGAGTAGTGTACTTGAACAATTAATAATAACAGGAAGTTAGCACAATAACGTAAGGTAAACAGAGACACGTATAAACAATACACAGCATAAAGTGTGGTAAACAGAGACACGGGTAAACAATACATAGTATAATGTATGGTAAACAGAGACACGTGTAAACAATACAAAGCATAACATGAGGTAAACAGAGACACGTGTAAACAATAAATAGCATAACGTGTGGTAAACAGAGACACGTGTCAACAATACACAGCATAACGTGAGATAAACAGACACGTATAAATAATACACAGCATAAAGTGTGGTAAATAGAGACACGTATAAACAATACACAGCATAACGTGAGATAAACAGAGACACGTATAAACAATTCACAGCATAACGTATGGTAAAAAGAGACACGTGTAATCTGGTATGTATAAACAATCTACAACATAACGTGTGGTAAAAAGAGACATGTGTAAACTGGTATTATAAACAATCCACAACGTAACGTATGGTAAAAAGAGACACGTGTAAACTGGTATTATAAACAATCCACAACGTAACGTATGGTAAAAAGAGACACGTGTAATCTGGTATGTATAAACAATCTACAACGTAACGTATGGCAAAAAGAGACACGTGTAATCTGGTATGTATAAACAATCTACAACGTAACGTATGGTAAAAAGAGACACGTGTAAACTGGTATTATAAACAATTTACAACGTAACGTATGGTAAAAAGAGACACGTGTAAACTGGTATTATAAACAATCCACAACGTAACGTATGGTAAAAAGAGACACGTTTAATCTGGTATTATAAACAATCCACAACGTAACGTATGGTAAAAAGAGACACGTGTAATCTGGTATTATAAACAATCCACAACGTAACGTATGGTAAAAAGAGACACGTGTAATTTGGTATTATAAACAATCCACAACGTAACGTATGGTAAAAAGAGACACGTGTAATCTGGTATTATAAACAATACACAGCATCTCCCACACTGTCAGAGCGAGGACAAGAAAATAACCTTGTGGGAGGGGTGCTTCTAAAACTAGGGCCCACACACTGGTAAATACATACCATTTATAGATTTAATGTCTGCTTTCACGCCTAGAATTAACTAAAAATACAAATTGAAAAGTAGTTATGAGCGCTATAACCCACACTCACCACACCTACATCTAATGATTGATTTATTCAGCCGATAGAGGGCGGAAATATTACAGAGAAGAGAAAGAAAGATAAGACGAATACAAATGACAAATTAGGTTATTAAATACAAATCAAAAACAAAGCATATCTTACTTGCAAGAATGAAATAACAACATAAAGTAAAAACAATCGAAAGAAAATCTAATTAAAACATGTAAATGAAATATAATTAAAACATGTAATTAAAACATATAATTAAAATATGTAAATAAAACGCTAATAAAATATGTAAATGAAACATGTAAATATTCGTTTTATGTGATATATACGAAACACCAAATCTTCTATCACTTTATTACTGTAGGCTCAGAAGTGTCATAGCTTAAACGCTAAAATTTAGGTTTTGATACACTCTAGAGAACATTGTATTCAACAAAACACGAAAAGTTATTGTATATAATATTTATAACATTCATTGTATATAATTTTAGGAGTTTGAAAGACAGTGTAATCCACATTTGTCCATTTTACACCATACTTTAATGTTACAATTCATACCAGTCCACTTTAAACCAGTGTTTAAAAGTTACAATCCACTCTGGTCCACTTTACACCAGAACCTAAAGGTTACAGTTGATTCTCCTCCACTTTACACCAGTTTCTGAGTATTACAGTTGACTCTCTTCCACTTTACACCAGTTTCTGAAGGTTAGAGTTAACTCTCGTTCACTGTACACCGGTATATAAAGGTTAGAGTTGACTCTCCTCTACTTTACACCAGTTTCCAAAGGTTACAGTTGACTCTCGTTCACTGTACACCGGTGTATAAAGGTTAGAGTTGACTCTCGTCTACTTTACACCAGTACCTAAAGGTTACAGTTGACTCTCCTCCACTTTACACCAGTTTCTGAATGTTACAGTTGGCTTTCGTCCACTTTACACCAGTTTAAGGTTACAGTTGACCGTCGTTTACTGTACACCGGTATATAAAGGTTAGAGTTGACTCTCGTTTACTTTATACTGGTATCTAAATATTGCAGTCAACTTTGTACCAAATCTAAAGGTTGCTGTTAACTCTTGTTTATTTTACACCGGTATCAGTTCGTAATTCATCAACTTATGCTTTGTTTTTATGTTATTTATTAGAACATGTAAGTTGTTCGTCCAACTTATTGTGTTTACTTAACACACGTTTCTATTGTTGTTTGAAGTGTTCCAACTTTCTCTTGTGAACACAGTGTTTATTTTACCATCGTTTCTATTGTTGTTTGAAGTGTTCCAACTTTCTCTTGTGAACACAGTGTTTATTTAACACACGTTTCTTTTGTTGTTTGAAGTGTTCCAACTTTCTCTTGTGAACACTGTGTTTATTTTACCATCGTTTCTATTGTTGTCTGAAGTGTTCCAACTTTCTATTGTGAACACTGTATTTATTCTACAGTCGTTCTGTAGTGGTTTTAGTAAATCGAGATGTTATAAGTTTAATAAAAGTTTTACTTTCGCCCCAATTACATAAAGTAACTTATAGCCGAGAATTGTTAGAGACGTATAGCAACTTTAGAAATCGAGTTTAATCAAAAAATAGAAACATAATTCATAATAGTGCCCAAAAATCAGTAGTCTGATTGTCTTATAAGTCTGGTAACCTGATTATTGTTTTAAAAAGGAAAATGACCTGTAGAGTTGTTAGTTTTGTGGTGTAAAGTGATAAACATCACCCCTCTCCCATTCACCAGCAATTCACTGAACTAAAATTCAGGTTTCGATACCCGCGGTGGGCAGAGCACTGGTAACCCAGTATGTAGCGCTGTTCTTTACAACAAACAAATAATACATCACACTGCTATAAACAATTAAAACAGAAATCAAAGAAATCGTTAATACTGGAATTCGCGTGATTATGTTACACAATATTACTACAGTCCTCTGAAACTCGAGAAAACCTCTTTTTCAATGGAACATTGGTCTAGTAATGACGGAAGAAATAATCTGTTGTTTTGAGAAAGAAAATATTTATTTCAACATAAAGATTACATAAAGGGGTTCATGATCTACTGACGTCAGTAATATACAGAACACAGAATGGAAGATGAGAAACGTGCTCGTCTGCATCGCGAAGGTCATCCCTCGTCTCTCCTAGCTCGTGACGTTACAGCAACTGCCGTCTATAATAAATCAAACAAAAAAACTCGGTTTCGCCCTTTGTGATAATTCACATTTATGTCAAATATAGCAAAATATAAAACTTAATTAGTAAAAAAATGTAATAATTAGAAGCTAAATTTAATTTATAGTTAAAAACTATAAAAAAACCAATCGCTTAATTATTGGCCATCTTATAACGTTGTCTTTTAATTGTGTTTAGAAGATTTAACAAATATTTAGTTCTGTGACACTAACAACGCAAAAATAAGGGGTTCGATTCCCCTCGGTGGACTGAGCAGATAGCACGATCTGGCTTTGATATAAAAAAATACACACATACTGTGACACTAATAACTGTTTGTGGGGCTAACAAAAACGTTAAATATTTTTAACTTACGTTTTGCTGTTTTCCTCCTGGTTGTGTGAAAATTCTAGTAGTAACCATATCCATGTCCATAACCGTACCCATGATATGGGACAGCATACCCATATGAGGGATAACTTACATCATAACTAAAATATGGAGTTTGGAATCTCTGACGTCCATATCCACCACCATGGCCATAGCCTCCATAAGGATAACCGTATCCACCCCTATATCCTACAGCAGGGTAACCATAATCAATGTATCCACAAAATGCCACAGCAATCATGGCAAAAAGTGTAACAAGGGCCACCTATTGAGTAAAAGTAGAAACAGCGAACTTCCCTTAAGACAATGTACATAATTTCAAGCTATGCTAACAGAAAAACAAAAGGTGATGTCATTTCCGGTTAGGACTATAGTTCTTATGCTACTCAACATTACATTTTCGTAATCTGTACATCTTTCACATGTCCACATTATTAACAAATACGATCAAAATAGACAAATTCTCAAAATAAGGCTTAGCAAAATGAATAGAACAGGATGTCATATTATAAATGAGAACACCAGAAAATGGAAACATTTAACGTTTCGGTTGCAAGAACTATTCAGTTAACTGTGTTAGATACAATGGTTTTACTTACTGTTGTCTTCATTGTGTCCTAAGGTTTGATTATGTTATTCAAAGCAACAGTTTATACCTTCACGGTAGGAATATTTGAGATTGTGGTTATTCTGTCCGTCCTATTTATACTAGCGTAAATTTCCTGCAGTCTACCGAAGCCGGAAGTCGTGCCTTACCCATTCAGTTTCGATTGAATTAGCTGTACCACGCTGTTCTGAGACTGGCGACCCAGAAACCTCCTGCTCGCCTCTGATAGTAGCATAAAGACATGCGAGAGATTGTTGATAAATATTGTTTATAGAAGAAATAGGTTGGATGACACAAAGGTTTGTAAGG